>WNWU01000035.1:2755624-2785734 GCA_012654045.1 Ptyas mucosa
CCCTCTCTGCCTCATCTCCCTTTCTTTATCCTTCCTTCCTTCCTTCAATCCTTCCTTCCCTTTCTTTATCCTTCCCTCCCTCATCTCCCTTTCTTTAACTTTCCTTCCTTCCTTCCTTCCCTCCCTCCCTCATCTCCTTTTCTTTATTCTTCCTTCCTACCTTCCCTCTCTGTCTCATCTCCCTTTTTTATCCTTCCTTCCCTCCTTCCTTCCTTCCCTCTCCCTTTCTTTATCCTTCCCTCCCTCATCTCCCTTTCTTTAACTTTCCTTCCTTCTTTCCCTCTCCCTTTCTTTATCCTTCCTTCCTTCCCTCATCTCTCTTTCTTTCACTTTCCTTCCTTCCTTCCTTCCTTCCTTCCTTCCTTCCTCCCTCCCTCCCTCCCTCCCTTTCTTTTCAAGTCTTAACTAAATCTGACTCTGCTTAGAATGTTCAAAACCTCCCATAATTGTCAGGCAGAGGCATTGGGGGTGTCAAAAGCGGGGAAAGGGGGGACAACACTGTTCTCCAAGCCCCGCCTCTTTTGTACAGGTGTTGCAGATAGGTCCAAAAAAGGTGGGGGGCCTGATTACAGTGTAATATCCCCCCCTTGCAGATGGTGACTCCCCACTCCCCGTCCCCAGGTTCTGTCCCTTTTCTGAATGTCCCAGTCGAAGGGTGTTAAAAAATAGGATACCCTCCTCATTTTTTCTTTGCAAGCTTCCCTGGAATAGGTGAATTTCCACCGGGAGGCCCTAAAACCAAGAGGTTGAAGTAATCTGGGATTCATCTGGAGTCTCCTTAGGTTTGATTTAAGTTTTTGGGCGGCAAATAATCCCCATAACCTTCCATTTAAACTTTTTAAGTTTAAAAGGGCCGAGGACACAAGCGATGTTCTTTCAGAAAGTGGCTTGGTAAATTAATTGCAAATTACGTATTAATGAAACAAAAATACTTGGCTGTCATTCAAAGCCAAACCCTGGTTTCGCTTAATCGTTATTTTTTCAGAAAACACATTAGGTGCTCGCTTGACTCACCAAGTGTTAACAGAAGCAGGCGGGGGGGGGGGGGGGGGGGGGGGGTCGTTTAGGAAAGCATTTGGTCTTCGAAGGGCAGGGGGGGGGGTGGAAACCAAGCCCAGGGAGAAAATGCAATGCAAAAGAGAGCCACATAAAATACCAAATAGCTGACAGGATCATGAATACGCTTAGAAAACAGGAAGGAGGGGAAGAAATAGCCAGGGAGAGAGTAATTACAAAAATAAATACATAAAGCCGAGCATCTGTGCAAAGCCCAATGGAGAAATTCCATTCTGTTTTTCAGTTCCATTTCCTTGATCTCAAGCAGCCAGAATCCACATAAATGCTATTAATGTCCTGATTTTGAACGAAGGAGGCCATTGCATTGAGGTTTTTTTTGGGCCAGGCTTTCTTTCAGCTAGAACCTGCAAACAATGGTGGGTTGCCCCCGGTTCGGACCGGTTTGCAAGAACCGGTAGTAAAACCGGCGGGAGGCCCCACCCACCACCCCGGATGTCATCATCAGCGATCTGCTCATGCGCAGAAGCAAGGTGCGCACGCAAGTGAAGTGAGCATGCGCGCGCGATCCTGTTGCAAACAGGTAGTAAAGGTAAGTAGAACCAACCCCTCCCTGCAAATGATATTTGGCCCGCTGGGTCACTTGGGGTGGACCCACATCATGGGTCTTGTAGTTCTAAATTGCACCAACAGGATGGAAGCATTTAACAGGTAGTCCTTGACTTACAGCCACAACTGAGTCCAAAATTTCTGTTGCTAAGCGAGACAGTGAGTTTTGCCTCATTATATTACTTTTTTTAAAAAATTATTTTGATTTATATGCCGCCCTTCTCCAGAGACTCAGGGTGGCTTACAATGCGTTAAGCAATAGCCTTCATACTTTTGTATATATTTATACAAAGTCAGCTTATTGCCCCCACAATCTGGGTTCTCATTTTACCTACCTTTGAAAGGATGGAAGGCTGAGTCAACCTTGAGCCTGGTGAGAATTGAACTTGCAGTAATTGCAGGCAGCTGGAAGCTAAATACTACCTTTAACAGTAGCATTAGTCTGCATTAGTCTGCTGCGCCACTCAGCTGTAGCAACTCTTGCTACAGTTAAGTGAATCCTTACAGTTGTAAGTTAGTGACACTGTTATTAAATGAATCTGGCTTCTTCATAGGACTTTGTCAGAAGGTCATGGAAGGAGATCACATGAACTCGGGACCCAGGGGTGAAATTCACTTACCTTCCCTACCGGTTCGCAAATGCATGTATGCTGTATTACGCACATGTGCAAAGCCTTCTGCACATGCGCAGAGGCTTAAAATGTCACAAAAAAGCAATATCATGACGTCTGCATGGCTGGGTGGAGCCTCCCGCAGCCGCCGTTACCGATTTGCCCAAACCGGATAGAACCAGCTGAATTTCACCCCTGCCGGGACCCAACAATCATTGTTGGGTCCTGGGTTCATAGGAATTGTTATCAAGTGCCCAAATTTTGATCAAATGACCTTGGAAACGTTGCAACGGTCTTAAGGTGTGAAAAATGGTCATAAGTCAATTGTTTCAATGCGACTGTGACTTGAAACAGTCACTAAACAAATGGTTGTAAGCCGAGGACTACTTGTATACTAGTAATCTGCATGCACACACATACAAAAAAAAACCCCACCCATAGTCATGTGGTCAAAATTCGGGCACTTGGCAACTGGCTTGTATTTTCAACAGTTGAATATCCTGGGGTCATGTGATCACCAGTTTTGATCTTCCCAGTTGGCAATTGGCAAGCAAAGTCAATGTGGAAAACCCAGCTTGCATCACGTAAGAACTGCAGTGATTCGTGGCAAACTAAGTCATAAAACTGGGCATCGTTCACTTAACTGAGGTGCAGAGAGCCGAGGTGGCACAGTGGTAAGAGTGCAGTACTGCAGCTACTTCAGCTGACTGCTAATTCAGCAGATCAGCAGTTCAAATCTCACCAGGCTCAAGGTTGACTCAGCCTTCCATCCTTCCAAGGTGGGTAAAATGAGGACCCAGATTGTTGGGGGGTAATATGCTATTGAGTGTACTGTCGATTGTTGTAAGCCGCCCAGAGTCCTCGGAGAGTGGGCGGCATAGAAATATGATTAATAAAATAATAAAAAAATAAAATAAAATAAAAATATTTAAACCGCCTTGCTTACGAACGGAAACTCTGGTCCCCATTGTAGTTGTAAGTTGAGGAATATCTGTCAAGAAAATGACCGCGCCAGAGAAGACATCCAACACTGCAAACTGACATTTCAAAGAAAGACTTTCGCAAGTCAAAAACTTTCTGTCCTTATTACAAATCCCTTATCATCTCCCCATTTATCTCCTTTGGTTCTGTAATCCCCTTCGGATCAGCTCTACCCTATGCGTAAAGGAAGAGCGAGAAGGATGCGGCGGGATCTTAAGAGAGTCAGAAGATTGGCTTGTACTGGAAGAATAAGGTTAGGATTTCATTTCGTTTTGTAACACTTCTCCGGATCAAGTTAATTCTATGCAAGCAATAAAATCATGCGGCAGCAAATGTTCGGTTTTAGATTTGGCAAGCTTCCGGTTATCTATATGTGAGGGATCAGAAATGATATCATTAATTTTCGCAACCATCTTATTCAGATGTAGGGCTAAACCTCAGCTAATGCTACTTTGTTTTGTGATTCTTCCTCCTCCTCCTCTTGCTTCTCCTCCTCCTCCCTGTCCCTCTTCTTCTTCCTCTTCCTTCTCCTCCATTTCTCCTTCTCCTTCTCCTTCTCCTTCTCCTTCTCCTCCTCCTCCTCCTCCTCCCTGTCCCTCTTCTTCTTCCTCTCCCTTCTCCTCCATTTCTTCCTCTTTCTTCCTCCCTCCTTTTCCTTCTCTCCCTCTTCCTCCTCCACTTATTTTTTCTTTTCCTCCTTTTCCTCCTCCTCCTCCTCCCTCCTCCTCCTCCTCCCTGTCCCTCTTCTTCTTCCTCTTCCTTCTCTTCCTTCTCCTCCATTTCTTTCTCTTTCTTCCTCCCTTCTTTTCCTTCTCTTCCTCCTCTACTTCTTTTTCCTTCTCCTTCTCCTTCTCCTTCTCCTTCTCCTTCTCCTTCTCCTTCTCCTTCTCCTTCTCCATCTCCTTCTCCTCCTCCTCCTCCTCCCCCTCCCACCCTCCTCCTCAAACCCCAAGGCCAATAAGAACTTTGGAAGTCTGGCAATATTCAGGTAAAAGCGGTTGCGCTTCAGAATGAGCAGCTGAAAAAAAAACACCACATATCTTCTTCACAGGGCAGAAATCAGCAGTTCTCTGTTGTTGAATGAAAGCCAAGCTTAAATAATGAAAGAAATCCACCCAAGATAAAAAGATTTCATTTTGGTACTTCTTCAGTGTTTTTGCAGTTTGGCAGCTGTCAACATCTCAAAATATCATTCTCCCCTAAACCGCTGAAAGAAAGAAAGTCTTTGATTTCCCCCCTGAGACTCCGAAGCCGAAAATGGACTCTTTGTAGTCTCAACTTCATTTCAGCTGTGGAGAGTCCTTCCCCCTCCCACCATCTCTAACCCTGTTCTTACAAGTAATTCAGAAGCAGAACCTCTGTTAATTAACTAAGTTTTATCATTTTAACTCCACTTCTGAAATAATAAAACAAATCATAGACACGTTCGTTGAGTGAATCTCGAGAATGCCGTTCCCCAATTTTGAAACCCTGAGAGATCTACATTTCTTGCCTCTTGCATTTCTTCTGTCATTAATAATGCAAACTAGTCTTTATTTGACTCTTTCATCAGCTTATAATTAGAGGTAAATATTTAATGCACTGATCAGGAGACGTAGAAGATATGATCACTGTTGCACTTAATTTTATTGTATATTATATGGTATGCATTTTGATAAAGCTCAAACACAAATGTGTGGGAAATATGTTTTTCATACCTCTGGCTTTGATTTTCTATTTTCAAGCATCTGTAAGGTTGAGGAGAAGAATTCAGATTTATTTATTTCTATTTTGCTTTTATTATTTTTACAAATAAGTCAAGGGAAGCAAACATTACTCTTGTTGGAAATAAAGTTTATGAGTTTATGAGTTATCATCTTAGCTGGGATGGTTTATGAGTCAGCATCTATGATGGTTTATGAGTTGTCATCTTAGGTAAAGTTAAAGGTTCCCCCGCACATGCGTGCTAGTCATTTCCGGCTCTAGGGGGCAGTGCTCATCTCCGTTTCAAAGCCAAAGAGCCAGAGCTGTCCAAAGACATCTCCGTGGTCATGTGGCTGGCATGACTAAATGCCAGAGGCGCACGGAATGCTGTTACCTTCCCACCAAAGGTGGTCCCTATTTTTCTCCTTGTATTTTTTACGTGCTTTCGAACTGCTAGGTTGGCAGAAGCTGGGACAAGTAATGGGAGCTCACCCCGTTACGTGACACTAGGGATTCGAACCACTGAACTGCCGACCTTTCGATCGACAAGCTCAGCGTCTTACCTATGATAAAAAAGAATCAACCCTCCATCCTGAAACATTGCATTCCGGATTTTGAAATCGACACCCACTAAAGTTATACAACAAGGCATTAAAACAATAAATATACAAAAACCCAATCATTATTAAGAAAAAAGGCACATGTGAGAGTGAACATTAAATGCAGTGATGGAGCCATCTCAGAATTTCACTGATCCCCTGGGAACCCTCCAGACCCGGTCACTTAGGTAGGTCTTGAGAACTTCCAGAACATTCTCAGGGATGAGCTAACCTCACTTTGAGGTGGGGGTTATTCTATAAAGTGGGTGCTGGGCCAGAGAAGGTGCCAGGCCTTTTGGGACCCCATGAAGAGTAGTTCCCCAGCAGTTGGGACCTAATTCTTGCCTTCCCTCCAAGATCTGATGGGAATGGCCGATGTAGCAATCCCTCAATTAACCCAGCTAAGAAAGGCTTTAAAAGTTAAGACCAGCACCTGACTGAATTGGATCCAGAAGCAAATTGGAAACCAATGCATTTGTGGCCCAGGTTTAACAAGTGCCATTCTAAAAATGCACATATGCCCATTCCGAGTAGAATAGAATAACAGAGTTGGAAGGGGCCTTGGAGGTCTACTGGTCCAACCCCCTGCTTAGGTAGGAAACCATATAGCATTTCAGAAAAATGGTTGTCCAATCTCTTCTTAAAAACCTCCAGTGTTGGAACATTTACAACTCCTGGAGGCAAGTTGTTCCACTGATTAATTGTTCTAACTGATTAGTTTCCACCCATTGCTTCTTGTCCTGAATTCTGTTGCATTCTGCATGAGCTGAAGATTGTAGATACTCTTCTAGGGCAGCCCCACAAAGAGCACATTAAGGTAAAGGTAAAGGTTCCCCTTGCACATACGTGCTAGTCGTTCCTGACTCTAGGGGGTGATGCTCATCTCGGTTTCAAAGCCGAAGTGCCAGCGCTGTTCCGAAGACATCTCCATGGTCATTGTGGCTGGCATGACTCAATGCCAAGGGCCCACGGAACACTGTTGCCTTCCCACCAAAAGTGGTCCCTATTTTTCTACTTGCATTTCTTTACATGCTTTCGAACTGCTAGGTTGGCAGAAGCTGGGACAAGTAACGGGAGCTCACCCCGTTACGCGACACTAGGGATTCGAACCGCTGAACTGCCCACCTTTCGATTGACAAGCTCAGCATCTTAGCCACTGAGACACCGCGTCCCTTAAAGAGTACATTACAATAGTCCAATTAGGAGGTGACTAGGACATGAGTGACTGTGGTCAGAGCTCCCTGATCAAGCAATGGGTGCAACTGGCGCATAACACAAAGCTATGCAAAGACCCTCCTAACCACAAGAGCCATCTGCTCTTTGCCCAGGAGTCGTGAATCCAGGAGGACCTCTAGATTCTGCACTGAATGTCTCTGGGGCAGCACAAGCCTAACCGGCAGCAAAGATAGACTAGTCCTTGAACCAGTAGGGTCCAAAGGCACTCAGTCTTGCCATGATTCAGCGAAAGCTAGTTGTCCCCCCATTCAAACCCTCGCAACCTCCAAGCACTGGGATAAGACATTCACAGCATTGCTTAATCCGCCGGGGGGGCAGAGGTATATAATTGGGTATCATCAGCGTACTGATGATCCCTCACCCCATGGCATTTTTGTCATTAAGCACTGCTTTCATTTTATAATTGATTTCATATATTACGCACTGCTTGAAACTCTAGCAAAGAATACACGGCCTGCTGCAGCTGGGAGAGAGGAAACACACTCACCAAATCATATAAGCACAGGGAAGAACATCATGAAGTGTGATTGTTATTGGGGAAGACAAATTAGGTTACAGAAACTCAGGATTGTTCAGGATTGCACCGCGCGGGTCAATTCATTTGATGAAGGAGAATGTCAGCGTTCCGGAAAACCCCCCAACTCCAAGTAAAAATGCTTCGGAAATTCCTTTCTAAGGAAAGGGTAAACTTTATAAATGTCTTAGGGGGTGGAATGAGGTAAATAAATTCCAGGAGGCTCATGTGTTCCATGGTAGAGTCTTCTTCCCACAGTCTCCCTGATTTCTTTGCTTTCACAAATGGTCAAGGAGTGTGATGCAGAAAGAAATTCTTCCCACATTTGAGGGCTTCTTGGTACCCTTTAAACTTGGCCATTTTGACTACTGTAATGCTCTCTACCTGGGGCTGCCCTCGAGAACCACTCGGAGGCTTCAGCTGGTGCAGAATGCGGCTGCGCGGGTTGTGATGGGAGGGTCCCGATACTCCCATGTTACACCTCTCCTGCGCGACTTGCATTGGCTACCGGTTGCCCTCCGGGTGAGATTCAAGGTGCTGGTGATGACCTATAAAGCCCTATATGGCTTAGGCCCAGAATATTTGTCGGACCATCTGCAACCAGCAACAGCTCCCCATCGCCTGATACGTTCCCACAGGGAGGGCCTTCTCTGGGTGCCGTCGGCTAGATAATGCTGGCTGGGGGCCCCCAGGGGCAGAGCTTTCTCTGTGGGTGCGCCCACTCTTTGGAATCAACTCCCCCTGGGGGCTTTTGTTGGCTCCTGACCTCCGCACCTTCCGCCACGAATTAAAAACATGGCTGTTCACATCGCCCAACCTGGACTGAGGTTTTTTAATTTTATTTATATGCCGCCCTTCTCTGGAGACTCAGGGCAGCTTACAATGCGTTAAGCAATAGCCTTCATACTTTTATATATTTTATACACAGTCAGCTTACTGCCCCCACAAACTGGGTCCTCAATTTACCTACCTTAGAAAGGATGGAAGGCTGAGTCAATCTTGAGCCTGGTGAGATTCGAACTTGCAGTAATTGCAGGCAGCTGGTGTTAATAGCAGTGTGCTTCAGTCCACTGTACTACCAAGGGTTTGACTATTTTAATGGGTTTTAATATATGTTTTAAATTATATATTTATACATCTACTGTATGTACTTTTTGGATGTATTTTATGTTTTATTGGGTTTGTTTTTATTTGTTGTGAGCCGCCCCGAGTCTACGGAGATAGGGCGGCATACAAATTACATAAAATAAAAATAAATAAATAAATTTTCTTGCAGCTCAAAAGTATTCCGCTCCTGAACTACTGCAACCAATTTTGGTCACCATACTCTTCTTCTTCTTCTTGTGCCATATCCGTCATCGGACGTTGGCGATCATGTTGGCAATCCTATTTTTGTCAACAGCCACATGAAAAAGTGCTGCTGAGTTTTGTTCAAACCGGTCCCTAAGGTTTTGAAGCCATGATGGTCTTCTTCTTCTGGACCTCTTTGGCCTTCAATCTTTCTTTGGAGGATTAAATGAAGGATGCCGTATTTTTCTGGGTGTCGCATCACATGTCCAAAATATTCTAACATACATTTATTTATTTATTTATTTATTCATTCATTCATTCATTCATTCATTCATTTATTGGTTCGATTTGTATGCCGCCCTTCTCCGGAGACTCAGGGTGGCTTACAATGCGTTAAGCAATAGCCTTCATACTTTTGTATATACCTGCTTAGTAGGGCTTTCGGGGGCCCCCTAAGCTGTGTTCTTTTTTATACAAAGTCAGCTTATTGCCCCCACAATCCAGGTCCTCATTTTACCTACCTCAGAAGGATGGAAGGCTGAGTCAACCTTGAGCCTGGTGAGAATTGAACTTGCAGTAATTGCAGGCAGCTGGTGCTACTTAACAGCACTTTAGTCTGCTGCGCCACCAAGGCTCTTTTGCTTTTTAATGGCTTTGATTATTTCCCTTGGCTTTCCCAGGCGGCTTATCACCTCCTCATTTGTGATTTTCTTAACCCAGCTTATACGTAACAGTCGTCTGTAAATCCACATTTCAAATGCTTCTAGTTTCTTCAAGTGGTTTTCTGTCAGAGACCAACTCTCTACTCCATAGAGCAGGATAGAAAAGATGTAACATCTGACAAGCCTGATTAGTCATCATACTACAAAAAAGATATTAAGACTTTGGAAAATGTTCCAGAGAAGAGCAACTAAAGGCCTGGAAACTAAAACATATGAAAAATGGCTGCAGGATTTGTGTTTGGCATATCTAAAGAAAAGAAGAATAAGGGGGTGACATGATAGCAGTATTCCAGTATTTAAGGGGCTGCCACAAAGAAGAGGGGGTCAAATTATTCTCCAAAGCACCTGAGGGCAGGACAAGAAACAATGGTTGGAAACTGATCAAAGAGAGAAGCAACCTGGAATTAAGGAGAAACTTCCTAACAGTGAGGACAATTAACCAGTGGAACAGCTTGCCTCTAGAAATCGTGGGTGCTCCATCACTTGTGGTTTTTAAGAAGAATCTAGACAGTCTCTTATCTGAAATAGTATAGGTTCTCCTGCTTGAGCAGAGGACTGGACTAGAAGACCTCCAAGGTCCCTTCCAACTCATTCATTCTAAAAAAAAAAGAGAGAGAGAGATTTCATGTTCCAAACAAGGGAACACCAGTGTTAGTCTAAGTAGACTAGCACTGATGATGTTACCTAGTTTGGATAATGAGACATCTGCAAGAAAGCAACCAAGTTCAGAGAGTACCAAAGACCCCTCATTTCAACTCTGAGCTACAAATATTCTCCTGTGTTCTTCCAAAGTTCCCTCCCCCAGTTGTGACTTTATTGACAGCTAAAGGAGAGCTAAATAAGCCTGAGAATCTTTCTTCCCCCTGGAAACATTTAAAAAAAGATTTCCATCCCATTTCTCTGCTTACAAATCTGATGGAGAATTTAACAGGACGCTATCTAAGGAGGCTTCAGATGGATAGGAAGACAGATGTCTCAAGAACTACAGCAGCAGTCACCTTTGGCACTTTCAAAATACTTTTTAAACAAATATATATATATATATATATATATATATATATAGATAGAACCTGGCTAGAAAGAAATTGCGCATAAAGCCTACAAAAAAGGAAAAAGAAACATTGTACCTTTTATAGGGAGGATACTTGAAATAGGATGTGGCTCACTGACGAAGTCTAATAAGACAGAAATGGATCTATCCGAGTCTCCCACAGAGCAACATAGAGTTGCAGTCTGCTAGAAAGTAAAAAGCCCAGAAGTTGTGAATGAGATTTCACAGAACCAGGGCTGAGGAACATCTTAGCTTACATAGGTAGAACCTGGCTAGAAAGAAATTGCACATAAAGCCTACGAAAAAGGAAAAAGAAACATTGTACCTTTTACAGGGAGGATACTTGAAATAGGGTGTGGCTCACTGATGAAGTCTAATAAGACAGAAATGGATCTATCTGAGTCTCCCACAGAGCAACACAGAGTTGCAGTTCATGTATTTTTGCAGGCACTGGTCTACCCATTTATTTTTGCAGGCACTGATCTATTCATGTATTTTTGCAGGCACTGGTCTACTCATTTGTTTTCTTTTAACACTGATCAGCCGGAGGGTGGCCCTTTGAAGCCCCACGGCAAGAGTTTAAACAGTTTTTTTCCCTCTAGCCATCAGCTGGGACTCAGGAGGCAGCAATAGATTGGGGGTGGGGCCAAATAAAAGGTAAGAATAATGTGGGGGGGCGGGGGGCACGGGGGGGGGGGCAGAACCGGTTCGGTGACGTCATAGCGTCACCGCTACCGGCTCGGGAGAACCGGGCCGAACCAGGAGGAACACACCACTGAACTGCAGGGTGGATTTCAGCAAAATATTAATTTCGCTATCTTATTTCTTGATTTATCACATTTGTATAACCACCCGTTTCACACTCTGACTCTGGGCAGTGAGCATAATAAAACTAACAAATACGTAAAAACCAGTAAAAGAAGCCAATTTAAATTAAAATGATGGAAAAATGCATGAAAAGTATTTCATTGCCAAATTAGGTGACGGATTACATCTGCAATAAACCTCTAAACTCAGTGACAATGGTGTGTTCTCTCTCTCTCTCTCTCTCTTTCTCTCTCTCTCTCTCTCTCTCTGTGTGTGTATCTATATTATTTACTGTGATCAATCAGTGCCACAGTTCTTCAGCTGAAATCTGTGAAACAATCACAATTGCAAATAGTAACATTGGGTACTTTGTATGGGAAGCCCAAATTATATTTATTATGGTAGATAACTTATATATATATATATATATATATATATATATATATATTTATTTATATACATATATACATTTATCTTGAAGGAGAAATCTGATAGTGAAAAAAAAATAAACCGGGCAAACGGTTTTCCAGTGATAAAAATTAAATTAATTCATATATCAATATGACATTGATGAAGCTGAAGTTGACCCGGGGAGTTTAAATGCATAAAATCTAGATGAATCGTTTTAAATAAAACTTGTGATTATTAAGAAATCGATTTATGGTTGAATGGAACGTTTGCAAGCTTTCGTTTAGGTGAACAAATATTAATATTTTAACAACACTGACCAAGTCCCCACATTGTCTCCAAGTGTTGGGTCTGGACTTCTACTGCCTCATCTCTGGCCAAGGGTAAAAACATATATAATTTTTAAAGTTTATTATATATTATAGGTGTCATCTGTATATAGATGATACCTCAGCAGTTTCATATTATCCTTAAATTGGCTTACACATTTTAAACTCCAATTGGTGTTATTTTTTAAAAAGAAATCATTAAATCATATAAACGAGTGGTGCGGTAGCCTAGAGGTGGAGCTCTCGCCTTACGTTCAGGAGGCTGTGAGTTCGATCCTAGGTAGAGGCAGATATTTCTCTCTCTGGGCATAATGAGAATATATCTACTGAACAAAACTCTGCACTGACGACAGGAAGGGCCTCTGGTCATTAAAACACTCTGCTAGCTCCATTCAGTTGTCCAGACTCCACCCCACATGGGATTATGGGGTTGTTAAATGATGATGATGATGATTACATCACACAAACCGTTAACATTTAAACTGAGAACTAATAAAATCAATGTAAACATGGCAAGAATTAGCACAAAACTATTGCTTGTTTCATCAAACGGCATTCATTTATTCATCAAATGATTTTGAGTTGATGGCTGAAGTGGTTACCTGGCAAACAGGTAAAAGGAATAAGTTACATACGTTACGTAAGTGAGATGAGCAGCATATAAATTTGATGATTAAATAAAATAAATTTCCTAATTGGATCATGTACAAAAGCATGTTCTCTGTGAGTCTGTAATGGATGTGAGACTGGCCTTGGGAGACAGGAGGAAGAGACACAGCCTGGACAACCTTCTGATAAATGAAATCTGATCTTGAAAATGGAGGGTGACTACAATGTCCCTAGATTACCAAAAGATAAAAGAAAAGGACGGGAGGAAAACTTTCAGATCGGCAGGATTCTGTGAATGTAATCTTACAATAAAGACAGAGCTAGCATTCACTGCCATGCTTGTTTGTCTGGACTGCCTTGCAAGGCTAACACAGTCTGACATTTAATGCTAGATTATTTCAGCACCGAACCTATGAAATTCAGTTTCTCTCACTTTCTCATTTTGCCAACTTTTGAGTTAGAAAAACCTAAAGAATGACCTTGCTCAACACCAATTTACCATTTCAATTGATGCTTTTCCCCAAGTCTGCAGCATCATTCATTCATTCATTCATTCACTTACTTATTGTCAAATACGTCGTAAGTCAACAATGACAATGCAAATCATTGTTGACGTCTTGTTGATCGCCTGGGCAAATCCCTGCAGTTTTCTTGAATTTTTTTTTTAAAATGTCGTTTGCCATTGCCTGCTTCTTAGGACTGAGAGAAAATGACTGGCCCAAGGACACCCAGCTGGCTTTCTGCCTAACACAGGACTAGAATTCAGTCTCCCAGTTTCTAACCTTATGCCCTAACCACTAGGGCAAACTGGCTGCCTTATAGGAACATTTACATGGAATATCTCTGAAGAGTTTTGCATGTCCCTGTCTCGGTAACAGCATGTTTTCTTAGTGATTCCCACATATTTTATTGCCTATCTCTCTAAAAATGCATGCTTTTGTCCAATATTTTAAATTATCATCCTTACGAACCCCTTGGCAAAACTAAGAAAAGAACGGATACTGCCAGTAGTGGGATTCAAAAATTTTTACTATCAGTTCTGTGGGCGTGGCTTGGTGGGCATGGCCAGGGGGTGTGACAGGCAGCACTCAGCCTCCTGCACCCCCCTGGGAGCAAAAAAGGGGTGGGGGAACGCGCTGCCCCCCGTACCCAGTTTTGGGCCTAGGAGGCCTCCCTCAAGTCTCCTGGGAGCGAAAATGGGCCGTGGGGGGGGGGGCGTGCCGCCCCCCTACACCCCGTTTTGAAAAAAGTTTTTTTTTTCTTTTTTAAAACACAAATATAAAACACATCTTTTCCAAAACGAAGCATTGATCCGGTCACAAATTAGTACAAATCACTAACAATTCTTAACTTCCAATTAACACAACTTAATATTTTACACAGTTATTTCTCTAAATTCTATCAATTATGCCATTATCCCAAAAACCCGTTACTTAAATCTTAGATTCTAACCAAATGTCATTCCATTTTTCTCTTCCTTTTTGCTTAGATATAAATCATTACAATTATTGTAAACATTTTAAAAATATTTTAACTATTACTCCCATTTTAATTATCTTTTTTTAATTTTAATTTTATTTTTATTTATATTTATATGCCGCCCTTCTCCGGAGACTCAGGGCGGCTTACAATGCATTAAATAATAGCCTTCATACTTTTGTATATTTATACAAAGTCAGTTTATTGCCCCCACAAACCGGGTCCTCATTTTACCCACCTTAGAAAGGATGGAAGGCTGAGTCAACCTTGAGTCAATCATTATTACTTTACAACATAATCATTTTTATTTTTTTGGCTGTTAATCCCAACATAATCATTTTATTTTACTGTTAAATTCATCATTATCGTCTTTATTTCTGTTGTTAAATCTAACTTACACATTTTATTTTTACTGTTATTCTCAACATATTCCTCCCTATTTTTGCTGTCCTACTCAGCATAATAATTTTTATTTTTGGCTGTTAATCCCCGCATAGTCATTTTATTTTTAAACCTAACATCTTTATCTTTATCTTTGTTGTTAAACCCAACATAATCATTCCATTTTTGCTGTTACTCCCAGCAAAATCCTCTTTATTTTGTTGTCCTACCCAACATAATCATTTTTTGTTTTTTTGGCTGTTAAACACAGCATAATCATTTTTGGTTTTTGGCTGTTAAATACAGCATAACCATTTTTGTTTTTTGGCTGTTAAACACAGCATAGCTTTTTTATTTTTTGGGCTGTTAAACATGGCATATTCTTTTTTGGTTTTTGGCTATTGATCACAGCATAATCATAGTTAGCTTTACTATTAATCCCAGCATCTTTGTTGTTTCCATCCATCTATCCCCCCACATCCCGTTTTGGGTCTGGGAGGTCTCCCTGAAGCCTCCAGGAAGTGTTTTCGACCTAGGGGACCTCCCTGCACTTACCTGGGAGCCAAAACGGGGCATGTGGGGACTCCTGGAAGGGGTGGGGCAGGAAGGGGCAGGGCCAGCTAGCAATTTAACTACCGGTTCACCCGATCTGGCCAGAACTGGCTGAATCCCACCACTGGATACTGCCATACTGCAATTTGTATAAAAGTTCAATAAATAAGAATTTGTTAGCTTCTTATTAAAATGCAAACCCACTGACCATCTCTTCGTATCAGAAACAAGAATGCCAATGACATGCTTAAGCAGAACATCCCTCAAAGATACAATATCTAGTGGAAATGGATCAATCGGAAACCTCCGTTTCCTTCATCCAGTCCCTTCTCCTCTGATCTTTCAGAGCTTTTGCTTCCCTGCAGAGTGGAAAATGGGGTCTGGTTCATTGTTGCTTGGCATTTATTCAGAGTTATTTTCTCTTTGGGTAACATTTTCTATGTAGAGAAGATATGACTATTTATAGGCCACAGTAGGGGTACCCAGTAGGGATCCAACCGGCAGCCCAGCCAGGAATATCACTTGCTTAAAGACAGGTGGGAAGGCAAGACTACCTTTGGAGTTTTGTCATCTGGCTTTTACCTTTCCAGCTGTGGTTTAGGAAAGAAGATTTACACTTCCGTAGAGCTGCTGAGGGCCTCCAGATAAAAATCACACCTCTTTGCTCGTGTTCTGACAAACTATCCTTAACAGGAAGGATGCAAGCAAAGATTTCTCGTAGCAAGTCACATCTCCTGCATTCTCAGAGTTAACAAAACTGAACGGAGGAAAATGATGGTCCAACAAAGAAAAGGGCTTCTTCATGTTGTTGAGAGATAGTGCTAATGGTCAGTAGTGGGTTTCGAATAATTTAACAACCGGTTCTCTACCCTAACACTGGCTGGGTGAGCGTGGCCATGGTGGGTGTGGCCAGGGGGTGTGACAGGCAGAACTCAGCCTCCTGCACCTTCCTGGGAGCAAAAGTGGGTCATGGGGGGGATGTGCCACCCCCCTGTGCCCCTTTTTGGGCCTAGGAGGCCTCCCTGAAGCCTCCTGGGAACCAAAAATGGGTCATGGGGATGGCTACCCCCCTGCGCCCCATGGGCCTAGGAGACCTCCTGCAGTTACCTGGGAGCCAAAATGGAGCATATGGGGACTCCTGGAAGGGGTGGGGAGGGGAGGGGAGGGGCAAAGCCAGCCAGTAATTTAACTACCAATTCACCCGAACTGGCCCAAACCGGCTGAATCCCACCACTGCTAATGATCAAATTGAATTGTTTTTAAAAGATAAATTATATGGGAAGATAAACTTAGCCATGGGGACGGATCCTGTTACAGACTCATCTAGGCGTTAAGATCTGCAGGAAAGCACTTCTAAAGACACCTTGGTTTTCCGTAGTCTGTTAAATTTGTAACAGACTTTTGTAAATTACGTTGTAATTTCATGACAAATTTGTAAAATTGCAAGGGAAATAAGGTCTTCTCCTATAATATCATTTCCAAGTTATGGAATGCACTTCTTAGGGAGTAACATTAACCCCCAATTTCTCAGTCTTTAATGGAACTAGTGAGAAGAATCTTTTTTTCCACTCAGGCTTTCAGTTGTTAATCATCAACAATGCTACTCGTTTCATTCCATATTTTTGCCGTCGTTTATTGACTTGAATATGCAGGTGGATAGACGTTGCACGAGAAAACAACTAATACAGTAATAATCCTGATTGTCTAGATGTTATCTCTAGGATTAGCAACAATATTCCTTTCAAGCAGTAAATTGTTAAGGAACATTCATAGAAGGATAGAGGATCATTGAAATAATCACCAAGTTGACAACCTTGGTGGCAGAAAGTTGAACAACTTTTGTTACTATCAATAGACCAGTGTCAGGATAAAAACAATTCAATTGTAAATACCCCCACTCTGAAAGAAGGGGCTTAACAGTACAGCCCATAAACACAACACAACAGAAATCCAAAATAATTTCCACCTTTTGAGATAACCTTTGTATTAATAAGTTGCTTCCTCATTCTAAGGCCCTCAGACCGAAACTTAACCACTGAACAGTTCTGCATGCTATTATCCCAGCAATATTTAACATGGATCTACCTGGATATGCAGTCAACGTACAGTAGTGGCCAAAATTGTGGAAACCTTTTGGGAAAAGTGTATTTTCTAAAACTCAGTAATAATAACACCAGGTGTTTCTTTTTAGTAGTACCATAAAATTATATATCAATGGAAAGATAATTTAATCAAGAATGTCATGCAATCAGTTTTAGGAAGGATTTGCTATTAGAATAGCAGTTACAGTAGAAAAGAAGAAAAGTGAAATACATAGAAAAAAACGAGATACATAAAAATGATCACCATGTCAGTTAATGCTTAGTTGGGTAACCTTTAGCATGAATTACAGCCTTACAACGTCCTCCCATGGAGTGAACCAAGTCTTTGAGTTCGGCAGCTGTTCTAATGTGAAACCAAGATTGAAGGATTGCTTCTATTAACTGGGTTTTATTGCTGGGTCGCTTCTGACTAGCAAGTTTCTTTAGTCAGCTCCATAGATTTCCAATTGGGTGAAGGTCTGGGCTATTCCCAGGCATTCCAACAGTGGAATATAACAGTAACAGAGTTGGGAGGTACCTTGGAGGTCATCTAGTCCAACCCCCTGCTCACGCAGGAGACCTATACTAGGGATCCGAACCGCCGAGCTGCCGACCTTTCTGATTGACAAGCTCAGCGTCTTAGCTACTGAGCCATGTAGCCAGACCGGATTATGATTATCTTGAAACTCCAAAATGAATATGATTATCTTGAAACCTGAATATGATTATCTTGAAACTCCCACCCACCCCAAAAAAAGTGGTGTTATTAGCCATCAAACCTCAAAAATACACTTTTCCCAAAAGGTTTCCACAATTTTAGCCACTACTGTAGATGTTATGAATTGCTAAAAGGCTAAGAAAGTTAAATTAGAATGGTCTATCTTGTATGTATGGTCTGCACTGTTTATTTCTTCAGTTCCTTCTAGAAATAGCAGAATTGAATCTAGAACTCTTTCCATGCAACTCCTTGATATATTAACTGCTAGAAATGAGAGGGGCTCCTCCGGGTGCCGTCGGCCAAACAATGTCGGCTGGCGGCCCCCAGGGGGAGAGCCTTCTCTGTGGGGACACCCACTATCTGGAACGAGCTCCCCCCAGAGTTACGGAGGATCCCGGATCTTCGTGCCTTCCGCCGTGAGTTAAAAACTTTCCTGTTCCACCAGGCGGGCCTGGCCTAATTCTTCCCTTTTCCCCTTCTGTTGTAAAATAATTTAGAAATTTGAAATTGTAATTTTTTAATTTGGGGGTTTTAATATTTTAAATCGGGATTTTAAATATTGGGGCCAACGTTTAATTCGGTTTTATTTGGTTTTTAAATTTTGTATATATGTTTTTTTATTTATGGCTGTTCACCGCCCTGAGTCCCCTCGGGGAGAAGGGCGGTATATAAATTTAATAAAATAAAATAAAATAATAGAAATAAACTGACCCTGCACCTCAGTCATACCGGGGCTCTGCTGTCTTAATTTACAGTGGAGGTGACCTATTGAATTAAATCACTAGGTTGCTCTCGTATACCTCTGGAGCACGATATAGCTCAACATTCAACAAAATGCAAGCTCGGATGGAGCAGCTTAAATCAAATCAAACCTTTATTACGGCCATAAGGTAACCAATAAAACAGGTTGAAAATGAAAATATACGAGACTGGGAAGAACAGAAATGAATACATGGCAGATGGCGGAAATACCCGGAAAGGTATTTCCAAACAAGGTTTAGACAAGAGGAATACAAATAGAAGTTATACCAGGATTTTTGTTCTTTGCAGAACAAATGCTGTCCAGTATAACCTAGGGCGGTGATGGCGAACCTATAGCATGTGTGCCAGAGGAGTGGTGCGGTGGCCTAGAGGTGGAGCTCTTGTCTCATAATCAGGAGGTTGTGAGTTCGATCCTAGGTAGAGGCAGATGTAGGGTCTCCTGCTTGGGCAGGGGGTTGGACTAGATGACCTGCAAGATCCCTTCCAACTCTGTTAATCTGTTAAAGGTGGCACGCAGAGCCCTCTCTTCTGGTTTCCGGCGCGCACATGCATGCCGGCAAGCTGGTCTTCGCGGGCACTGGAGCGCCGGAAAACAGCCTGGAAAATGGCCAAAAATAGGCCATTTTTGGGGCAGTTTTTGGGCTGCTTTAGGGCTGTTTTTCAGACTGGCGTGAGCCTGCACACTGGCCAGCTGCTCTTTGGGTTTCCGTTCCATGCGCACACATGCACGTGTGATCCCATTTAGGCACTCGATGCTGAAAAGGTTCGCCATCACTGCCTTAGGGAGAGAGTAAGATGACATCACTTGGCTACAGGTACTACTCAAAATTTCCACTACCGGTTTTCCAGAACCTGTCAGAACCTGCTGGATTTCACCCCTGATCTCAAGGTTTTTAAAAGTACAGTCTTGGACTGAGATGGGAGATGACCTAAACTACAGGAAGGGCTCCATATTATCTGAGCCGCACATATTGTTGGATGGAGAGACATCAAGTCCCTCAAATGAGCAGTCTCGTTTTTCAGCCAAACCTTGCTACTTTGGAAGAGATGCGCTCGTTTAGAGCCGAGCTGTACGTCATTAAATGAAAATGATGTAATTATCACATGAATAGCTTGGAGAATGTGTGCCTGTGTGGGAAGCTCATGCAAAAAACGGTGCGCGCACAGCCAGACCCGAAAGCTTAAGTAGCAAAACCAAAGCTGCATGCTACTTTTAACATTCTGTCACCCAGAGTGGTAAAGATCAGGAAAGCATGCTGGTTTTCAAAAATCTCGTGTTTATTTTGCAAATCCATTTCGTGGGCAACTAGCAGTTTTTCGGATTGAGATGGGCGATTTGCAGCACAGAAGTTGCCTAGTTTGTTAAACCCCCTTGAGTTGGGTTTTTTTTAAAAAAAAATCATTTAAAAGACTGACTTCTGTGATGCAAATGGTTCCCCAAATCTATTCAGCGCATTCTGAGCCTGGCGTTGTCCCCCCACCCCGAAGCTTTCAGAGAGGGTGAATTCGAACGGTTAATTTGCACACCGCTCTGTTTCCACAGAAAGGGAAAACTGTCACCCTGTCATTTGAGAGTCTGACACGGCGCTTGTCAAAAGAGACAGCTGTTAAAATGAATTACTGTTGACATGGGGAGGAACGGCACTTCCCAGATGTAAAGGACAGCTGCGGCGACGCAGTGGCACAGGGTGGCTTTTAAAAAAATGTGGTCATAGTGGTATTTGAATAGACGGTCTGTGGCGTTAAAAATATGGCCTTGACACAGGCCGTTTGAAGCATTGAGCTGAAGCCAATGAAAGTGCTGATCTCTTGCTATATCTACAAAACTTGGGCTAGAATATGAAAAAATGGCACTAAACGGAAGGTTTTAAGCGCCTACCTTTATTTATTTATTTTTATTTATTTATTTAATATAACTTATATGCCGCCCTATCTCCATAGGACTCAGGGCGGCTCACAACAGTTAAAACAAACCAATAAAAACATAAAATACATACATAAACAAATATTAAAACCCATTAAAATAGTCAAAAAACCCCTCAGTCCAGGCTAGGTGCCGCGAACAGCCATGTTTTTAATTCGCGGTGGAAGGTGCAGAGGTCAGGAGCCAGCCAGAGTCCCAGGAGGAGTTGATTCCAAAGGGTGGGCATGCCCACAAAGAAAGTTCTACCCCTGGGAGCCACCAGCCGACATTGTCTAGCTGACGGTACCCGGAGCAGGCCCTCCCTGTGGGAACACACTGGGCGATGGGAAGCTGTTGCTGGTTGCAGATGGTCCGCCAAGTATCCTGGACCTAAGCCATGTAGAGCTTTATAGATCATCACCAGCACCTAACCGGCAACCAATGCAAGCCACACAGGAGAGGTGTAACATGGGAGTATCGGGATTCTCCCATCACAACCTGTGAGGCTGCATTCTGTACCAGCTGAAGCCTCCGAGTGGTCCTCAAGGGCAGCCCCATGTAGAGAGCATTACAATAGTCAATACGGGAGGTGACTAGCGCATGATAGTTTAATAGGCAGAAGGAGAGTTTAAAGCACAGCAGGGAAGGTAGCATGTTCTTTAGGCCCTTAGACATGGAAAGGCAGCGAGGTGTAAATTTATACAGTGATTATGCAGTTTCTAACAAACCTTCCAGGTGAAAAGTAGGAATAAAAGTAGGATTAAAAAAAAAAATCCTTGGATCTGTCTGTTTTCCTTGGGTCTCTCTCTCTGTATGGATATGCAGGTAGTCCTTGACGTAGAACAATTCATTTAGTGACCATTCAAAGTTACAGGAGCACTGGCTGATGACCATTTTTCACACGACCATTGCCGCATCCCCATGGTCATGTGATCAAAATTTGAACGCTTGGCAAATAATTCATATTTTTTTTATAAAATAATAGAGTTGGAAGGGACCTTGGAGGTCTTCTAGTCCAACCCCCTGCTTAGGCAGGAAAGCCTACACCACTTCAGACAAATGGTTATCCCACATCTTCTTAAAAACTTCCAGTGTTGGAGCATTCACAGCTTCTGGAGGCAAGTTGTTCCACTGGTTAATTGTTCTAACTGTCAGGAAATTTCTCCTTAGTTCCAGGTTGCTTCTCTCCTTGATTAGTTTCCACGCATTGCTTCTTGTCCTACCCTCAGGTGCTTTGGAGAGTAACTTGACTCTCTCTTCTTTGTGGCAGCCCCTGAGATATTGGAAAACTGCTATCATCTCACCCCTAGTCCTTCTTTCCATCAAACTAGACATACCCAATTCCAACAACTGTTCTTCATATGTTTTAGCCTCCAGTCCCCTAATCGTCTTTGTTGCTCTTCTCTGCACTTTCTAGAGTCTCCACATCTTTTTTTTACATCATGGTGACCAAAACTACATGCAGTATTCCAAGTGTGGCCTTACCAAGGCCTTATAAAGTGGTATTAACATTTCAAGTGATCTTGATTCTATCCCACTGTTAGAACATTTATGACAGTTTTAGTGCCCTGGGTCATGTGATTATCTTTTGTGACCTTCAGACAAGCAAAGTCAATGGGAGAGCCAAATTCACTTAACAATCATGTGATTAACTTAAGTGCAGTGATTCGCTTAACTACCATAGCAAGAAAGGTCGTAAAATGGGACAAAATTCACTTAACAACTGTTTCACTTAGCAACATAAATTTTGAGCTCAATTGTGGTTGTAAGTCGAGGACTACCTGTATGTGTCTACACCTCAGTATAGAAGTAGTCGGGACTAATAAAACACTAAGTATGGAGTTTGCTCCCTGTTTACACAGTAGCTTACCCTGCCAGTGTTGGTGGGAGTGTGGTTTTCTTCTTAGTTGTTCCTAGATTAGGGTGTTTTTTTTCTGCTTGATTGTTTGTCTGGTAATAATCCTTGCTTATCTGGTGGCGGCTGCTGGAGTGGATGTATTCTGATCTTTTTGTTTTCCTCTTAGCTTTTGTTCAAGGAACTGCCAAGGAGAAAAACGCATGCACACTCCTCCAACACTGGTGGAACAAGCTACTGTATATAAACAGGGAGGAAACTCCACACTTACATACAATGATGATGTAATGTGACTGGATAATGAAACATCTCTAGCCCAACAATCAAACTCAAAGAATGCCAAGAAATCCACAGTTCAACCCTGTGTTGTGGCTTGCCAGCAGCCAGCGGATCTGGCAGCAGATATGGACAGTGAGGAGGTTGGGGAGGAACATGGGCCAGTCCTGGAGTCTGGGGAAGGCTCTGCTGAGGGCTCTGCATCGGAGGCAGAGAGGGAGCCAGGGCCGGATGCCAGTTATCAGCTGCCTTCGGAGTCAGACATCAGTGGGGCAGAAGAACAGCTGGAGCCTCTTCCCAGTGTGCGCATGCGCAGAGCTGCCAGGAGAAGGGAACAGCTAAAGAACAAGGGTCTACTTGGGAGTAAGGCCACAGGTGGACGATGAATGGCCCCTCCCAGAGGGAATAAAAGAGGAGCGAAATGGGAGTGGAGTTTGCAGGAGACAATTAGTTCATTCCTGCGTTCTTGCCAAGTATTGCATTGTCTGAAAGATATCGGCCTGGCCGCTCTCCAAGCCTGATAAAAGTTGGTAATTGTGAACTATGTGGAAAGACTGTGGGAGAGGAAAGACTTTGCTGGAGAGGAATTCACTAAAAGGGGTTTATCGGGACGAGGCCTTGGCTTTGTGCTGCTGGGGAAGCCTAGGTTAGAACACCCTGAACTACATATATTCTCTTCTTTAGATTCAGGAAATATTTAGAAAATTTGAATTGATGCCAGCAACCTTGCAAAGCACGATGGTAGCATACTAGGACAGCATGTATTTTACAGCAATACCTCCTTGGCTTTTAGATCCTTGGCTATGATACTACTTATTGGAGTCAACCCTGTAGGAGAAGGAGTGGCAGAACTTGAGGGTGGCATCAAAAGAGGGATCTGAGTAGAATCTCTACATAGTCACAAGCAACCTAAATCCAACCTCCCTTGAATTCCTTTGACTCAAAGGAATCTTGCAAATCCTTTGAATCTAATTCCAAGCAGATAGTAACCTTTCATTGAGAAGACTCCTGCCCATCGGCTGCTGCCAGTTTAATTGGATCGTCATGTGTGGACCTGATCTTTGTGCCTGACAAACCCCAAGTCAATTAGAGTGTGATGTATACTTGGATCATCATCATCATCATATCATCATCGATTTTTATCTAACATTTTGTTTTTAAACTGAATTGCAAACTGCCCAAAGTACTAGGTAATTTGCAAGTGCGATTTTACTTTATTTTTATTTATTTTATTTTATTTATTTATTTATTTATTTTGTCAAGCATGTATAAGATAACAGATATAAGTATAAACACGATTATGAATATAGGAAATGGATAGGGATAAATGGGGACAGTAGGACTGTGATGGTAGCAGTGGTGGGTTCCTCCTGGATCGGCCCGGTTCGGCCGAGCCGGAAGCAATGATGATATGATGTCACCGAACCGGTTCTCTTGTTTGGGAGCTGGGCCCTCCCACCCACCCCTGCATTATTCTTACCTTTTATTTGGCGCCGTCCCCAATCTATTCGCTGCCTCCCAAGTCCCAGCTGATCGGCTAGAAGGAAAAAAAACTGTTTAAACTCTTGCCAGGGCTTCAAAGGGCTGCCCTACAGCTGATCAGTGGTAAAAGGCAGTGTGGTGGTAGACCAGTGCGCTAGAAAAACAAATGGGTAGACCGATGCCTCCAAAAACAAATAGATAGACTAGAACGCTCCGAGAACAAATGGGTAGACCGGTACAGCTCTGCAAGTAGTTAAAAGCCTGGCAGACCAGTACCTCTCTTAAATCCTAAAGAATTGTCACAACCATCAAACCATGCCCACAAAATAAGCCACGCCCACAGAACCAGTAGTAAAAAATTTTAGAACCCGCCCCTGGATGGTAGTCATGTTGGGGTGAGGTCAAACAGTAGACAGCGTAAGGTTAAAGTTATGGGAGTTAGGGGATGAAACCACAGAGTCAGGTAGTGCCTTCCAGACATTGACTACTCTGTTGTGGAAGTATTTTCTGCAATCACATTTGGAGCGGTTTATCTTAAGTTTGTATATTGTGTGCTTGTGTATTGTTGCGGTTGAAGCTGAAGTAGTCATTGACAGGTAGGACGTTGTAATAGATAATTTTATGTACTAGGTCAGACCGAAGGTGGTGTAGTTCTAAATTGTCTAAGCCCAAAATTTTCAAGCCTGGTGGCATAAGGTATTCTGTTGTGAGCAGAGGAGTGGAGGACTCTTCTCGTGAAATATCTCTGAATTCACTCAATTGTATCAATGTCTGATATGCAGTGCGGGTTCCAGACAGATGAGCTGTATTCAAGAATTGGTCTAGCAAAGGTTTTGTATGCCCTAGTTTGAGGTACAATATTACTGGAGAAGAACCTTCGCAAGATTAGGTTAACAACTCTGAATGCTTTTTTGGCAATAAGGAAAGACATCCATCAATATTGGATTGGGGAACCTCCTGATGCAAGGAAGATCCCCACCATCAAGGTGAAGCTGTGGCTTTTCCTGTTGCAAGGTTGTGTTATGTGCCAAAGACAGCGGGAGAATAGTTCCCGTTGAAATGAATTAGGATAATTGAAGCATTGTGACTTCTGTCCTGACCCAGCTTTCTCTCATAGGTTAAACACACCATCTTTCAAAGGAAGTCCTGGGCACCATGTGCATTGCACAACAGCCCGGTGAATTAGGTTGCTGGACAAATAACAACATGAAACAAAATTACAGGAGGGGGAAAGCAAAAGAAACGAACCACGGTGAGAAAAATGTAGCGTTTTCTCCCAAAGTTATCATACATCTCATTAATGGTGATGGTGTGAAGGCTGCCAGGCTCAGAAACAGTGGCATTTCAGATGAAAGATTAGCCCGTTTAATCGGCAGCCTGATGTTGGATGACGCTACCATCAACTGAAGCATCGGAGAAAAGCCAGCACAGCACAGCAGGGAAAAACACAACCCTGGTGAATGGAAGATGACACATCAAAGTTCAAATGACAACGCTACACCATTAAAACCAATAGTTTCTGTCCCCAAGGAACTTACAATCAGCTGAGTATGGTGAAAAGAAGTTGGTGGCTGCACCATATCTCTTATGTAAGCAGCTGTTCTACTACAAAGAGACCCCCCAGAACATTAGGTGTGTTTCCACTCCTTTGGATTCCCATATTTAAGCATGGTTCAATTGAAAATTGGCCGCTATCACACTTTAAACCATAACCTTGTGTGGTCATAGTTAGATAAGGCAAGATATTCCTCTAGCTAGTGCTTTTGTAATAGCTGTAGGTTCATAAGGGCAACCCATTATTAGAAGGATTTACAATAATCAAGTGATGAGGTTTCCGGGACATTTGGTCAGAGAAATTCAGCTATTAGGAAGAGCAACAGCTGGCGTGCTAGCAAAAAAATCTGAGATATTATGAAAGAATCTCCACAAGACAGTGGGCACAGTATTGTACCAATAAAGGAGACTATTTGTAGGTGAAACGAGGGGTGCTTGGTATTTTCTGAGTTTGGTTGTTTTCTTGCAGATATTTCATTACCAAACTAGGTAACATAATCAGTACTAGTAGTAAGGAATCATTAAGTGCTACTAAGGAGTCCTTAACACTGATGATGTTGCCTAGTTTGGGTAATGAAACATCTGCAAGAAAACAACCAAGCTCAGAGAACACCAAGGACCCCAGAGTCCTCCTCCTCCTCCTCTCCCACTCCCTTCTAGCTCTGTTGTATTGTATTTTATTGAATAGCCCTTTTCAAAAAAAAAAAACCCCAAACAAAAAGAGAAAGATAAAACAAACAGTTACAGAAATAACAGAATAAAAATATATGATATATGACATTAAAATTTAACAATATCGAAGTTCAATCACTAAATTTCCAAAACTAGATAACCCAAATAAGATAGCTCTTCTCTAATTCAGCTCGTCTTTCTTACAATCAATGAAATTCTTTTCAATATAACTGGCTCTCTTTTAAAATGAGAGAGAGAGAAGAAAGGAAGGAAGGAAGAGAGAGAAGAAAGAAAGAGAGAGAGAGGAAGGAAGGAAGGAAGAGAGAGAAAGAAAGAAGAAAGAAAGAAAGGAGGAAAGGAAGGGAGGGAGGGAGAGAGAAAGAGAAAGAAAGAAAGAGAAAGAAAGAAAGAAAGAGAGAGAGAGGAAAGAAAGAGAGAGAGAGAAGAAAGGAAGGAAGGAAGGAAGGAAGGAAGGGAGAGAGAAGAAAGAAAGGAAGGAAGGAAGAAAGAGAGAGAGAGAGAGGAAGGAAGGAAGGAAGGAAGGAAGAGAGAGAGAAAGAAAGAGAAAGAAAGAAAGAAACAGAGAGAGAGAAGAAAGGAAGGAAGGAAGGGAGAGAGAAGAAAGGAAGGAAGGAAGGAAGGAAGAAAGGAAGAGAGAAAGAAAGAAGAAAGGAAGAAAGTTGTGCAGCAGAATAGGCAGATAGTTAGGTGGCCTTCAAAAGCCGTTCAAGCAATTTATTTATTTAATTAATTTATATAGTCACCCCCATCTCATCAGAAGTGACTCGTATGGAGATGAGGAGAGTCCCCAACCATTTGTAATGACTTCATGAAAAAGGAATAACTTTCTTTCTTTCTTCCTTCCTTTTCAAGAAAGACGAAACATTTTGGAGAAATTTCCGACAATGGTGGACAATGGCGTCCCTTGCTGTTACTTTAGTTTACCAGGCAGTCAAGGAAGAAATGTCTCTGGCGTGTTCCTGTTTTTCTTCCTACAATCTTCTCTCTGTTGGTCTGTGGCCTTCCTGTTTTGAGTCTTCTTCAACCCCAAGAGAAGACAGCAGGAGGGACCTCTTCCCTGATTTTTTTTTTCCCCCCAGATCAGGAAAGGAGATCAGCCGTCTGGACTATGCCGGCTTCAAGAAAAATATCGGAGGGGGAGCCTTGGTAGTACAGTGGTCTAAAGCACCCTGTTATTAACATCCAGCTGCCTGCAATTATTGCAGGTTCGAATCTCACCAAGGCTCAAGGTTGACTCAGCCTTCCATCCTTTCTAAGGTAGGTAAATTGAGGACCCAGTTTGTGGGGGCAATAAGCTGACTTAGGCTATTGCTTAGCGCATTGTAAGCCGCCCTGAGTCTCCGGAGAAGGGTGGCATAGAAATCAAATTTAAAAAAGAAAAAGAAAAAGAAAATCCCCACTATAGCAGCCTTCCATCGAATTACAGCCATTGCAAAATGCAGAAATCATAAAATGAGCTCCAGCCAGAGTCAAAGAAGCTTCTTAAAACAAATGGAGAGTGATGTAGAAAAACAGAAATCTCTTTGTTGGGGAGAAGAAAGCCAGAGGAAAATGAAAGGGCTGGTTTTTTTTTTTTTTTTTTTTTTGATGGAGTATTAGATTGAGAAATGATGATTCTGGGCTTGAAAAATGAACAGTTCTGGGCTTGAATTCAGAAGGCTATAAATCCTAGTCTTGCTTTAGGCACAAAGTCACCTGGGTGATCTTGGGCAGATCATTCTCTCGCTGCCCTAGGAAAGAGGCAATGGCAAATCACTTCCGGAAAAATCTGGCCAAGGAAACTTCAGGGACTTGTCGATGTGGCTGCCAGGAGTCAAGACCAACTGGAAGGCGCACAAACAAAACAGACAAGCAAACAAAAGAGGCTTGCTTGTCCCAGTTAACGCACTAGGAGCATGACTGTGGAGGACTATCTCTGTAACACGAGAGGTGCTTTCAGAAGGATCTGAGCTGTATGAATTGGGACGTGCCCCAAAGCAAGGCCTGTAAGCCTGGCATCCCTTACTCGGGCTGATTTTATGTTCAGTTGCTCAAATGGGAAGGCTCTTTCAATCCCTCTGCTGAGGCTCCCTGCTGCCACAATTTTGAGAGGAGCTTCTGATTGGGTGTGGGGAAGCAAAGCACACGAGGAGGAGACACTATGGGAAGGGGCGGGTTTTCCGGTCAGCTCCAGAGGTGGTATTCAGCTGGTTCGCACCAGTTCGCGCGAACTGGTAGCGGAAATTTGGCCTGGGTCGCCGAACAGGTAGCGACCGCTGTCTGCCCACACCCTTGCACCGGTCACCCAGTCGCCGTTCGCTCACCCCACCGCCTGCTTGACACTCACATGCCCCGCTCTCCCGCTTGACGCTCACTCACTTCGCCCTCCCACTCTACGCTCGCTCAACCTGCCCATCCCAGCTATATATGTTGCCTTCACTTCGCCACATGGCCCAGCTATGTGCCGCTGCCGTTGCTGTCCTGTTCTTCACATTGGCTGCACATGCACATCCCATTGCCTGCTGTGATGTGCGTGTATGGCCGGCATGAAGAACAGGGCGGCGACGGCAGCGGCTTTTCAGTGGCCTCCAGTTGTTTTCGGTGGCCTGCAGCAGTAGCCGCAGCCACAAAGAAGCAGTGAAAGAGGTGGCAGCTGGCAAGCTCTCTTTTTTCATGAAACTCGACATATCCAATTCCAGCAACTGTTCTTCATATGTTTTACCCTCCCCTAATCATCTTTGTTGCTCTTCTCTGCATTCTTTCTAGAGTCTCCACATCTTTTTTGCGTCGTGGTGACCAAAACTGAACGCAATATTCCAAGTGAGGCCTTACCGAGGCCTTCTTTGCTGACGTTCACTCTCTGACTCAGAAATGTCAACAGAACTGACCAACAAGGGTGCATCAAAGGGAAAAGTCCTGGTTGAACACATCCATTCTCTCCCCTCTTGTGATTCTGATCCCAAGAGGAGGAGAATACCCAATGGACCTCGTGTGCCATAAAAATCAGACTCCTTTCTACACAGCGATGACACCTGCCATGTATGTTTTCATTTGAAACAGATCGATGGTTTGCTGTTCAATACGTTGAACCTATTCCAGATGGTATTAATCTATCAACTAGAAGCCAGGTAAGGAGCCAAGTTAGTATAATGAAGCAAATAAATGTAAGACAGATGGCTCTTGATTACGGAGGTGAAAAGCCAGATTGAATTTTGAGGTTGTGCCATCATTTCATAATAGGAAGCTGACTTGGTTTACTTTGTAGGCCAAGGTGAACTCTTTCCTAGTCTATGAGTTTTCTCTGAAAACCTTCCACTCTCTTTTAAAGGTAAAGGTTAAGGTTCTCCCGCACATGCGTGCTAGTCATTTCTGACTCTAGGGGGCAGTGCTCATCTCCGTTTCAAAGCCGAAGAGCCAGAGCTGTCGGAAGAAGTCTTCATGGTCATGTGGCTGGCATGACTCAACGCCAAAGGCGCATGGAACGCTGTTCCCTTCCCACCAAAGGTGGTCCCTATTTTTCTACTTGCATTGTTTACCTGCTTTCGAACTGCTAGGTTGATAGAAGCTGGGACAAGTAACGGGAGCTCACCCCATTATGCGACACTAGGGATTCAAACCGCTGAACTGCCAAACTTCTGATCGACAAGCTCAGCGTCTTAGCCACTAAGCTGATTCCCACATCCTTCTTAAACATACACTTACCTACAGCAAAATTCTGCTCTAATGTACCTCCTTTTAAAAGATCTGACTCCTTGAAGTCATTTTTCCAAATGGCAGATAAAATAAGCAGACAGAAGTGCCTTTTAAAACTATGGCAAGATCTTTAAGCTGATTGGATCTGGAAAAAAAAGTAAGCTTTGAAAAAAGTAAGAAAAAGGTAGTTGTATAGAATAGAATAGAATAGAATAGAATAGAATAGAATAGAATAGAAT
>WNWU01000035.1:2804457-2814795 GCA_012654045.1 Ptyas mucosa
ATTCCATTCCATTCCATTCCATTCCATTCCATTCCATTCCATTCCATTCCATTCCATTCCATTCCATTCTATTCATACAGTCTCCTTAAGTGCAGCAAAAGGTGAGAGGACAATACCATATGTGTCAGTGAACTCTCGCGTTTCTTATACTTTGGAAAGCTCTCTTTCAACATGTTGAAGTCAAGCCACTAGGTGGTCAATGCAGTAGAATTTCTTTACCTGGAAATAGCAATAATGCCTGAGATTTGATTTCCATTCCTGCTTTGAATGATGCATTGACCTAGCGAGATTGTCCTAGAACTTTACTTTGGATAATCTGTGTTGGCTGTGAGCTCAGTTTGGAGAAATGGCCCCATTTCTCTCCTCAAATACTACTACTGTACGTTTTAAACCTACATTTCTTGTTTCCTGCTTAGTGTATCTTATACATTACCTTTTAACTTCAAAGAGGTTTGACAGCTTGACATAGAGATGTTCTTTAATCATTTAACACCCAAAGGTAAACTAAGCTTGTGTTGAAATGTTTTGCAGATAAAGATAAGTCTGTACATACTATCACTATGTATTAAATCAATCTCTATACTTTATTATCCTTCCTGCCTTCCTTCCCTCCTTCTCACCTTCCTGCCTTCCTTCCTTCCTCCCTCCCTCCCTCCCTCCCTTCCTTCTGTCTTTCCTTCCTTCCCTCTCACCTTCCTTCCTTCCCTCCTTCTCACCTTCCTTCCTTCCCTCCCTCCTTCTCACCTTCCTTCCTTCCCTCTCCCTTCCTTCCCTCCTTCTCACCTTCCTTCCCTCTACCTTCCTTCCTTCCTTCCGTCCTTCCTTCCTTCCTTCCTTCCTTCCTTCCTTCCTTCCTACCTACCTACCTACCTACCTACATTTCTTTAGATAGGGTTGCTTCATTTGTACCATAAAATAGAAAGTGAAAAAAATAAAGTATGTTGGAAACTTCACCGATCAAGGACAAAAGAAACATTAGAATAAAATGAACTTCTTGCCCGTTATTTTATAATATAGTTTTTCAATGCTCTATAATTAGAGCAATGAATGGTGCTGTTTGGAAACCTATAAAATGAGGAACTGGGTTATGGTAAACAGCTTGAAAAATAAGCTCTTTTGTAAATTATAGCACAGTTTTTAAACTTCAGTTATAAAGCCGTGCCAAACCAAATAAAAATGCAGCCCCCCATGTGAACGCTGACACAGCTGTAACTAAATGATGTTCAGCTAAATGCTGCAGTAATTATTTGCTCATTAATTACACATTTTTGCAAGTCACAAGAGTAACACCAATTGGAAAATACGAATAATTATCAGCAGTAATACTGCAGAAGCGCACATAGATAGAAAACATCTTCCATTTTAAGGGTAATAATTGCAAAGCAGGCCAGAAATTAATAAGAAATACATAATTGAAAATTAACCTTGCAACTATCCATTGTGGGCTTGCGATTCTATTGTTTTACAGAATTGCGAAAGTATCAGAAACTGCTCTAAGTAATATTTGGTGAAAGTCAAAACAGGGAGATTGCCTTCGGATTAATGAATAATGATAATTGAAAGGAACGGATAGGGGGAAAGAAAACCACCAATGAGGTGCCTTGTGGCAGTATGCAATTGCCAAATATTGGCATCCAGAGGTCGAATTGTTTTCAATAGCTTGTAGGCTTAGCACAGGGTCTCAAGCTCAGAGGACACGAAAAGAAGTTTCAGGGGGTTAGAGCAGTGGTGGGATTCAAGTAATTTAACAACTGGTTCCTCTGCCCTAATGATTTCTTCCAGCAACCAGTTTGCCAAACTGCTCAGAAAGTTAACAACCGGTTCTCCCGAAGTGGTGCGAACCGGCTGAATCCCATCACTGGGTTAGAGTCACTCCTATCCCGTTTATGAAAGACAGCTGGTCTGCTTCCTACTGCAATGGTCTGTCTGGATGCTTTGAGAGACAGGAGGGAGATCCAAAGAATGGGCAATCTGCATGTAAAAGATATCTCTGCCCATAGAAGGAAGGAGGGCATGGGACACATTTCTGGCAGAGACCCTCCCTAGTTTTCTGAAAAGTAAAAGGGGGAAAAAAGGAGAGAAGTACTTTGAATATTGCAAGATTGAAGTTAGCCCCGCAACAGAGGTGGGCGAACCGGTAGCTCCAAAGATCAGTTGGCCCCACCCACCCAGCCCCACCCTATCCTGTCCTTTATTTCCTTCTTTCTGGCTCAGCTGATTCGCGCGGCACAGCTGATTTCTGTACCTCCGCTGTTCTACTTACTGGGGCTGCCTTAGAAGGTAAGCAGCTGAGCTTCAAATTACTGTATTTTGAACACTGCATGCAAGCACGCAAGCACGCACGAAGCGTGCACTCACCGAACCGGTTGTTAAACCAGTTGCATCCCACCACTGCACTGCAAGATAGTCCAGACAAGAAGCACAATCTGGTGTAGTCGTTCTATCTTTATTATTAACTTACACAAACAGAAATTTACAAGTCTGAAAGTATTCCCCTCTTTCTGGAAAAGCAGGGAGAATCCCTTCTGAAACATTTCCATCCCTCCTTCTGTGGACTGAGAAACCTTTTGCATGCTGGTTGACTAGTCTTGTGGTCTCCAAACTTGACAACTTTAAGATGTGTGGGACTTCAACTCCCACAATTCCTCAGCCAGCCATGCTGGCTGGGAAATTCTAGTCTGTGACTCTCCCTCCTGTCTCCCAAGGCCATTTCCACATACCATTACATCTATTCACCGATGAGAAACTTAACAGACTCCAACAGAGATGGTAAGGTTTCTACTTGCAGGAATTTCACAATGTGGTAGTTTTGGAGTGATGGCATTATAATGCCTCTTAACCAGTTCATTTGGTTGTGTTTCTATTTAATCCTATTTCTGTTTTATCTTAGGTATATAGAACCTGTCTCAAATGTGCTATTAAAATGTTCGTTGCACACCCAAGGCTACCTAGTTTAATACTTCCAATTGATAACAACTCCAAATTGCTATTATGATCAGGAGGCTGTTACTCTTCTCCTTGGTGATCACCTTTCAGAAACCTCTAAGAAGGTAGCAAAATTTTTGTGTACATTAGTGGCCAAAATTGTGGAAAACTTTTGGGAAAAGTGTATTTTTGAGGTTTGATGGCTAATAACGCCACTTTTTTGGGGGGAATTTCAAGATAATCATATTCCACTGTTGGAATGGCCTGGGAATAGCCCAGACCTTCACCCAATGGAAAATCTATGGAGCTCACTAAAGTAATTTGTTGGTCAGAAGCAACCCAGCAATAAAACCCAGTTAATAGAAGCAATCCTTCAATCTTGGTTTCACATGATAACAGCTGCAGAACTAAAAGACTTGGTTCACTCCATGGGAAGATGCTGTAAGGCCGTCATTCATGCTAAAGGTTACCCAACGAAGTATTAACTGACAGGGTGATAATTTTTGTATATCTCGTTTTTTCTATGGTGATTATTTCTGTATATTTCCTTTTTTTTCTACGCGTTTCACTTTTCTTCTTTATACTGTAACTGCTATTCTAATAGCAAATCCTTCATAAAAGTGATTGCATTACATTCTTGATTCAATTATCTTTCCATTGATATATAATTTTATGGTACTACTCCAAAAAAAAAAAAAGTGGTGTTATTAGCTAGTTTTAGAAAATACACTTTCCCCAAAAGGTTTCCACAAGTTTGGCCACTACTGTCTAGCCATTGCTGTCAGATCCCTATCGTGATACTGCCATTCCTGTGGGGAGGGTGGGGGGGCTGGATCATTTATTTATCATAATATTTATTACTACCCTCTTCCTGTTTCCCTACATATCCCGCAACCCAGGAGTGGGCTCTACGTACCTTTACTACCGGTTTGCAACGGGCCCACATGTGCAGAAGCGTTCTGATGACATCGGGATCAGTGGGCAGAGCCTCCCTCCAGTTTTACTACCGGTTCTATAGAACCGGTCTGAACCGGGGGCAACCCACCATTGCTGCAACCCTTAGTTTATAACTGTAGCTCTGACACCTATCTGCCCTGTGCTTTGATTGTGTAAAGGGGGAGGGCCATCTGTTTTTTCTCAGTCCTGAAGCCTCCAAAGAGAAGCACCTGGGAACAGTCCCTTATCTCCTTCCCAGGATGACCGTCTTCACAACATCTTCACACCTGTGGATTGGCTCATTCAACATCGGACTGAGGGGAGAGGTTTCTAACTCCTTTATCCTAACAGAATTGCCTATGGCTGTGATGGCAGACCTATGGCATGCATGCCACCTGTGTAGCCATATCAGTGGGCATGTGAGGTCAGCTCCGGCACGCATGTGTGCACTAGCCAGCTGATTTTTGGGCCTTCTGAGCCCACTAGAAGTAGGGAAACAGGTTGTTTCCTGCCTCTGGAGGGCCTCGGGGTGGGGTGGGGAAGGCCCGTTTTTCTCTCTCACCTGGCTCCAGAGCATCTCTAGGAGTCTGGGGAGGGTGAAAACTGCCCCCCACGAAGGCCCTCCAGAGGCCAGAAATGTCCCATTTGCCAACTTCTGGTGGGACAGTGTTATGTCCTTTTAAGGACATCCGGCCGGGGATTGGATAATCCACCGGGCGGGAAATTTGAAACGCTGTCATTGGACGGCCGGTCTGCCGGAGCGCTATAAAAGAGCTCCGGCAGCACAGCCGTCCGTCTGTTCTGACTTAGTTAAGAGCTGAATAAAACTTGTTGAACAGACCCCGCTGGTCTCGTCTTCTTTCCCTGCGCCCGATCTAACACTGGCAACGAGGATGGCGACAGACCGGAAGCCCATTTTTTGCTGTCCCCAGCCTCCAGAGACTCTCTAGGAGTCTAGAGAGGGTGAAAACAGCCTTTCCCACACCTGCCCGGAGATCCTCCGGAGGCCGAAAATGGACCCTTTGCCAACTTCCGGTCCTGCTGGAAGTTGGCAAACAGGCCATTTCTGGCCTATGGAGGGCCTCCAGGGGAGTGGAGAAGGCCATTTTTGCCCTCCCCAGACTCTTAGAGAGGCTCTGGAGCCAGGTGAGAGAGAAAAACGGGCCTCCCAGGCCATCATGTGCCAGGAGCAGGGGTGAAGGGGAGCGTGCGCGCATGCGCAAGGGCGGGACGCATAGAATTATGGGTGTGGGCACACACACGCATGACCCACCCCCCACCCCACCCCTCCTGGCACGCGATGGCAAAAAGGTTAGCCACCACTGGCCTAAGGGGACCTTAGGGCCTGCTTTGCTTTTGTCTTACAATCTCTTCCTTTCAATAAAAGGTTCCTTTCGAAATGCTATTGTTTCAAGAGTCCGTACTTTCTTCAACCAGTTATGATGGATACTTGGGAAAAAATATGGGTTCAGAATGTTAAATTTACACAGTCACAGAATCTGCGAGAAAATTTTTATAAAATGTTTTATAGATGGCATTTAGATCCCAAGAAAGTGTCTTGTATGTACCCTAACGTTCAACCAAAATGTTGGAGATGTGAGTGTTTAGATGCTACATATTATCATATTTGGTGGACTTGCAAGAAAGTGAAGGCCTTTTGGATAAAAATTTGGTGGGTTATGCAAAATGTTTTGAAGAAAAAAATACAATTTTCTCCGCAATTATTTTTACTGGGTATAGTTAAGGATTTTACACTGGGAGAAACAAAATTGATTTTATATATGGTGACAGCAGCTAGGTTGTTGATTGCTCAATATTGGAAGAATGATGCCTTACCGACTGTGGACCAATGGACTCAGAAGATGGCTGGATTTGCAGAAATGGCGAAGATTTCAGCTTTTTTAAAAGATCAGACACATGAGAAGTATATACAGGAATGGAATAAATGGATTGAGTATATACAGAATAAGTATCAGACTAGAAAATATTATGTAGCTTTCAGCTGAGAGGGATTGATGATTATGCTAGTAAATATAGAAAAAAGATATGGAAGAATGAATAACATATATATTGTTTGGGAATACTAGTATTGCATATAATGGAAGTCAAGGGGGGGAGGGAAAGGGGTGGAGGGGGGAGGGTTAGGGTGGGACTGGGAGGGAATTATATTTCTTTTTTGTATATGTATTTTTACAATGTTGGGGAAGGGTGGGGGGGGAAAGGGGTGGGGAATTTGTATGTGTAAAACTTTTTCAATAAAAAAAAAAGAGTCCGTACTTTCTTGATTTGGGGAGTAGAGGCAGGACCTTACAATCACTGTTGGAAACTGTCTGGTTCCCTCCTAAGTAACAAATTAATTGTTACCTGCTTATAGCTTTAGAATTTTTCTTTCCTTTACTTCCTGTAAAGTTTCTTTTTAGAGTTATTGTGTGGTACACTGGTCTTTATTGTGTTCGATCTTGGACTGTAAATTAATTTTGAGGTTTTACCTTGTTTGCTATCCAGCTTTTCCTCACTTGGTTTTTAAGTTTAAATGCCTAATTTTTATCTGACTCTTACACTTTCTTTACCGTATTGGATTATTGTTTCTGAATTTTTCTTCTTCTTTTTTTAACCTTCTTGGTCATTGACTGTGGTTAAATAAATCTGATTGGATTCAAATTAGATTTGATGGTTGCAAATCACACCAATTTCAAGATTTTCAGTTTCGGAATCTTTAGAAGAAACCGTCATCTTGTTCATCGATCTCATCCCACCACTGACAACAAACTCAGCCACATCTGATCATTTAAAATCAATAGGAGTTAAACACCAATTTCGTATCGTTGGTATCAATGGTCGATTCGAAGTACGACTGCATTAGAATTCAACTCGGGCATTCAGACCCCGCAAAAGTATTAGTAATTTTAATTGAGTTATTGAAAAGTTCCCACATTCATCACCCTCAAGTCTTTAACAGAGGTCTCCAGTAGGATATAGCCAGTTTAAAGGATATTTTACTTTGCATTATTTATGACCGCTGTAATCCCAAAGGACTCTGGGCAGCATGCAATATTAATAAGAATTAATTAACTCAAAAACATAATAATATATAAGTTAAATCCTCACAACGTCAGAAATGAAAGCAAATCTCGACCAGCAGAAATAAACCCTTAATAAAATTTCAGTTAGGAGCCCACAATAAGATAGTTGAGACTTAAAAGTGTTTTTGAAACAGGACAAGTTTAACTTGTTACTGCAGCTGAACATTGGGTGCATGAGGAGAGAAGTGTCAAGCACTGGGAAAAGGAGATTCAGGCAATTCGAATGAATATAAAGATTTATTGCAAGCTTAACCTCTGCACAAGAATCTGAACTACTAACAGTCAAAGGTAATTAGCAGGAGTTAAGAAGGAATATCAAGGTGGGCAGGACTTAGATCTCTTGTGGGCACACAGGGACTCATGACTGCTGACTCGTTTGACCCCTCCCTCAGGCTCACCTGGTCATTTCCTATGGGAATGTCTCTGGTTGGTATGAAGATAAAAATACTTATGATTCTATATTCTATGAAATTTCAGGCATGGAGTGAACACAACTAGTTCCCAGTTAAATCATCTGATTTGGAAGCAGATGAGAATCTGAGCTCATGTTATTTGAAAGGCAGTAGCTTAGTAAAGTGAAGGCAATTCACACTAGAATTCACTGGTTGTAAAGCTTGCAAGCTGGGTTTGCAACGCTGACATGCAAAGAAGGGGAGACCAGAATGATTAAGTACAGTGATTTCATGCCACAGTTTTCAGTTTTAAAGCCTAGTGAAACCTGTAATTTGGGTTTATGTGAAAGGCATCACGTTTGAAACTTTGCAGTTTAAAGAAATGTTTGGGAATGGCATGTTTACTATCACACAACTCCATCACAGAGAATGGCAAGGAAAATCTCCCCCCCCCCCCCCCCCAATGAAACAGCGCTTGCTGAGAAGGGTGGATTTCATTCTAAAATTTTCCCCACAGGAAAACAGCATTACGGAAAAAAGCAGAGTGATACCTGCTTATAAACATTTATTTTACAAAGTGCAAAGAAGTTTAAATTTTTATTTAAATTTTTAAATATTTTAAAAAGGTCTAGTCCCACATTGCCGAAATGGAAGTGCATGCACACACTAGGGGTAGGTTCTACTTACTTTTATTACCGGTTTGCAACGGGGCTGCGTGCGCGCTTGCTTTGCTCCTGCGCTTGCTTTGCTCCCACGCTTGCTTTGCTCGCTCTTCTGTGCATGCACATTGATGACATCGGGGTCGGTGGGCTATAGAACTGGTGCGAACCGGGAGCAACCCACTACTGGCGCACACACCCCAGAACCAGAAGAGCAGCTCCCCGGGATGCATGGGCACTCCGGGAAGCTGAGCTTCCTGTTTCTGGGATGCGTATGCGCGCCGGTCACCTGGTCTTCCAGTTTCTGGCGTGCATGTGCACGCAAAGACCACCTGCCCAGCGCGCATGTGGGAAACTGGAAGCTCAACATCCTGGCCCGTGCATGCGCACCAGGGAGCTGCTCTTCTGGTTTCTGGCACTCCCATGTATGCAAAGAGCAGCTGGCCGGTGTTCATGTGTGTGCTGAAACCCGGAAGAGCAACGGGCAATGGCTGGCATGCCCAGAGAGATGGCTCTGCGTGCCACTTCCAGCACACGTGCCATAGGTTCACCATCACGGCTATAGCTGATGGGATGGTAGCAGCAGGGAGAACTCTAAGAATGCATACGGAGAGAGACAAGCTAAAGAAAAATGAGTTTCTTTTATTTTACATATATATTATCATCAGGTCTTGGGTCGATTATCAGATAGAGATCCCCTCACCTGGAATATTTATTTAATATAGTATTCTGCCAATACATTTAACACCTGTCACGATAATTTCACCCAAAGTTTCTTTTCTTTTGGAATAATAACAGCTTTTCTATCCAACCGAACCACCGCGGCACAAAAAAAAAAAAAAGACCAAAATGCAAACAAAACATTTGGAATGGCCCACCTCCTTTCTATCCTCAAATCCTGAACTTCGATCGTGACATTTCTCAGGGCTGTGCAGCATCTTCTGAAGAGGGAAGCACTTGCCTTGAAGCCCAAATGTAGAAGGCGCTGGTCAAAAACGAAGTTTCATTTCATTGACGTTTCAATTTAATTACAATTAACTGGAGCTAATAGGATTATGCTCCAGGAGTGTGCTTAATAGGTTTCTGTGAGTTGCAGAGGACAAGTTCAAATCCGTATGTCAGGGTTCTGAGTAATACATCCATAGCAGAGAAAACTCCGAGGCAGGTAGATTCCTCAAAAAATAGTTTTATTGGATATATGATATTGGCACAGTTCTGGTGAAAACCAACTCTGAAACTTCCCGCAGTTTTCACCTAATTAAAAGTCAAAGTTTGTCCCTTTTCCCAAACAATCAGTCACTGTGTGGTGGGATTCAGCCAGTTCAGGCCGGTTCGGGAGAATTGGTAGTTAAATTGCTGGCTGGCCCCACCCCTCCCTCCCTTCCAGGAGTCACCACACACCTCATTTTGGCTCCCAAGTAAGTGCAGGGAGGCCTCCTAGGCACAAAAAGGGGGGTTGGGGGTGCGGCGTACCCCCCCCCCCCCGTGGCCCATTTTTACTCCCAGGAGGCTGCACGGAGGCCTACTCGGCCCAAAACGGGGCACAGGGGGGTGCGGTGTAACACCCCCCCGTGGCCTGTTTTTGCTCCCAGAGGGGTGGAGGAGGCTGAGTGCTGCCTGTCACACCCCCTGGCCATGCCCACCCAGCCGGTCATTAGGGCAGAGAACCAGTTGTTAAATTATTTGAATCTCACCACTGCAGTCACATGGTCCAATCAAGGTGCCGTCTGGTTGCCTGGTAACTTTACTCCTCCTCTCTCTGGCCACCTGTGGGAATGTCCTTGGTTCTCAGGAGAAAGTATTTTGTTTTGGCTACAAAACCCCACCTATCTCTATTCCCTATCCCTCAGCTCCAGTGTGGCAACACTGAAGCTTCAAAATGGCTTCAGCCAGGCCAGCTTCAGGGTTGAAACCGTAGCCTGACTCAACGAACTAGGTTGATCCGAACTGATTTGAATTCCCCCCAGTTGAGTCAGTTCCGTTCAGATCACAGGTGAGCCTTGTCTTACGGCCATTTATTTAGTGACTGTTTAAAGTTTCAACAGGACTGAAAAAAAGTGTCTTACAAGTGTCCCTCACACACATAACCGTTGCATGCATCTCCACGGTCACACGGTCAAAATTAGGCCACTTGGTCTTTCGGATTGTAATCTATAAATGTGAGAAATAAAATTACTAAAAAATTTAAAAGGTGAAATGTTAATGTATTTTATCAGTCCATGTATGATAGGCTACAGAGTAGAGTAGAGTAGAGTAGAGTAGAGTAGAGTAGAATAGTATGAGGAAAGAAGTAAGGAGAATAGAATAGAATAGAATAGAATAGAATAGAATAGAATAGAATAG
>WNWU01000035.1:2814805-2827971 GCA_012654045.1 Ptyas mucosa
AGAATAGAATAGAATAGAATAGAATAGAATAGAATAGAATAGAATAGAATAGAATAGAATAGAATAGAATAGAATAGAATAGAATAGAATTCTTTATTGGCCAAGTGTGATTGGACACACAAGGAATTTGTCTTTGGTGCACATGCTCTCAGTGTACATAAAGAAAAAAATAAAATTCATTCATCAAGAATCATAAAATACAACACTTAGTGATAGTCATAAGTTACTAATAAGCAATCAAATCATACTAGGAAACAAATAAAACAATATAAATTGTAAAGATACAAGCAACATGGTTATAGTCATAAGTGGGAAGAGATAGGTACTAAGAAGGATGAGAATAATAATAATAATAATAATAATAATAATAATAATAATAATACAGACTTAGTAAATAATTTGACAGTGTTTTGTGAATTAATTGTTTAGCAGAGTGATGGCATTTGGGAAAAAGCTGTCCTTGTTTATCAATAAACTAAAAGTTTTAGTTGTGCATCTCAATGAAGAACCATTAGAGACTGAGACACAGATTGAAAAAAAAAATCTCATTTCTTCAAGTGGATGAAATAAGATGCCCAGATTGGCATCGGTCCTGGCCTTGTTTTTTTACCTTTCAATTGTCTCTCCCAAAAAGGAACAGAATGATTTAGGCGTTTAGACCCACACCTTACTGAAGGGACAAGAAGCATCCTAAACACCCATTGAATGAATCTGCTCTTCTGTCTTTTTAGCCAGTTCTACCCGTCAAATCTTTCACTGCCAAATCACCTCCTGGCCTCGAGATAATTGCTTTGTTTCCAACCTATCTAATGTTGCAGTTCAGTTGGAAGCTAAGAGGGATGAACGGCTGTATTTGATAACTGTCACACATTTCAGGCTGGGCTTTAGAGAAGGGTGGAGGAGATGCATTCAGAAGCTGCCAGTCACCATTACTTGAGACTTATGAATGAGAGGGTTACAGATTATGTATGGGTGTTGATAGTTAAAAGGTGTTACACCTTTACGGTGTCATTGAAATATTCCAATAAAAGAAAGAGGAGACAGTAATACAATAAACAATTCTTACTTTAAGATTCAGAGGTTTATTTCATAAGCAATTTGGAACATGAACAGCCATCATAACACAACTTACAGTAATAATAACCCATTGCAATGAGGTCCAGAGACTGTTGTGGTCTGCCAGCAGCCTGAGGAGCTGGCAGCGGAGTTGGACAGCGATGAGGCAGAGGAAGAACATGGGCCAGTCCTGGAGGCTGGGGAAGGCCTGGATGAGTGCTCTGCATTGGAGGCAGAGATGGGGCCAGGGCCATCGGGGCGTGATGTGCGGACTCCGGAGCTTCCAGAGGCTGACAGCAGAGAGGCAGGGGAACAGGAGGAGCCTGTTCCTAGTAGAGAAGAGCTGCCAGAAGGCAAAAGCAGCTACAGCAAAGAGGACGACTCGGGAGTAGGGCCAAGAGATGATTGGCCCCTCCCATAAGGCTTAAAAGACCAGGAACGGCTCTTGGGCTCTTTGTTGGAAAACAACATTGATAGACTTGTCTTGCTGCACTTATCTCTGGTCGGCGTCTTCTCCTTTTGAACTTTTGCCAAGAGAAGCCTTTGGCAATTTGCCTAATTAGACCAAGGTTGCTGATTAGACTGAAGAATTTGCGTTATGAAGAATTTGTTTTGATTTAATTTGGACTACGCTGAAAAATGAGTTAATTCTCAGCTGTTCTAATAAAATCTGTTTGTTTTGGAACTGTTTGCGTCTAATACTACTTACTTGGGCCTGGGTCACAACAGAGTTGATAACTAAGTCTAGCAAGGAATAACTATGGCCAGTGACCCTGAACTCATCCCAAGACCTTCTTTTTCTGCACGCATTTCACAGCTTACTTCCTTGTTCTGTCTTACTGACAGACGGTCTCCACCTATACCCGTGTACATCTCAAAACCTCTATCCATCGGCTACTTTCAGTTCCCTATTTCTCACAGTTTCAACGTTCTGATTCCAAATATATTTCAAAACTACCTACTTCGCAAAATCGCATTTCACAGCAACAGCTCAGCAGGATGACAAATAGTTCTGATACACTTTGAAATCTTTCTATCTAAAACTTTGGTTCATGTAGCATTTTTAGGGCCTGCTATCCTTCTGAAACCCATGGACTCTGGTAGTGCAATAGGCTATTTGTCCGTTTCTCACAATGGAAACAGTAGCGCTAAGCATTATTTATAAGAAGTGTGTGTGTGTGTGTAGGAAGGGAGTTGAATCACAGGACTGGAAGGGACCTTAGAGGTCTTCTAATCCAACTCATGTCCAAGGCAGGAGTCCTCATACCGCCTGGAGAAATGATTGTTCAATCTTTTCTTGAAAACGTCTAGTGTTGGAGTACCCACAAATCCAGTAAGATTGTTCTTACTGTCAGGAAATTCCTCTTTATTTCCAGATTGGATGGTATATGGTCTCCTGCTTGAGCGGGGGGTTGGACTAGATGACCTATAAGGTCCCTTCCAACTCTGTTAATCTGATGAGGTTCTGCCCATTGCTTCTCATCCTGCCCTCAGATGCTTGGGAGAGTAGACCTCTGACAAATGAAGGCGAATATACGTGTGCCGGAATAATATTGCAGGATCTAATCTGGGTCGGTTTCCGGGACTAGAGGCTTTGTCTTCCAAGCTTTCAGACTCGTGATGGAGCCCATCCTCAGGAAACTTCTCTCTGGAAACACACACTCTGCTTGTTCTGACCCAGCACCCCAAACACGACAAACCCTCTGACGTGAACTCAAAAGATTCCTTTATTAGGAATGCTGGCAGTCCCGGCAAAAAGTTTCTCTCTCAGGCTAGCCGTCCGGATGATGAATAGTTGTCTGCCACATCTACTCATCTCTGCCCCCTGCCTTTTATCCCCCGAGCTAGGGTGGGGCCTCATTAGCAGCGGTGGCTCTTCCTTCCCCAGGATCAGCCCATAGATTTCCACTGCTCTCCTCTCCTCTGCCTTCTGCACATCCGCACATCAGGCACTGGACCCAACTGTTCCTCCTCTTCCTCATCAGCCACCTCCAGACTTGGGTGCTCTTGACTCTCTATCTGAGGGCTGAAAGATGGCCCAGGCTCCGCCTCTGTCTCTTTCTTTCTCTGCCAGCTCTTCCCTCTTCCCCCTCGGAGTTCTCAGGTCGCCTTGCTGCTGACCCTGACTCCCACGCCTCCATCTCCTCTTCTGATTCAACTGCTGGAGAGGCCGGTGTCCGACAGGCCACAACACTGCTAGAGAGAAGTTCCTTGGGTTCCAGCACAAGTCAGAAAGCTCAAAAGACTAAACCCCCAGTCCCAGTGACTGAGCCAGATTGGATCCTTTCTTTTTTGTCCTGTCCCCCCCGTTCTGTTCAACTAAATAAATAAAGCTCCCCCCAAAGTTGCTACTTGGCATAGCTGTGCACAGAACCAAGCTAACTTCAATATTAGTCTAAAGGAGTTTCAACACAGGTTGGCTAGATTCCACTGTTCCATAAATCATGCAGTCATTAAAGAAACCTGGCTTTAACTTTGCTTGTCAGAAGCCAGCTGGGAAGGTCCCAAATGGCAATCCCTTGACACTCCCGCTCACCCCCCCCACCCCCCAGGATGCTGCAACTATCGTAAATACATGCCGGTTGCCAAGCACCAAATTTTGATCACATCACCTTGAGGATGTTGTAGGTACAAGGATTGATCATAAGTCACTTTTTTCAGTTCTGCTGTAACTTTGAACAGGTGCCTAACAAATGGTTGTAAGTCAAGGACTACCTTTATGTGCTAATTTACGCTGTAGTGGTGCAATGGTTGGAATGCAGTACTGCAGGCTAACTCTGCCAATTGCCAGCAGTTCGATCCTGATCAGTTCAAGGTTGACTCAGCCTTCAGAGGTCAATAAAATGAGGACCCAGATTGCTTGGGGGCATGATAGCAATAGCAGTAGCACTTAGACTTATATACCACTTCACAGTGCTTTACAGCCCTCTCTAAGCAGTTTACAGAGTCAGCATATTACCTCCAACAATCTGGGTCCTCATTTTACCGGCCTCGGAAGAATGGAAACCTTGAGCCGGTGAGATTTTAACTGCCAAACTGCAGTTAGCAGTCAGCTGAAGTAGCCTGCGGTACTGCACTCTAACCACTCCGCCACCTCAGTTCTTAGATGTTGAGTCTATAAGCTGCTTAGAGAGAGCTAGAAAACACTGTGAAGTGGTGTATAAGTTTAAGTGCTATTGCTGTTGCTATTTTCAGCATGGTCAGAATACTTGCCTTCAGAAATTGTGGGTGGTTCATCATTGGAGGTTTTTAAAAAGAGACTGGATAGACACTTACCGTATTTTTCAGAGTATAAGATGCACCTTTTTCCCCCTAAAAGGGGGTGCGTCTTATACAATTGAATGTAGCCTCGCCCACCCATTGGCCCCTACCCTTTGGCCTCTGCCTACCAGCAGTTTACCTCCTTGCAGCAAGCAGCAAGAAGAAACAGCCCGTTTCAGCTTCAGCACAGCCTAATTTGCACAAGTTGATTGTCTGTTGGATCGGCCTCTCAACTCTCAGCTGTTTTGCTCTCAGCTGTTTTCCACAGGCCTCTGCTGCTTGCTGCAAGGAGGTAAACTGCTGGGAGCAGATTTTTTTTTTCTTGTGCTAATCAAGCTATGCTGAAAACGAAAATGAAAGTAAAGCAGGCTGTTTGCTGTTTGCTGCAACGAGGCAAAATTGCTGGGAGGCAGAGGCAGCGTTCTTTTTCTTGTTTTCCTCATCAAAAAAGGTAGATGCATCTTATAGTCTGGAGCGTCTTATACTCCGAAAAATACGGTATCTGAAATGGTAAAGGGTCTCCTGCTTGAGCGAAGCACTGGACTAGAAGACCTCCGAGATCCCTTCCAGCTCTATTCTATTCTGATTCAGTTAATTTAATGGTGATGGGATCTATATTAGGTGAGCAATGTTATTATGCAGTAAAGCAATGCATAAGAAGTGACTCTCTTACCTCTGTGGATTATCTTGTAAGTGATGTATGCATTGTGGCATGACACAGATGATACAAATTTCTTGCACAATTACATCATATTATCACACATGCCTTCAGTCCCCAATGCTTCCCTTAGAGATAGTGTTTCCAGTGTCCCGCACTCAGAATTCTCAATGATTGAACATTCTATCAAATAAACATAACTATATTCTTAAAAAGCTAATGTACTGTAATTTTCTCTCCATTTTTGTAACTGTGAAATTCCCACCTCATTCGCTTGGAAAAAAAAGTAATCCCTCATCAGACTGTATAATAATGCTATTTATTATTTAGAACAAACCGCTCATATTCTGCCTGACTATTGATCTCTGGCAGAAGAAGAAGAAAAAAAAAATGAAGCTGTTTGAATTATGCAAAATCAAGGGCAATCATGCAAAAGGGATATTTTACCAGGGTTTCCTGGTTGTGCAAAGCAACATTTAGCCCTGCAAAATATGTACCTCTTTTGTTAGCGCTGCATTTAAACAACAATCACAAACGTTGTTCAATTCCCACAAAGTGAAGTGGGTCACTACTTGGTGAATGCATGGAAAGGGAACGGATCCCTGACCCAATCTAAAAAGATTCGATTGCTTTTTAGATATAGAGAAAGCAACTTTCTGATTGTGGGTGGCTAAATCTGTGTTTTATAAGAGTAAAAGACCTGCAGATAAAGGTCTTGCAGTTAGAATTATGGTCTTTTAACAACCCCATAATCCCATGTGGGGTGGAGTCTGGGCAACTGAATTGACCTAGCAGAATGTTTTAATGGCCGGATGCCCTTCCTGACGCCAGTGCAGAGTTTTGTTCAGCTGATATATTCTCAGTGTGCCCAGAGAGAGAAATATCTGCCTCTACCTAGGATCGAACTCACAGTCTCCTGATTGTGAGGCGAGAGCTCCAACTCTAGGCCACCACACCACCATGAAATGGTATAGGACAGTGATGGCTAACCTTTTTGCCGTCGCGTGCCAAAAGCGGGGGGGAGCGCAGGGGGGTAACATGCCCATGTGCCCACACCCATAATTCAATGCGCCCCGCCCCCCCACATGCGCATGCGACCCCCCTGCCCTCCCCCCACTTTTGGCATGTGATGGCATGGTGGGACCAGTAGGCCCATTTTTCACTCTCTCTAAGCTCCAGAGACTTTCTAGGAGCCTGGGGAGGGCAAAAACGGCCTTCCCCACCCCTCCGGAGGCCCTCTGGAGGTCGGAAATGGCCTGTTTCCCGACTTCCGGTGGTCCAAAAATCAGCTGGCCGGCACGTGCATGCATCTCGAGCTGAGCTAGGGCAACGCTCATGTGCCCACAGATATGGCTCCGCGTGCCACCATCTCTTCTTGAAAGCCTCCGGTGATGAAGCTCCCACAATTTCTGAATGCAACTTCTGTTCCATTGGCTGATTGCTCTCACTGTCAGAAAATTTCTCCTTATTTCTAGGTTGAATCTCTCCTTGATCAGTTCCCATCCATTATTCCTTGTCTGGCCTTCAGGTGCCTTGGAAAATAGCTTGTGTCACCATGGTGCAACATTCTTGTTATTGTTTTCCTCCCTTATCTCTGCATAGTGACTCTACACAGTTCTACTATTAACAGTTACACTGATGTATTTTGTTCAGGGTTCAAAATCTCATGTGAATGCAGCTGCAGTCCTAGGTAACCCAATGTGTGAAATGCCTTTCCTGAAACTTCTCTGCCTGAGAGGATGTGGGGTGATGCAATGGCCTTGCTGTTGTGACCTAGGCTTCCTGAGTCATTAAAACATACAAGTAGTCCCAAAAACCTCTTTTATTGCAACAACTATGAATTACATTCATTCACAGTTGAGTCCCAATTAATTGTAAAAAGTCCTTCAGGAGAAGTCCTTTGGGATAATCACCAACCTTTATCTCCCTTGACACGCTGCCAAAGACCTACTTGGCAAAGCCCCATGGATTCCAGAATAAAACAGAAATGCCGACTGGGAACAGAATTAACAATGTTGCTTTCCTGCAAAGAGCCCATGTGCCTTTGCTCCTCTTTTAAGTCTTATGGGAGGGGGCAATCATCTCCAGGTCTTACTCTCGAGTTGTCCCTTTAGTTTTAACTATTCTTTCCTTCTGGTAGCTCTGTGCATGTGTGCACTAGGAACAGGCTCCTCCTGTTCCTCTGCCTTTCTGCTATCCGACTCTGAAAGCTCTGGAGTCCGTGCATAACTCCCAGATAGCCCTGGCCCCATCTCTGCTTCTGATGCAGAGCCCTCGTCTGAGCCTTCCCCAGACTCCAGGACTGGCCCATGTTCCTCCCCAGCCTCCTCACTGTCTGACTCGGCTGGCAGCTCTGCAGTGTGCTGGCAGACCACAACACTTGCTTTGGGGGGAGGCATGAACATCTCCCATGTGCAAATCTGTTTTTAAAGCTGCAACGAATTAGCAACTTGATGGGCTGAATGTTGGTTGGCCATTAATCAGCTTAAAATAAAATCCTCCTGCTTTAATTAGCTTCTACAAAATGGTACTCTCAGCTGTTCTAATGTCAAGGTTTATTTCCTCCTTCTCTGGCTCTCCTGATGCTGACCTGGTTATCACTTACATGGTTATCAAATGGTGGCACAGTGGTTTCAGTGCCAGTACCACAGGCTACTTCTGCTGACTGCTGGCTGACTGCAGTTCGGCAGTTCGATTCTCACCGGCTCAAGGTTGACTCAGACTTCCATCTTTCCGAAGTCGGTAAAATGAGGACCCGGATGGTTGGGGGAAGTATACTGAATCTGTAAACCGCTTAGAGAGGACTCTAAAGCACTATGAAGGGGCATATAAGTCTGAGTGCCATTGCTATTGCTATCTAAGCCAAGGGTCTGCAACCTTAAACATTCAAAAAGCCATTTGGACCCGTTTCCCACAGAAAAGAAAACACTGGGAGCTACAAAACCTGGATGGGTGTGGCCAACTCAACGTCATTCACTTCCACCAGTCACATGAGCCCCCAAGCCACGCCTACCCAGCCGGTCATTAGGGCAGAGAACTGGTTGTTAAAAAACACTGGGAACCACAAAACCTTTTTGACATCTTTTTCTCTCTCCCTCCCTCCCTCCCTCCCACCCACCCCACTTTCTCTCTGTATCTCTCTATGTCTCTCTCACACTCTCTCTGTCTCTGCCCCGGCTGCTTCTCCATCCCACGCCGTCGCCCTTACCTTCTCAGGCCAGGCAAGGAGTGACTGAGAGGGGTGGGCGAGGGGCGGGGCCAGCCAGTGGTGGGATCACCCAACAACAGAGGGCCCAAAGAGCTGCAGACGGCTCCAGAGCCACAGGTTGCTGACATCCGATCTAAGCCATGGTGACACAGTGGTTAGAATGCAGTATTGCAGTCTAATTCTGCCAACTGCCAGCAATTCAATCCTCGCTGACTCAAGGTTCACTCGGCCTTCCATCCTTCTGAGGTCGGTAAAATGTGGATCCAGATTGTTGAGGGCAATTGGCTGACTCTGTAAACCTCTTAGAAAGGGCTATAGAGCACTGTGAAGCAGTATATCAGTCTAAGTGCTACTTCTATTTACAGAGGTAAATACGTCCTGCTCAGTTCCAAAGACTACACCCTAAGAACGTGCTAAAAAGAGGTCCAGAAGGGGAAAAGACAGTGATGACTGCAAAGCTGTGGGGCATTCTAAGATTTTAATAAGTCCATGACAGACACAGCAGGTCCCCAAAGAGCATCAAAAGGCATGAAAAATGAAATCAGGTACCCAGAGTGCAATTAAGCAACAACGCACAAGCGGCAGAAATGTTTTTGTTTTTCTCTTTACAGTGGTGAGTGTGGGTCCAGGTTTCCGAACGGCTGCCTGCTTCTGCTTAAGCCTTGGTTTTTCTTGCAATCAGTCTCCGTAGGGACTTTCCATTATTTTCTCTTTGCAAATGAAGTTCACAGCGAAGGGAAGGGCCCGGTAGATTCTTGGCACGGAAGAACAGGGGGATAGGATAGGGGAATTCACCAACCTCGTCTAGGAGACAAACAACAGTTGTTTTTAACTAGCTAATTAATTGCGATGGACAGGCAAGGGGTAGGGGTGGGGAATGACACGGCATTTTAATTCACGAGTATGTAATTCAGTATGCACAGAAGACGACGGTGAGAGTGAAATTAGATACCGACTGGCAGCAATAAAGGAGCTCAGAAATACATGTGCAGAAGGAGTACCGTACGTGCTCAATCTTCATGGGAAGAGCATAGAATCAAGATCACGGGAAGTGTGAATACCACTTTGCAATGCCTTCGTAAGGCCACACTTGGAATACTGCATCCAGTTTTGGTCGCCACGATGTAAAAAAGGTGTGGAGACTCTAGAAAGAGTGCCGAGAAGAGCAACAAAGATGGTTAGGGGACTGGAGGCTAAAACATATGATGAACGGTTGCAGGAACTGGGTATGTCTAGTTCAGGTGTCTGCAACCTTCAATACTCAAAGAGCCATTCGGACCTGGCTGTTTCCCACAGAAAAGAAAACACCGGGAGCCACAAAACCCTTCCTGTGCCTGACTATTTCTTGAGCGGCCACAAAACTAGCATACGTAGTTGAATTAAACGTTCTGTTTTCTTCTGAAACTTTTCTTTTCTTAGATTTATCCATGGTTGGCCTACCGGGGGTTGAAAAGTTCAATTAATTGCATGCTGGCGGGTGTCACACATTGGTGGTTGCGACACATATTTTGAGTGACAGGAAGCAGCAGCAGAGGGGTGAAAGAGCCACATGCAGCTCCAGAGCCACGGGTTGCTGACCCCTGGTCTAGTTGAATGAAAAGATAGAGTAGGGGAGACATGATAGCAGTGTTGCAATATCTCAGGGGTTGCTACAAAGAAGAGGGAGTCAAGCTATTCTCCAAAGCACCTGAGGGCAGGACAAGAAGCAATGGATGAAAACTCATCAAAGAGAGAAGCAACTTAGAACTAAGGAGAAAATTCCTGACACTGATAATTAATCAGTGGAAGAACTTGCCTCCAGAAGTTGTGAATGCTCCAACACTGGAAGTTCTTAAGAAGATGTTGGATAACCATTGTCTGAAGTGGTGTAGGGTTTCCTGCCTAAGCAGGGGGTTGGACTAGAAGACCTTCAAGGTCCCTTCCAACTCTGTTATTCTATGAATTCTATGAGTCTGGGTGAAAGGTGCATGAGATGAGCCCTCTTCAGAAAATGGGCTACAAATCTCCAGCTTTCATTTTGCAAGGATGTATATTTTTTTTATTCAGCTAAAGATGTGGCAGACAAAGAAGAAAGTGGCTCTGGTCATGTCAGCCACGAAAGACCAGGTCCATATATGGAGGTCCGATTAAACTGATTTATTGCTACTCATGGCTACGCACAGGAATATGAAGAGTTAGGAATTAGATAAGGGTCAACGGAATTCAAGAAGGGGTTGGATTTAGTCCGCTTGTGACTACGTAGAGATGCTAGGCTGATTCTTCTTTTAACTCCACCCCAGGTTCTGCCATTTCTTCCCATGAAGGTCAAAGAAGACTGGGGGTGGGTGGGGTACAATTAAAACTAGCCAGCTTCTCATGGGATTATTTGTCAAATGCATTGCTGAAACAAAGGTATGTTACAGTCATAGCATTCCCACAAAATCCTAGGTCCACCCAAATCCTAGTCATTCTAATTTAAAGTTAAGCTAAGGATTGTCAAACACATAGTCTGAGCTTCAAAAAAATGCATTTAATAAACTCAAAGCACACTCAAAAGTTGCTTCACGTAACAGTTTCTAAGGGAAACTTTCTAAGTTTCTAAGGGATGCTTCAGATGAAGATTTGTCTAAGAGAAGCACTGTTTGACCTTTTGTGAAAATCTATTTTTTTTAAAAAAAATACATAGACTATACAACTTTTTTCTACTAGGGAAAAAGTAGCATTTTGGGTAGAGGAATTGATGAAGAAAATTAGTCCCATGATAAATGTTAAGCTGTAACCTCCCATCACCTTTCTATTCAGATTTTAAGTGATCTCCAGAACCGTAATGGAGTCACTCAAAATAAATTAACATCTTATTATCTTCTGGGCCACAGTTTGGTGGATGAGGCTATTGTAGCTGACCTTTGAAGAGGTGACTGAACCAGGAGTGGGCTTCAAAATTTTTAGCAAACTTGAAATTTGCCACATATACTCCTCTTGGCTTCTAGGTGCTCACTAAGAAAGGATTTTTTGAAATGACCATCACAGCATTAGTATTTCTTATATTATTATTAACACGCTCTGATGCTAAGGAGTTGTACTCACCTCAAAAGAAATCTGTTCCAAATGCAAAACACAAGCAGAGGAGAGGAGTTTCATTTTCAGTTTTACTTTCACAGCAGCAAACAGCTTTACTATAGAACAGTTGAGCTAAGCCACGCCCAGCCTCCTTCCTGTCTCCTTCTTGCTCACACAGCAAATACTGTTTGAGTTTCCAAACACCCCTCAACTCTCTCATACACTGACAGGATGCTAGCCAGATGAATACCGATGGATGCTGCGGGCTGGGACATTCTGCTCCCACTCCCACTCTGTTCCAACTGCCAGTTGCATTATATTAAAACACTCTGATGCTATGGAGTTACACATTCTACATTAAGTTTCAGGCTGCAAGTGTCAATTTATTAAGCCCAAGCACATAGTTTCATAGTGAAGCATGGGCGTCCAGGTAGTGTTGAAATATGAAGCAAAGTCTGACTTGTTTTTCTTGCAAAATTTCACTTTAGTTGATGGTGCTGAATCAATGGGGGAAAAAACAACAACGACAAATGAACAAATACATATTTATTAAGCAGCGAAAAAGAATTTAGGAAGACTTCCAAAACTACCAGCACAAGAGAGAATTCTTGTCTGAATTCAGCACATTCAAATAAAATGCAAATGATTCAGGAAATAGTTTATTACGTGCATCACATTTTGGAATTGGAATTGGCAACCGAGGCAAGTGGGCAAGATCGCCTGGACCGCTATTTTACAAATATATATTTTAACAAGTTTTAATTACTGTTTAAAAGCAGTTACCCAGAGAGAAAACTGAATACACCCGTGTTTATATTACTCATGCACTAGGAAGCATCCCAAGTTGGCTTGTCACTCAAAATAAATTAACATCTTATTATCTTCTGGGCCACAGTTTGGTGGATGAGGCTATTGTAGCTGACCTTTGAAGAGGTGACTGAACCAGGAGTGGGCTTCAAAATTTTTAGCAAGGGGTTCTCTGCCTGGTTGCTGGGTGGATGTGGCCATGATGGGCGTGGCCTAGTTGGCCTCCTGCACCATGGTGGAGGGGGCATTTTTGCCCTCCCCGGGCTCTGGAGGCTTTCCTCCAGCCTCTGGGAGGGTGAAAACAGCCTCCCCAGGCTCCAGAGGCCCTCTGGAGACCGGAAATGGGCCCATTTGAAGCCTTCCCGAACTTCTGGTAGGGCCGTTTTTCACCCTCCCCAAGCCTCTGAGCACGCCTGCACTTACCTGCATCCAAAACAGGCTGCTTGGGGACTCCTGGGAGGAGTGGGGTGGGGTGGGAGGGGCCAGCCAGGAGTGGGATTTGGGGGTTCTCTGAACTGCACAGAATCTTAGCTAGAGGTTCTCCCGAACCCGTATGAACCCCCAGTAGCCCACCCCTGAACTGAACTGGCTGCCAGGATTCAAGGACAGGTCCAGAGTCCTCCTGATGAATTCATGGAATGTGTGTGTTGAACAAACAAGAGTTTTAGACTGTGGAGTCCTTGGTGCTCTCTGAGCTTGGTTGTTTTCTTGCAGATGCTTGATTACCTAACTAGGTAACTTCATCAGTGCTAGGAAGGAAAGGGGTTTGCTCCCTTTTTATGTACTAGTGGCTTGCCCTGTCAGTATTGGGGGGAATAGTCTTGGCAGTTCCTTGATTGGGCTGCTGTTTACTGTTAGTGTTTTTGTCTGCGTTGGTAGCTCTTTGATTGAGGCATTGTTTACTTGATTGTTGGTCTACTGTTAATCTTGGTGTTAATCTCTGCTCATTTGGATGTTGATTATTAGTGAGGAGATGTTTTGGTCTTTTTGTTTCCTTTTGAGCCTTTTGATTGTCTCTTTTGAGTGATATGTAGATGTTTTTTATCTCTATGTGTCTGTTGATGGCCAATTTGTCTGAATGCCTAGAATAGAATGGAATGGAATGGAATGGAATGGAATGGAATGGAATGGAATGGA
>WNWU01000035.1:2859434-2871254 GCA_012654045.1 Ptyas mucosa
AGGACAGGACAGGACAGGACAGGACAGGACAGGACAGGACAGGACAGAACAGAACAGAACAGAACAGAACAGAACAGAACAGAACAGCAGAGTTGGAAGGGACCTTGGAGGTATTCTAGTCCAACCCCCTGCTTAGGCAGGAAACTCTATACCATTTCTGACAAATGGTTATCCAATCTCTTCTTTAAAACTTCCAGTGTTGGAGCATTCACAACTTCTGGAAGCAAGTTGTTCCACTGATTAATTGTTCTAACTGTCAGGAAATTTCTCATTAGTTCTACGTTGCTTCTCTCCTTGATTAGTTTCCATCCTTTGCTTCTTGTCCTGCCCTCAGGTGCTTTGGAGAATAGCTTGACTCTCTCTTCTTTGTGGCAACCCCTGAGATGTTGGAACACTGCTATCATGTCATCCCTGGTCCGTCTTTTCATCAAACTAGACATACCCAGTTCCAGCAACCATTCTTTATATGTTTTAGCCTCCTGTCCCTTAATCTTCTTTGTTGATCATCTCAAATCAAATGATTCTCTGTTCCCAACTCTAATTAAAAATCAAAACCCTGTAAATATTCATCCATCCATCCATCCATCCATCCTTTTAAATCATGTATAGAGTCTCCTATCACACAGCAATGATGCTAGTCATGTAGAAGATTAAAACATCAACAATTTCAAGATTCAAATCGCAATATCTGAGGTTAACACAATAGTCCCAATTTACAAAAAAAACAACTGCTAGCTACAAATGTTACACGAGCACAAAAAGTTTAGAAGAATAAACCTTCGGTCCTGGTCCAATCCCTCAGATTGGATTCGGTAACCTATGGAGATCATTGAACCTTCTGGCTCAAATGTCCAGGAAAACAGTCTTGCAATTCAATTGTCTTCAATATCTTGCAATAGAATAACAGGGTAAAGGACATATATAACTGTACGATCATAGGATGATAGAATCATAGGGCTGGAAGGGACTTTGGAGGTCTTCTAGTCCAGGGGTCAGCAACCTGGGGCTCCAAAGCCACATGCAGCTCTTTGGGCTCTCTGCTGTGGCTCCCTGTCAAGTGATCCCACCATTGGCTGGCCCCGCCCCTCGCCCTCCCCTCCCAGTCACTCCTCACCTGGCCTGAGAAGGTAAGGGTGATGGCAGGGGATGGAGAAGCAGTCAGGGCAGAGACACGAGAGATACAGAGAGAGGGGGAGAGAGAGAGACATAGAGAGATACAAAGAGAGGGAGTGAGGGAAAGAGAAAGAAATGTCAAAAGTGTTTTGTGGTCTCTGGTGTTTTTTAACAGCCAGTTCTCTGCCCTAATGACCGGCTGGGTAGGCGTGGCTAGGGGGCTCATGTGACTGGTGGAAGTGAGTGGTGTTGAGTTGGCCACACCCACCCAGGTTTTGTGGCTCCCAGTGTTTTCTTTTCTGTTTGAAACGGGTCCAAATGGCTCTGAGTGTTTAAGGTTGCAGACCCTTGCACTAAGCCATTAGTATATTATTCAGTTTTAAAGATTGTGTCTTCCCATCTGAATTTAGAGACGTTTTAAAACAAGGTAAAGCTGAGAAAAATCTATGGTGGAGAATTTCCAGTATTTCGCTGAGTTCCAAAACAGACTTTTTTCAGCCATTTGAAAGGAGCGACCGATAATCAGTCTATCTGCTAACATGTTCCCCCTTTTTTTAAAAAACCACAAAATGCTTAATACCTGGGAAGTCCAATTTAATTTCCCTACCCTACTTTTACACTAGAAAACTAATCTCTTAAAAATGCTACTAATTTGCGTATTTTCTTCAAATCTGTTAGTCAAATATCTATAGTGCCAAGTCATGAAAGGCGCTGCTTGAGATATGTGTCTGTCGAACCACGGAGAGGGAAAAATTCATTATAGTTTGCATTTGAATAAGATCTTATCTAATCTTGTATTTCTGAACCAATATACAGACCGAAACTCGGTTATCCGTCATCACTCCCACTTCTCCAAATGTTGCAAAGCAGTTCAATCAAGAAAGTAAGACACAATAGACCAAACTGCAGACTGTATAAACCATGAAAATATAAGGACAAATTAATTAAGAGAAAATTGGAGGGAAAAAAAAAAGGAAACAAAACACCTTCCGGTCCATTGTGAGAAATGTAGACCGAAGTACATAGAAATATTAGAATGAACTTGGAGGGAAAAAAACAAATTCTTTCTCTTGATAGAGATTGGGAGAAAGCAAACTTGTGAATACAAATACAACAAACAGAAATTGAGGGACACAACTTAGACTTACAACAAATAACCAGGACCAGCATTTCCATTGTTAAACAATGTGCCTGATTTTATGAGTTCTTTGCTCAATTGTTAAGTCACTGCAGTTGTTAAGTGAACGACACAATTGTTAAGTAAATAATGCAGTTGTTCAGGAAATCCAGCTTTCCCCCAATGGATTTTGCTTGTCGGAAGCTAGCTGGGAAAGTTGGAAATCATAATCACATGACCCCAGGAAGCTGCAACCATCATAAATTCATGCATGCCAAAACATCTTAATTCTGATCACATGACCACAGCTAGGCTATGATACTTGTAAGCTTGAGGGCTGGTCGTAAGTGCTCACTTTTTTTCAGTGTCATTTTAACTTCAGATTGAATGATGAATGAAATGAATGATTGCCACTGTGGCACAGTGGTTAGAGTGCGGTACTGCAGGCTACTTCTGCTGACTGCCAGCTGCCTGCAATTTGGCAAGTTTGAATCTCACGAGGCTCAAGGTTGACTCAGACTTCCATCCTTCCGAGGTCAGAAAAATGAGGACCCGGATGGTTGGGGGCAAGATGCTGACTCTGTAAACTGCTTAGAGAGGGCTGTAAAGCACTGTAAAGCAGTATAAAAATCTAAATGCTATTGCAAGTCAAGGATTAGCTGTAAAGTAAAAAGGGGAGAGACACTGGAAGTTTTTAAGAGGAGATTGGACAACCATTTGTCTGAAATGGTATAGGGTTTCTTGCCCAAGCAGGGGGTTGGTCTAGAAGACCTCCAAGGTCCCTTCCAACACTGTTATTCTCTTCTCTTCTCTTCTCTTCTCTTCTCTTCTCTTCTCTTCTCTTCTCTTCTCTTCTCTTCTCTTCTCTTCTCTTCTCTTCTCTTCTCTTCCCTTCCCTTCCCTTCCCTTCCCTTCCCTTCCCTTCCCTTCCCTTCCCTTCTCTTCTCTTCTCTTCTCTTCTCTTCTCTTCTCACACCATTATGCATGACAGAAAAATTTAGACTGGTTTATGGAGATTCTTAGTCATCCAGGTCATGGTTGTCCCAAAGGTGCTTTTTCAAGAGTCAACTGGACTTTCATTGTTTTCCTTTGAAGACATTTCGCTTCTTATCCAAGAAGCTTCTTCAGCTCTGACTGGATGGTGGGGAATGGAAGGATTTGGATTAGAAAGAAGAACCCATCAGGACAAGATTCAGCTGTCCATCTGCACTTAAAAGACAAAGGCCACACTTTTGAGGACAGCAAAGTCCACATTTTGGGTAGAGAAGGCCGTTGGTTTGAAAGAGGGGTTAAAGAGGCCATCTATGTCAAAATTGAACAGCCCTCTCTCAACAGAGGGGAAGGGATATGACATCATCTATCTCCAGTCTACAACACAGTCCTTTTAGCAGTTCCAAGAAGGCTCCACACCCATTTGCATTACTCAGGTGATCCAGAGGACACAGGTAAACCTCCAGGTGGCCTCAACGACTCTCTAAAAAGAATGCAAATGATCAGCTGTCTGCAAGGAGTATAAATCCTTCCATTCCCCACCATCCCGTCAGAGCTGAAGAAGCTTCTTGGATGAGAAGCAAAACGTCTTCAAAGAAAAACAAGAAAGTCCAGTTGCCTCTTGAAAAAGCACCTTTGGGACAATATAGAACAGTGTTTCTCAAACTTGGTAACTTTAAAATGGATGGACTTCAACTTCTGGAATTCCCCAGCCAATCTGAGAATTCAAGTCTACTCAACTTAAAAATGCCAAATTAAAAAAAAAATGATTTAGACCAATTTTGTCTTCCTCCTTGCATGTCCCCAATTTCTCCTCGAGTTTAGAATGAGTAGGATCAGCTTTAAGAACAAGAGATTATCCGTGACTCTTAACCCGAAAGAGATGCTCTTGATCTGATTGAGGACAGTTTTTCAGTGATGGGTAGCCAAGAATTCAGCTTTAAGACTCTTGAAAACTTTGCCCGCTTCAACAAGGTTATTCTTTGGGGTGAGCATTAAAAAGATTGCTTTAAGCCATTCCCAATTATGACCTTGACTATGAAAATGTAAGTTAATAAGGCTTCAACAAATTATGGTCTTTTTGGTCGATTTGCCTAGTGAACTGTTAATTGTAAAACTGAAAGACATTATGTTCAGCTTTCTCTATCACATCTTTTGTGTTTTAACAGTGACACTTCATTGGGTGCAATTAACAAAGCCTGGGAGATTTATTAACACACTTCTTCATGGCCAATGATCCATTCCACTTAAGACATAACACTGTAAAATGCACATTATCTCCTTTTGGCGCTTACAATAATGCTTCATGAACTAGGAAGGCATATGTTAAAGCAGATAAAATAGCATTATTAGCTGACAAATCTTACAATTTATTAGACAGTTAATTTATCAGCTTAAAAGACACTTAAAACAGCTGTGCATTTAATGTCTTTTTAATGTAACCAGTAAAACTTGCATAATTGCCTGTAGTGCCATTTATTTTTAGCTATGTTGCAAAATCTCTGCATTTACTGTTTACATCTTCTTTAATTTTCCCTGCAAGGCTCATCGTAGAAAGGGGTGTGGATCCCTTCAACACAAGGGCAGGTCATCAGCTCAAATATAGACAAATGTGTGTGTATACATACACTTTGCTATCACGGGTAAGAATTTAGGAAATCCATGTTGGGAGCTGGTTTGAAGGAAGCTTGGCAGAATTGTGTAAATCTGGGTTTGTGCATGCAACTTTGTCCCAAGAGGAAGGTTGGGCGCCAAATGAGAACAAGAGAAGGCTTCAAACTGGAATGAAGATATTACAGAATTAATGAATTTGCAGAATAACGGAGTTGGAAGGGACCTTGGAAGTCTTCTAGTCCAATCTCCTGCTCAAGGAGGAGACCTTGTGCCATTTCAGGCAACTGGCTGTCCAATTTCTTCTTTAAAAACCTCCAATGATGGAGAACCCACAAATTCTGCAGGCAGGCCATTCCCCCGCTAATTGTTCTCACTAATAGGAAATTTCTCGTTAGGTTGCTTCTCTCCTTGATTAGTTTCCATTCCTTGTTTCTTGGCCTGCCCTCAGGTGCTCTGGAGAATAGGCCAGTGGTGAAATCCAATTTCTTTTACTACCGGTTCTGTGGGCGTGGTGTGGTGTGGCTTGGTGGGTGTGGCTTGGTGGCATGGCAGGGGAAGGATACTGCAAAATCTCCATTCCCTCCCCACTTCAGGGGAAGGTTACTGCAAAATCCCCATTCCCTCCCCACTCCTGGGGGAAGGATATTGCAAAATCCCCATTCCCTCCCCTCTCTTGGGAGAAGGATACTGCAAAATCCTCATTCCCTCCCCATTCCTGGGGGGAGGATATTGCAAGATCCCCATTCCCTCCCCACTCCTGGGGGAAGGATACTGCAAAATCCCCATTCCCTCCCCACTCCTGGGGGAAGGATATTGCAAAATCTCCATTCCGATCCCAGTCTGTGGCCAGCCAGAGGTGGTATTTGCCGGTTCTCCGAACTGCTCAAAATTTCCACTACCGGTTCTCTAGAACCTGCTGGATTTCACTCCTAGCCATCCCTCTCCTCTCTGTGACAGCCCCTTAAATATTGGAAGACTGCTATCATGTCACCCCTAGTCCTTCTGTTCATTAGACTGGACAGACAAGGCGACCGACAGTTTCCGTCTTCATATTTGCAGCCCGTTCTTAGCAGCACACTTAGGATATGAACTAACAAGATTCTGATGCTACAGAGGTGTTTCATTTCATAATTAAGGCAATTCTTCCCAGAGGATCAATTGCAGCAGGTCTAAGTACTATCTGCAAGGAAGTGGGGATGGTGGAGGCAGCAAGCATCCCCATTTAATGACTCTGATGCATAAATTGGCTGTGTTTGTTTATGACTCTCTAATTTAATGGAACCGTTGTTAAAGCTTTCTGTACCTCTTTATTTTATTTCCTTTTTCACAGACAGACTCCTACGGCAACGTGTTCTTATTCTTCAAACAGAAGGAAAAACAAAAGGAAGAGGGTTGTTTTATATATATATATATATATTTAAAAGTAGGTATTAAATGTAAGAGGTGGAAATGTTGATTTTCATTCAATTGCAGCTTTGTTTTCATTGCTAGATAAATATTTGAGATCTTGTCTCGAAAGATCTTAGCACTGTGGAGAGAATTGGTTTGTGATTTTGAATTGGATTGTGATTTTTTTAAATTTTTTAGGGCCAAATTTATATATATTTTAATTGTTTTTAATATTTGTATTTCATGTTCTTAATTCTGGCTGTACATCGCCCTGAGTCCTCAGGGAGAAGGGCGGTATATAAATTGGAAATTAAATTAAATTAAATTAAATTGCCCACAGATTTTGGGGCAGTCCAGCTTGTTGATTTGAATGGGTCAAAGAAGAGGATTTAAGAAAGTTGGATTAAAGAGATGCTCGTTTTTCAGACTACGGGCACAGAAAGTTCCCAAAAGTGCTTGAAGGGTGATCCTGATGTTATTGGCAATGGCGCATTTTGTAAATGCATTTTGAATGCAAAAACCTGGCTTTAATTTGAGTCAATGTTTTTTGCTACCTTCTGGATTGATCTCTCCGAGAAGATGCCAAAATCAATTTCATTTCAAAATAAGAGGCCGGAATCAATGGCACTGAACGCAAGGTCACAGTGTACAAAACAAAATGGGGGGGATTTTGCAATGCCCGAGCATCCTTTAAAGCAGCAGTGTCATTTTGGGAGAAGGTTTCAGGCTTTCCTGGGAGCTTATGAAGAGATGGCACGTTAAAGACATACCATATTTTTCGGAGTATAAGACGCACCTTTCCCCCCCGCCCTCCCAAGAAAGAGGGTGAAAATTTGAGTGTGCCTTATACTCCAAATGTAGCCCCGCCCAGTCTCAGAAACAGAGATTTCAGAGGCTGAAAGAAGCCTCTGAAAGAAGCTTCAGAAAAAAAAGCCTCTGAAAGGCTTTTATCTGAAATAATATGGCAAGCAACAAAAGAAGAATCAGTAAAGTTCTAACCAAACTATGTTAACAAATCTGGAGAATGACACAATAACCAACTGATCGGAAGAGGTTAATCTACATACCAATACCAAAAAAAAGGAGATTGAACAGAGTAAAGATAGTCCTTCAGAATGAAAGCCTCTGAAAGAAGCTTCAGAAAAAAAGCCTCCAAACAGAGCTTCAGAAAAAAAGCCTCCAAACAGAGCTTCAGAAAAAAAGTCTCCAAACAGAGCTTCAGAAAAAAAGCCTCCAAACAGAGCTTCAGAAAAAAAGCCTCCAAACAGAGCTTCAGAAAAAAAGCCTCCAAACAGAGCTTCAGAAAAAAAGTCTCCAAACAGAGCTTCAGAAAAAAAAGTCTCCAAACAGAGCTTCAGAAAAAAAGCCATATTTTTCTGAAGCTCTGTTATGGAGGCTTTCAGAGGCAGAAAAAAAAAGTTTTTTCCGAAACAGAGTTTCAGACATTTCAGAGACAGAAAAAAAAGCAAGGCACAGAGCTCACAACCAATGAACCTGTTGCTAAAATTCACCTCTGGGAACAGCTAATTGGGGGTATTCCAGGAGGCCGATCCACCCACCAATCAGCTTTTTTCTTATTTTCCTCCCCAAAAACTAAGGTGCATCTTATACTCTGGTGCATCTTATACTCCGAAAAATACAGTAGTTGTTTTAATGAGTCGAGCCCAAGGATGAAATGCTACCGGTTCAGACCGGTTCTCCTGAACCAGGAGTAAAAAATGCTACTGGTTTGGGTGAACTGATATTTCCAATGATCAGCTGGGTGACGATCAGCTGTGACACGTGATTTATATTAGCTAGAATTGTCAGATTTCCTGCTTTCTAGCTAATCTAAATTGCATGGCACAGCGGATTCCCTCCCCCCTTGCTGTTCTACTTACCTTTGCAGACTTGGAAGGCTTCAAAATGTTCCTTTTCTAGCACTGCACGGGCACGCCTCAGGCGCGCATGTGTATGAAGCATGCGCTCAGGTAGCAGACTCACAGAACCAGTAGCAGACGTCAGAGGATTTAACACTGGTTGAGCACCAGATCTGTTTTCCAGCTTGTGTGAATAGAAGGAAGTGTAAGACTGAATCTGCAAGGAACAATACTGAATTTAGGGCTAGAGACTTGGACCCTAAACCAGAACCCAGATTTTCAATAATAACAGTGCCACTCAATCCTGACAGTCCCTGATGTGAAGGAACAAATTAGCAATGAGAAACTGGAAATACCAAACTGACAAATAACTGGGTTTGGTTCTTCATCATCCATGTGTCCTACATTTTGCATTAGTTTAAGGTCAAGAAACTCCCACAACAGATTCATCTTCAGCTATGTATGTAAGAAATAATTTACCAGACCTTTAAAGTCAGCTATTCACCACCTCATTTACCTGTGTTGGATTGAGCACCTGTACAGAGCAATGGAAGACATTTTTGGCAACATAGAGCATTCCCAGAAAGTGGCCTGGATTAAGAAACTGCACAGTCTTGACCTGGGTGGATGTAAGAGATGACCAGGCTGAGCCTGAGGGAGGGGTCAAATGTACCATCAGTCATGAATCTCTGCATGCCCACAAGAGATCTAAGGGCAGCCTGCCTTGAATTCCTTTCTTGTCTCCTGACCGTTAGTAGTTCAGATTCTTGTAGAGAGCTCAAGCTTGTAATAAATCTTTATACTCATTTGAACTGCCTGAATCTCCTGATTTCCCTGGAAGTTGACATGGAGATGTCTTCAGACAGCGCTGGGTTCTTCAGCTTTGAAACAGAGATGAGCACTGCCCCCTAGAGTCAGGAACGACTAGCATATATGTGTGAGGGGAACCTTTACCTTTTAATGATTTATATGTGGTAAAGAGTTGGGTTTGATTGACATCACCCAATCTTTAAAAACCTGAGAATAGTGAGTAAGCAAGTATCAGCGTTCCAAGTAATGCACCAATTGAAAGCAGAACTCTGAGGCAGGTAGATTCCTCAAAGAACTTGTTTATTGGATACATCATAGTGGCACAGCCCGTGAAAACCAACTCTAAAAGTTCCCATGGTTTTCACCTAATTAAAAGAGTAAAATATAAGTCCCCCCTCCCAGGTGTCACTGGTCACATTGTCCAATGAATATAGCTGGCAGGTTTCTCTCCTTCAACAGCCACCCGTTACGATGACCTTGGTTCCCACAGGAAAGCATTTTGTTTTGACTGTTAGCTGGGCTACATCCTTCCCCCCTCCCTTCCCTCTCTCAGGCTTCATGGCAGCTCTGAGCCTTGGTGGTGCAGTGCTTAGAGTGCAGTACTGCAGGCTACTTCTGCTGATTGCCAGCTGCCTGCAATTTGGCAGTTCAAATCCCACCAGGCTCAAGGTTGACTCGGCCTTCCATCCTTCTGAGGTGGGTAAAATGAGGACCTAAATTGTTGGGGGCAATTGTTGTGGCCCGCCAGCAGCCAGCAGATCTGGCAGCAGATTCAGACAGTGAGGAGGTTGGGGAGGAACATGGGCCAGTCCTGGAGTCTGGGGAAGGCTCTGATGAGGGCTCTGCATCGGAGGCAGAGAGGGGACCAGGGCCGAATGCCAGTTATCTGCTGCCTTTGGAGTCAGACATCAGTGAGGCAGACAAACAGCTGGAGCCTGTTTCCAGTGTGCGCATGCGCAGAGTGGTCAGACGAAGGGAACAGCTAAAGAACAAGGGTCAGCTTGGGAGTAAGGCCACAGGTGGACGATGAATGGCCCCTCCCAGAGGGAATAAAAGAGGAGCAAAAGAGGAGTGGAGTTTGCAGGAGACAATTAGTTCATTACTGCGTTCTTGCCAAGTATTGCCACATCTGAGATAATCAGTCTGGCCACTCTCCAAGCTTGATAAAGGTTGGTAATTGTGAACTATCTTGAAAGACTGTGGGAGAGGAAAGACTTTTCTGGAGCAGAATTCACTGTCAATTAAATAAAAGGGGTTTATCGGGACGAGGACTCAGCTTCGTGCTGCTGGGGAAGCCTAGGTCAGAACAGCAATATGATGACTCTGTAAACCGCTTAAGAGATGGAAGCACTGTAAAGCGGTATATAAGTAAGTGCTATTGCTATTGCTATGAGGCAGCACAAGATGGCTTCAGCCAGGTTCGCTTCAGAGTTGACAGTAAGCTGAAAATAAAAAAAAATGCTGCAGCAATTGCAGCTCCAGGGACAATCTTATGAGTTAACCATCTGGAGCACCCATAGGATGTGGCACAAGTCACCCCAGGGAAAAGGAAGGCTATTGAGATGCATGTGCCTGTATCACACAGAGAAGGTCTTGCCAATTACTTTCCAAATTAAACACAGCCACTTATTTGGTTAGAAATAGTCCTCTAATGACGAGGATTTTATGATTTGATTAGTGCGCCATGGCTGATGAAGTTATTGTTATGCTGTCAATTCTCAGAGTGCAATCTTTACCTTGGGTATAATGAGTCAACATCATTTGTAAAGCTCTGGTTTGCTTCTAAGGCTATAATCGAGTGCCACACACTATTAAGAGGAATTGTCTGGTTATTACAGAAGGTTTACTTGTACCCATTCGGAGATCGCTTTGCTTCTGAAGGCTACCTCCAGTGATCCAGGCCAGCGTGAACTATTCTTAAATAAATAATAAATAACTTTATTGTCATTGTGTATACACAGTATGTATACAATGAAATTCACTTAACACCCAAAGACCAGGTCCAACACACATAACAATCCCCAAACACACTCCCACCCACCACAATTCTCCACCCCTGAACCATCCAAACATCCACACAATAGACCAAGTAATACTGTCCAACAGCTCACTGATGGTGGCCCTTTAGTTCATTGTCGAGTGCAATTATAGCACTCTAATTCTAATCCCATGGACAGATTGGGGATATCCCCCTTTATCCAGCTGTGGGCCAAACTTGATTGTTGAATGGTATATCTTCCAAAAAGGTAAAGTATAGAACCAGGGCAAAAATTGATTTCATGTACAGTTTAAATGAACTGATTAATTATTCAGATTATTATTTATTTATTTATTTATTTATTTATTTATTTATTTATATTATTTATATGTTTGTCAAACATGTACAAGATAACAAGTATAGGTATGAACATAAACATGAACAAAGGAAGTAAGTACAAATGAATGGGGACAGTAGGAAAGGGACGGTAGGCACACTGGTGCGCTTATGCATCTCCCTCCCTTTACAGACCTTTTAAGAATGGGGTGAGGTCCACGGTAGACAGTTTGAGGTTGAAGCTATGAGGGTTTGAGGCAGGGGTGGGTTCTAATTTTTTTTACTACCGGTTCTGTGGGCGTGGCTTGATGATCATGTGATAATTCTTTAGGGTTTAGAACCAGTTCAGTGACGTCATATCGTCACCGCTACCGGCTCGGGAGAACCGGGCAGAACCAGGAGGAATCCACTACTGGTTTGAGGCTGTAACAACGGAGTCAGGTAGAGCATTCCAGGCATTGACCGCTCTGTTGCTGAAGTCGTATTTTCTGCAATCGAGTTTGGAGCGGTTTACCTTGAGTTTGTATCGATTGTTTGCCCGTGTATTATTGTGGTTGAAGCTGAAGAAGTCATTGACAGGTAAGACGTTGTAGCCAACAATTTTGTGTACTATG
>WNWU01000035.1:2880363-2891606 GCA_012654045.1 Ptyas mucosa
GAAGAGAAGAGAAGAGAAGAGAAGAGAAGAGAAGAGAAGAGAAGAGAAACCAATGTATTACAGCAAAGGATAGAATTTTATAGGTATGTTTTATACTGCTTCCTTGACCTTTGATGGGATCAGAACCAATGTGTCCTCCTGGATTTTCAAACCACTTAATCCTTGACCTCTTGCTTCTCACTGATTTGTTTGCATCCCTACTTGGGGAAACCAGGTCTGATATTGAGTAAAGCAGGATGCCTTACAGTGCTGAGCTTTCTCCCAAAATGGTAATAAAATTGTGATAAAAACAAGAAGTGACAGATCAAAAGGAAAACATACTGGAGCTGGAAAAATCTCATTTGCCCTGCCCCACTTTCTCTGTTTTCCAAAGCACAGTTCTTTGGGTTTTCCAGATGGAAATGAGAGATTTCATACTTTGTTTTGTTTTGACTTCCTTTTCATTACGGCATAAAAGTTCCTCTGGAAAAAAAGAAATATATTTTTCAAGACAGCGACTCTCAACCAGCAACCCTGAGTCAAATTGACTTTGTTGTTATGATTAAAATTTGATACACGAGTCTTGGAAATAGCCAAGAAGACTATCAACAACCACAAAAAAAAAGAGGTTCCTTGGAGAAATTAACCTAAACATGAAATTAATCTTCATTTGTTTAAAAAATAAAATAGCACAGCAGTACATAAAGCATTGGGTAGTAAAGGTTAGTATTTTTAATTTAATCGTATATGCAACTTACTGTTCGGTAAATCCAAGAAACGATAAATGACAGATTTCAGTTAGTGCAGCGACCACATTAAAGAAATCGTGAAAATCAAATGATCTGAGACTCCCTTGAAAGTCTTTTCTCAAAAGTTCTTATCTGAAGCTGAAAATCATCTTCAAAAACTCGGTCCCAAAGTTCCTGATAAATGTGGTTTGTTGTCTCTGCCAAAAACAACACTTATATAAAATTTATAACTAGGAGCATGTGCTTGTCTTTGCCATTTACCTCATCCTGCATATCCACGATGTTTTCTTCCCCCCTATTGTGTTAAAGAGAAATCTTTAATTTTTTTAGGACTCAGGTGTATTGCTCGTGCTTTTTCTTCCAATCTATACTTGCCCATTTTTCCAATCATCGATCGCATGGAAAGGTCTGTAGAGTTTAGTTAGGGTCTCCTCTAATCTTTGGTTGAATAGCAATAGCATTTACACTTACATACAGAGCTCCACAGCCAGTGGTGGGTTGCTACTGGTTCTCCCCGGTTCGTGTGAACCGGTAGTAGAAATTTTGAGTAGTTTGGAGAACCGGTAAATACCACCTCTGCCTGTTCCTACCCCCGATCTATTCGATGCCTCCCAAGTCCCAGCTGAAGGAAAAAAATCAGTGCTCACTTGACAAAGAAGAGGGGAAAAAAAAAACAAGACATCTTAGCTTTAAATTGAGAAGCCAAGAAGCATCCCAACTGATTGGCTAGAACCGATCCGCTCCCTGTAAACCACTTGGTGGTGGTAGATTGGCAATTGAGGCCAAGCTGCCTGAAAGCAGTTTCCAATGCTCTCAGTGGTGGCAGAGCGTCAAAAAACTGTTTAAACTCTTGTGGCGGCACTTCAAAGGGCCGCCATACAGCTGATCAGCGGTAAAAGGCAGTGTGGTGGTAGACCAGTGTGCTCCAAAGACAAATAGGTAGACTGGAATGCTTCAAAAACAAATGGATAAACCGGTATGGCTCTGCAAGCAGTTAAAAGCCTGATAGACCAGTACCTCTGCTAAATGCTAAAGAATTGTTTGTTACATGACCATCAAACCACACCCACAAAATAAGCCACGCCCACAGAACCAGTAGTAAAAAATTTTAGAACCCACCCCTGTCCACAGTCCTCTCTAAGCGGTTTACAGTGTCAGCATATGCCCCCCCCCCCAACAATCTGGCTCCTCATTTTACCCACCTTGGAAGGATGGAAGGCTGAGACAACCTTGAGCCTGGTGAGATTTGAACTGCCAAATTGCAGGCAGCCAGCAGTCAGCAGAAGTAGCTTGCAGTACTGCACTCTAACCACTACGCCACCCTAATACCAGATGTTTTGTCACTAGGTAATGTGGTTGCAAAGGGCAGTCTCCAGTTACCGTTATGAAATGAGGACCTGGCGGCTTCTGACTTCCCGCTGGCTTCCCCATTGATTTTGTGGGAAACTGGCAGGGAAGATTGCAAATGATGATCATGGGATATTACAATGACAGAAATCTGGGCTGGTTGCTAATAGCAATAGCACGTAGACTTATATACCACTTTACAGTGCTTTACAGCCCTCTCTAAGCAGTTTACAGAATCAGCCTATTGCCCCCAACAATTTGGCTCCTCATTTTACCCACCTCAGAAGGATGAAAGGCTGAATCAGATTTGAGCCTGGTGAGATTCGAACTGCCAAATTGCAGGCAGCCGGCAGTCAGCAGAAGTAGCCTGCAGTACTGCACTCTAACCACTGCGCCACTGCAGCTCTAGAGATGCATAGAGATCAGAAAGTTATTGTCAGGCACAAGAAACCAGTAGTCAGGATAAAATTCAAAAGCACTACCAGTTTATTCCACGCAACCTATACACAAGAATCTGAACTACTAATGGTCAATGCGAATTGATGCCACATAAAAGTCAACTGACTTCAAGGGGAGCTGGATTTAGGTCTCTTTTGGGGGTGTAGGGACTCCAGACTGATGATGTGTTGGTTGGAATTCATTGTTGGAATATATATATTTATGCAACAACTCCAGCTAGTAGATGGCAGTGTTTACAAGTTTGGATGTATGGTATATACTCTATGCTCTTAAACAGTTTAGCAGTAAAGCACATGGTTATTGTACTCTGTTCGCTCTATGGTGCTATATATAAACAGAATTTCTAACAGCATTTGATCCCAACCTCAGGCTCAGCTTGGTTGTCTCCTATAAATGCAACTATAATCATAGCTTGGGAGTTAGGCTGAAAATGAGACCCAATTTCACAGATTAGCTTTCCACATAGGTAGTTCAAAGAGAGAAAGAGTTAAAGCCTTCTTTTGATCCCAAGTTTCATTTTCAGAACATACACTCCGCATGAATTCTAAACAAAGCGGTACCATCAGAAGCAAAGAAAAGCAGGCTTTTTAAAGCAACTTTCTTTCCCCAAAAAACAAAACACAGCCGAAAAATGCCTTTCATTAATGTGTAAATCCCTCAGAATTGCCCAAAGATTTTCTTTTTAAGTAAGGCACTTAATGAACACAATTGCCAGTGGCAAGTTAAATATCAAATAATTCTTTAAAGTGCTAAGAGATGTTTATAAGTGTGGTAATTGATATCTAACTTGCTAAAGCACTCTTAATAAATGCAAAGGCATTCTTTAAACTTTCAAAGTATTAATTATAAAGGTGCATTTGCTATGCTTCACTGTAGAGGCAACTCCATAACTCCTTCTATTATGGATCTGGGTGCTTGGCATAATAACTTAAAGAGACCAATTTCAGTTTGTTATGAAATAGGACCCGGTATATACAGATAGTCCTCAACTTAACAACTTAGTTTGCTTAGTGATCATTTGAAGCTATAATGGCATTGAAAAAAGTGACTCATGACTGTTTTTCACACTTATGACCATTGCCGCATCTCCATGGTCACGGGATCAAAATTTGGATGCTTGACAACTGGCTCATAATTTATGACGGTTGCAGTGTCCCTGGGTCATATGAATCCCTTTTGCGTCCTTCTAACAAGCAAATGCAATGGGGAAACCAGATTCACTTAACAACCCTGTTACTAACTTAACAACTGCAGTGACCCACTTAACAACTGTGCCAAGAAAGGCTGTAAAACGGGGCCTTGTCACTTGTCTGAAAGAAGATGTGGTTTTGGCAGTGGGCCTGGGGTCCCCAATGGAGATGGAATAACAGAGTTGGAGGTTTTCTAGTCCAACCCTCTGCTCAAGCAGAAAACCCTATACCCGTGATGGTGAACCTATGGCACGCGTGCCACAGGTGGCACGTGGAGCCATATCTGAGGGCACGTGAGCATTGCCCTAGCTCAGCTCCAGCACACATGCACATGCCGGCCAGCTGATTTTCAGGCCTTCCAGGTCCACCAGAAGTCGGGAAACAGGCTGTTTCCGGCCTCCAGAGGGCCTCGAGGGGGGAGGCCATTTTTGCCCTCCCCAGGCTCCTAGAAAGCCTTTGGAGCCTCAGGAGGGCGAAAAACGGGCCTACTGGGCCCACCGAAAGTCAGGAAAGGGCTATTTCCAGCCTCTGGAGGGTCTCTGGGTGGTGCGAAAGGCTGTTTTCGGACTCCCCAGGCTCCAAGAAAGCCTCTGGAGTCTCGGGAGGGCGAAAAACGGGCCTACCAGGTTGACTGTGCCATCGCGTGCCAAAAGTGGGGAGAGTGCAGTGGGGGGTTGCTTGTGCATGCACAGGGGGGCAGGGAGCATTGAATTATGCATGTGGGCACACATGCTCACAACTGCCCCTATGCTCCCCCCACTTTTGGTACGTGACAGCAAAAAGGTTAGCCATCACTGCCCTATACCCTTTCAGAGAAATAGTTGTCCAATCTCTCCTTAAAAACTTCTAGTGTTGGAGCACCCATAAGTTCTGGAGGCAAGTCGTTCCATTGATTCATTGTCCTAACTATCAAGTGGCTGGTTTGATAGTGTTGCTGCTGCTACAGAGGGCAGAGTGGGGTGGAATGGGTTTTCATGCTGTGGATTCTTAATGTTGTAGGCCCCCTGAAGTCACGTGTGTGTGAGTTGAGCGGCCATCTACTGTAAATGTGTTGAATAAGTAGATAAACGATTCTTTTGATCTTTCTTGGCTGTTACGGTTGCTGTTGTTGTGTTTAAGGAGCAAACAGCCCACAGATGGCCTCGCTCTAATTGGACTCAGTCTCTAGGTTCTGTAGCAAGAGATGCTACATGGGAAGTATCTCAGAAAGATTTGATGCTCAACTTTTGTCAAGAAAGGTACAGGAAAGCAAAGTGTGAAATGGATTGTCACATGCATCATCCAGCCATATGATGTTGTGGCCCGTCAGCAGCCGGTGCAGCTAGTAGCTGATTCCGACAGCGAGGAGGCTGGTGTGGTGCTGCGCCAGCAGCCTGTGCAGCTGGCACTCAAGTCGGACAATGAGGAGGCTGGAGAAGATGTGGTGCCAGGGGCGGTGATTCAGCCAGGGCCTTCAGAACCTCCAGAAGCTCCCTTAAGTGAAGAGGATGAAGAGGAGGAGCCTCTTCTCGATGCATGGGTGCGCAGAGCTGCCAAAAGGCAGGAGTGGCTCCTCAGGAGGAGGTCTCCTCAAGAGTAAGGCTTGGGCCTAATTGGCTACTCCCTTAGCCTATTTAAGGAGGAACGCTGACAGAAGTAATTTGCAGGGAACAACTCCGTTCACATACCTTCGTGTCTTGTCTTGCTTATCTTATCAGCTTCCTGCAAATTGCTTCTGGGCATTCTGCCAATCACAGTAAGCTTTCAGTATTATTCTTTGAATTCTTGGCAGCTGTTAATGCAATTAATTAACAGCCGTTGTTGTAAAAAACTGGTTTATTTAGTAAATTAAGGTTTGAACAGACTTTGTGGCAGAGTACTCGGGCCATCACAGGCACCCCCGACATGAGTGACATCGAGCTGGCCACACCCATCCTGGCCACACTTACCCTGGCCCCTCAAGATCAAACACAACCCTGAGGCAACCCTCAATGAAATCGAGCTTGACACCCCTGCTCCAGAGGTGGATTTCAGCAGGTTCTGACCAGTTCTGGAGAACCGGTAGTGGAAATTTTGAGTAGTTCGGAGAACCAGTAGTAAAAATTCTGACTGGCCCCGCTCCCATCTATTCTCTGCCTCCCAAGTCCCAGCTGATCGGGAGGAAATGGGGATTTTGCAGTAACCTTCCCCTGGAGTGGGGAGGAAATGGAGATTTTACAGTATCCTTCCCCTGCCACGCCCACCAAGCCATGCCACGCCCACTAAGCCACACCCACAGAACTGGTAGTAAAAAAATTTGAAACCCAGCACTGCCCTGCTCTAAATCCTTTAGGAAAATAGTTGATTTTTCCTTGTCTTTTCTTCTTCGTTTTACTTAAATGCATCCTTCCTTTGCTTTTATTATTCACCTGGCTTTATTAATGGGATTATTGAACACTTAATGGTGAAAAAGCAATGCACACAAATGAAACCCTCCCTAGCTAGCCTCTGTCGCAGACTCAACTCTGGTCTGGGGAAGAAGAAAAAAACACCCCAGCCCTTCCTATTCCACATTCTCCTTTCCTCAACCCGAAAGAGGTAATTGCATGACAATTAGATTAATATCTCTTACATACTTATTAAACTCAATAAGTGGCCCTGTGCAAACAATTGATATTTAATTAACATTATCATCCTACTAAGTTTTAATTAAAAGTTCATTTAAACACACCTCCCATGTTATCACTCACACTAATGCAAGTTTGTTTTATTTTCCTCTCCCACAAATGTGTTTTGTGTTGTGCCATTTGTCAGTTCAAGCCGCACACGCCACTTTGAGGCATTTTCCTAAGGCAGCCATTGGCTCGACTCACAGGCAGGCAATATTCTTCTACCTTTTTCTTTCCACAGGCCTCCGTCACTTGATTCCGATGAAAAGGAAGTTGCTTTGAAAAGTGTCCCTTCAAAGGGGAAGAGAATCCTGGAGAAATTTTTATGCTTGAAGTGGAATGTCCTTGCACTCCTCTGTCTTCAGCCTCCTCCTAATCTTCATTAGAGGACTCAACTTTTAATATCTCCATCATTTCTACATGTCTGTGTATCTATCATGTCCCAACTTGCTCACTTTACTTCCAAGAGAAAAAGACTCCCATGCTTGTTGGACACCAAGCTGGACTTTTAGACAGACAGACAGACAGACAGACAGACAGACAGAGTTGGAAGGGACCTTGTAGGTCATCTAGTCCAACCCCTTGCCCAAGCAGGAGACCCTACACCATTTCTGACAAATGGCAGTCCAATCTCTTCTTGAAAATCTCAAGTGATGAAGCTGGCAAGCTGTTCCATTGGTTGATTGTTCTCACTGTCAGAAAATTTCGCCTTATTTCCAGCTTGAATCTCTCCTTGATTAGTTTCCATCCATTATTCCTTATCTGGCCTTCGGAAAATAGCTTGACCCCCTTCCTCTCTGTGGCAGCCCCTCAAATATTGGAAGACTGCTATCATGTCTCCCCTGGTCCTCCTCTTCACTAGACTAGCCATGCCCAGCTCCTGCAACTGTTCATCATATGTTTTAGCCTCCAGTCCCCTAATCATCCTAATTGCTCTTCTCTGCACTTTTTCTAGAGTCTCAATGTCTTTTTTATAGTGTGGTGACCAAAACTGGATGCAGGATTCTAGGTGTGGTCTTACTAAGGCTTTATAGAGTGGTATTAGTACCTCCCTTGATCTTGACTGTATCCTTCTGTTAATGCAGTTTAGGATTCCATTGGGTTTTTTGGCTACCGCTGCACACTGCTGGCTCATATTTTTTTCTTCTTTTTTCAGATTTTTCTTTTTCCTCCTAGTATTTTTCTGACAAGAGCAGTGTTGATCTATTTAGTTGTGACAGGAATTAAGCAACAGCTTGTTGCCCAAGCCTGACATTGTAGGGCTGAGAGAAAAGAACTAGCTAGCCAAAGTCACCTAGCTGGTTTTCGTGCCTAAGGCAGGACTAGAATTTACCATCTCCTGGTGACTGCCCTAAAGTCACCCATCTGACTTTCATGCCAAAGGCCGGACTAGAACTCCCAGTCTCCTAGTTATTGGCCCAAAGTCACCCAACCAACTTTCATGCCTAAGGCAGGACTAGAATTTACCATCTCCTGGTGACTGCCCTAAAATCACCCATCTGACTTTCATGCCAAAGGCCAGACTAGAACTCACCATCTCCTGGTTATTGGCCCAAAGTCACCCAACCAGCTTTCATTCCAAAGGTGGGACTAGAATTTACAGTCTCCTGGTTGTCTAGCGTAGGGCCTTCACCACAAAATCAAACTGGCTGAGTTTTTCCAGTAACATCAGTGCTTTTCCGCAGTGCCTTTTCGATTTCTAATTTGACCCATATATTAAACCACTTTAGAGGGATGGATTGTAATTAGTATATTCTGGTGGACCAAAAGAAATCTGATATTTTCGTAAACACCCATTTCTAGTCGGTTTGCTTAATCTTTGTTGAATCTTCTAGCTCAGTGGTTCTCAACCTGTGGTCGGCAGACGCTGGGGGAACACGATGTCATCACGATGGGCCAAAAAAAGGCTTGATGAAATTCTAGTGTATTAAATCTTGAGTTACATCTTGGTGGTCCATGGCCACGAAAGATATTTAAAGGGGGTCCATGGTGAAGAAAAAGTTGAGAACCACTATTCTAGATTATTCCTTGATTTCAACTCCTGTTCACTCCTCAACTAAAATCCCGGATGTGTTACTATGACTTATATCGGTGGTGGAATTCAATTTTTTTTACTACCGATTCTGTTGGCGTGGCTTGGTGAGCATGGTGTGGCTTGGTGGGCGTGGCTTGGTGGGTATGGCAGAGGAAGAATACTGCAAAATCCCCATTCCTTCCCCACTCCTGGGATAAGGATATTGCAAAATCTCCATTCCCACCTCACTCTGGGGCCAACCAGAGATGGTATTTGCCGGTTGTCTGAACTACTTAAAATGTCTGCTACCAATTCTCCAGAACCTGTCAGAACTTGCTGAATAGCACCCCTGACTTATATCCTACAGCCAAACATTTCTGGGACTATTCAAGTGGCAAAAAAGTATTCTGATGTATTTCAGAGAAATAAAAAATTGGAGAATTCTACCTGATATTCTAAACAGCTCATAGCAATACAATGTGAGCTGTAAAGCATTATTTTAATATACATAAAGGAATGCTTACGCACAGAGAGATACACAAATGGCAGGCTTTTTATCGTATTAAATAACAGTAGCCTCTTCTTTTTAATTGCAGATAGGATGTAGCCTAATATGCAGAAGGCTAATTTGTTTATATTAGCCGAATGGGTCAACTGCTTCAAACACAGACTGCTGAACTCTAGTAGATTGCATTACCCCATTTAAATAAATAGGGGTGATTTGTCAATGTCATCTTAGCTTCAATATTTTACTTTTCACTCCCAAGAAATGGTACTGCCAATTAAATGACCTCCCCTTTCTTCCTTTTCCCTTATCCCGCTTCCTTGAGTCTCCTAAGGAATGGCAAACCATTCTCAAAGGTATTTTAATTTTATTCCAAAGCAAAAGGCAAATGTATTTCAGTTGGGATGCCCTGCCAATAATAATCCAGCTGGACTGAATCCAGTTCAGTTCAATCCAATGGAACACAGACTTGTAAGATGCTGAGTTGTGCATCGTTAGACCACATCATGGCTGGACCAGTGGTGGGTTCCTCCTGGTTCCACCCGGTTCGGCCGAGCCGGTAGCAGTGACGATATGACATCACCGAACCGGTTCTGCCCCCCCCCCCCGTGTTATTCTTACCTTTTATTTGGCCCCACCCCCCATCTATTGCTGCCTCCTGAGTCCCAGCTGATCGGCTAGAGGGAAAGAAACCCGTTTAAACTCTTGCCACGGGGCTTCAAAGGGCCGCCCTACAGCTGATCGGTGTTAAAAGCCAGTGTGGTGGTAGACTGGTGCCTCCAAAAACAAATGAGTAGACTGGTGCCTGCAAAAATAAATGGGTAGACCAGTGCCTCCAAAAACAAATGAGTAGACCGGTACAGCTCTGCAAGCAGTTAAAAGCCTGGTAGACCAGTACCTCTGCTAAATCCTAAAGAATTGTCACATGACCATCAAACCACGCCCACAAAATAAGCCACGCCCACAGAACCGGTAGTAAAAAAATTTAGAACCCACCCCTGGGCTTTATTGATACTGCACTGGCAACAGCTCTCCTGGTTTTTAGATAGATGTCTTCCTAGCTTTTTTTAGAAGTACTTGGAATGCAGTTTAGAAGAACAATCCTACAGCTCTAATCACTCCCAATTTATGAGAAGGGAGGCCCATAATTTCCCAAAGGTGCTGTGCAAACAGCAACTGGACTTTCTTGATTTTTTTCCTTTGATCTGGGTGACTGAGAATCTCCATAGACAGGAGGCCCATCATATCTTTGATTTCAAGGTAGCCAGGATACATGGTACCTAGAACATGAAAGATCACAGATGATATATTGAGATGGACCAAGCTGGCATCCTGTTTCAAAAAGTTGGAGCTATCGTAGTTTTTCCAGATGATCACTAGAGGTCAGCAAAGAGTTCTCCGTGCCTCTTTCCTGCCATCTAGTGGTATCTGACTTTTATAGCTCAAATGTGGTATTTTTAAAAATTGATCATCTTAAAGATCTTTGGCAGATTTGATTGTCTCACATTTAGAATCTTTATGACAATGCTAAAAACAACACATAGTAGAAAGTGTTTGATGGAAGATCAGAAGGGGGGGGGACGACAATTGGAAAGACAGATTAAAAAACAATTGGAAAGACAGGACCTTGGTGTCTTAGTGGATGATTCTAGTGGATGATCAATTGAATATGACCCAGCAATGTGTAGCAGCAGCCAAAAAAGCTAATACAATCCTGGGTTGTATAAATAGAGGCATAGAAACAAAATTACATGAAGTATTAGTACCATTTTACAAAACCCTAATAAGACCACACCTGGAATACTGCAACCAATTTTGGTCACCATACTACGAAAAAGATGTTGAGACTTTGGAAAAAATTCCAGAGAAGAGCAACTAAGATGATCAAAGGCCTGAAGACTAAAACATATGAAGAACGGTTGCAGGAATTGAGTTTGGCTAGTCTAGAGAAAAGAAGGACTAGGGGTGGCATGATAGCAATATTCCAGTATTTGAGGGGCTGCCACAAAGAAGAGGGGGTCAACTTATTCTCCAAAGCACCTGAGGGCAGGGCAAGAAACAATGGTTGGAAACCAATCAAGGAGAGAAGCAACCTGGAATTAAGGAGAAACTTCCTGACAGTGAGGACAATTAACCAGTAGAACAGCTTGCCTTCACATGTTCACGACCGCCCCTATGCTCCCCGCACTTTTGGCACGCGACAGCAAAAAGGTTAGCCATCACTGGTATAGATTCTCCTACTTGAGGAAAGAGCTGGACTAGAAGACCTAAAAGGTCCCTTCCAGCTCTGCTCTATTCTATTCTATTCTATTCTATTCTATTCTATTCTATTCTATTCTATTCTATTCTATTCTATTCTATTCTATTCTATTC
>WNWU01000035.1:2896606-2913218 GCA_012654045.1 Ptyas mucosa
CTCCTTCCCTCCCTTCTTTTCCTTCCTCTCTCACACCTTCCCTCCCTCCTTCTTTCCCTCCCTCCCTCCTTTCCTTCATTCCTCCCTTTCCTCCTTTTCCTCCCTTTCCTCCCTCCCTCCCCTCCCTCCCCTTCCTCCCTCCCTCCCTCCCTCCTATCCTTCCTCCCCTTTCTCTCTCACACCTTCCCTCCCTCCTTCTTTCCCTCGCTCCATCCTTTCCTTCCTTTCCTCCCTCCCTCCTTCACTCCCTCCCTCTCTCCTTCTGACATCAGTGACATATATATTAAGCATTCAGTACTGGGCACCTGAACTTAGTTCAAATTAGAATTCAGAGTTCCTTCTTCTTTGAAAAGAGGTCATTGTGGTTTTGTGACTTTGCACTACAGATACTTTTCAACTTACAACCATTTTTGAAGCAACCGTTCAAAGTCTGGTCCTCACACTTATGACAGTTGTACCAACCTCCCTGGTCACAATTTAGGTGCCCAACAACAGTCTTGCATTTACAATCCAATGCAGTGCCTTGAGATCACATGCTTGCGATTTGCAATTTTTTTTTTTTACTGGTTTCCAGCAAAAAAAAATATGGGAAGAATGAATTTGCACTTACAACCATGGCATACACTTACCGCCCACAGATTCGATTAACAACCATTTTAACAATATTTGCAAAATTAGGTCCAACTTGAATTTTGACCCCCTCCCCAACAATTTACACTGGAAATTCTGATGACAATTGTGGTTGTAAATCAAGGACTATTGGCACCTCACCCATGGGGGTCAATGTATTCTACAAAACACCCGAAGACAGAAGAAGAAGCAATGGATGGACATTAATCAAGGAGAGAACCAACCTAGAACTAAGGAGAAATTTCCTGACAGAACAATGAATCAGTGGAACGACTTGCCTCTAGAAGTTGTAAATGCTCCAACACTGGACGTTTTTAAGAAGAGACTGCATTCCTTCAGCCATTTGTCTGAAATAGTACAGGGTTTCCTGCCTAAGCAGGGGGTTGGACTAGAAGACCTCCAACATCCCTCCCAACTCTGTTTTTCTGTTATTCCATCTCCACTGGGGACCCCAGGCCCACTGACAAAACCACATCTTTTTTTGGACAAGTCACAAGGTGGGGGTCAATCATACCTCAGGGGGAATGGTCTTCCATAAAGAAGAGACCACCACCAAGGAGGCCCTTTTTTCATGGTTCCACCAGATGTACATCCCTAATCGATGGGGACATATCCTAAAAAATAGGATATTAAAAAGAGGAATCTGAAAGCGTAGACCTCGTGCGATCCAGAAACTTCATCACCTTCCTATCATTCTCTTTGCAGTGACGAAATAAAACTGTAAATGACAGCCAAAGCTGTCGCTTGCTTCCCATCTGAGATGTCACAAGTCACGCCTGTTGCGGTCCCTCAAGGCCAGAATTGAAAAATAAAAATGTGTCCCAGGCAGGGGTGGGCTGCTGGGGGTTCGCTGGAGTTCGGGAGAACCTCTAGTTAAGATTCTGTGCAGTTCGGAGAACCCCAAAATCCAATTCCTGGCTGGCCCTGTCCAGCACTCCCCTCCCAGTAGTCCCCACACAGCCTGTTTTGAATGCAGGTAAGTTCAGGGCACCCACGGAGGCTCGGTGAGGGCGAAAAACGGGCCTACCAGAAGATTGGGAAGAAACGGGCTTGTTTCCCACCTCCAGAGGGCCTCCGGAGCCTGGGGAGGCCATCTTGGCCTTCCAGGAGGCTCAAGGAAAGCCTCTGGAGCCCGGGGAGGGCAAACACATACACACACATCCACTGTGGTGCAGGAGGCTGACTAGGCCACGCCCACCACGGCCACGCCCACCCAGCAACCGGGCAGAGAACCCCTTGCTAAAATTTTTGAAGCCCACCCCTGGTCCCAGGACTCGATAAAACTTCTTTCCTCCTTGTTTACACACAACCTTCTCAAGAAGGGCCACCGGACTGTTTTTTTCCTGCAAATGCTTACTCGGTTTCTTGATTAGGCAGTGAAGCTCTTTTTGATGTGCCTCTTACAATCAGTCAGCCTCATTCAAAACAACTGAAATGAAGGTGATTCAGAGGCCCTTTCACGGAAAAACCTTATGTGTGTATCACAGATTTTTCGCTTGGACTGCCTTAGACTGCTTCTCCTAACAGGCTTGGTCCTACCGATGGGGGAGGGAGGGGTCGAAGTGGAGAGAGATCTACTCACTGTGTATAAAACCTTTTGCTCTTTGACATCAACTTCTTTCAACGGCAGGAAAAAAAATCTCTTCCCCCAACCCCCCAATGTTTTCCCCACCCTTCTCTGATTGAAGCAAACTTAAACCATATTCCCTTTCACACAAAAAGTAAAATGTGCTGAACATGTGGCATCGGAAGAAACATTGGGGAGGAGGGGGGAGAGAGAGAGGAGGGGGGGACCCAAAGCATGTGGGTTGACTTCTTTGACAAGAAGATTCTTTCTAAGTTAAATCTCCAGAGAAGGACCATTAGACCCAAAGCTGAGGAGCACAGGAAAAAGGGTGAAGCGGTGTTAGATCAAGCCCCCCCCCCACACACACACACAAGCCAAGTGGAAGTTGGGACCGTGGAACAACTGATATTCAATCTGGACTTTTGAAGTCTCCCATTGAGTTGTCCCGTTCAGGAACTCGGATCAGGATGCTTGTTTAGTGGATAAAAGTGTAACTTTAGAAATTGGCAGGAACTCTGTGTGCCTGGCCACCTGTACGCTCAGCCAGATATGGTAAAAAGGCTCAGACCGTTATTATTATGCACTTTTTTTTTTTGAAGTGCGTTCCCTTTCATTTCCTTAAACTTCCAGGTTCAAAAGAAACATTTATGTAAAGCGTACTCGAGACCAACTCTGAGATGCCTCGACTCAGCTTAGCTGATCAAAACGCCTTTCTTTGTTTTCCTATTGCTAAAATAACATTTCTGAGGGTTGGGGTTTTTTTGGTCCCCCTTTTTTCTTCTTTTGGCTGGGAAAACAAAGCTGGCGGAAAGGGATGGAGAAATTTTTATTTTATTTTTTTGAAGAAAGGGAAGGCTAAGATACCCTTGAATCAAGAGAAGTCACCGGGGAGGGGGGGTGGGAATTTGATAGAAAGGAATCGATTAAGGAGAAATCATAGAAAGTGACCCAAGAGAATGATGAATAGGTTCAACTCACAACTGTTTTAACGAGGTTTGCAAAATTAGATCCAACTCGACTTATGACCCCAACGACTTACAGTGAAAATTGTACCTCGCCCACAAGGGCCAACCTATTTACGAAAGCATCTGAAGGCAGAACAAGCAGCAATAACTAGAAAGTAATCAAGGAAAGAAGCAACCTAGAACTAAGGAGAAATTTCCTGACAGTTCAGAACAATTAATTGGTGGGATGATTTGGCTCCAGATGTTAGGGGTGCTCCAACACTGGAGATTTTTAAGAAGAGATTGGACAACTATTGGTCTGAAATGGTTTTCCTCTTGAGCCAGAGGTTGGATAGAAGAACTCCAAGGTCTCTTCCAACTCTGTTATTCTGTTATGAACCCTGCAAAAAATGCTTGATAATCATAATCATAAGTATTTCTCAAGCATATATAAGATAACAGGTAAAAGTATAAACATAGTTTGAATACATGAAAAGAGTAAGTAAAAAGGAATATTAGGACAGGGACGGTAGGCATGCTGGTGCACTTATGCACGCCCCTTACAGACGTCTTAGGAATGGGGTGAGGTCAACAGTAGACAGTTTAAGGTTAAAGTTTTGGGGGTTTGGGGAAGGAACTACAGAGCCAGGTAGTGCATTCCAGGCATTGACCACTCTGTTGCTGAAGTCATATTTTCTGCAATCGAGTTTGGAGCAGTTTACCTTGAGTTTGTATCTATTATTTGCTCATGTATTGTTGTGGTTGAAGCTGAAGTAGACAGGAAGGACACTGTGGCAGATAATTTTATGTATTATGCTTAGGTCAGACTGAAGTTGGCATAGTTCTAAGTAGTTCTTGGACGTGCTGAAATAAGTAGATAAGAGTGGACAAAGATGATGGCTTTAGACAAAACAACTGGATTACATACCAATGATTAATTTATGTATTAAATTTATATGTTGCCCATGATCTTACTCTGCAAACAGACTCTGGGCAGCTTTTGATTCTATTCGGTTGTATGCATTTGCCATACCTTCATCATCAATCCAAGAATATAGTCATTTTTTTTAAAAAAATAAGGAGACAGGTGGTAAATAGAAGAAGCGTAGAATAATGATATAAAAGCATCCTCAACTATTCAAAGTGGGATGGGAAGGAAGGGAAGGAAGAAAAGTGAGGTGAAGGAAAGGACATTGGAAGGGAAGGGAAGGGAAGGGAAGGGAAGGGAAGGGAAGGGAAGGGAAGGGAAGGGAAGGGAAGGGAAGGGAAGGAACAGAAAGGAAATTGGAAGGGAAGGGAGAAAAGTGAGGGAACGGAAAGGACATTAGAAAGGAAGGGAAGGGAAGGGAATGGAAAGGAAAGGAAATTGGAAAGGAAAAGAAAGGAAATGAAGGGAAGGGAAGGGAAGGGAAGGGAAGGGAGAAAAGTGAGGGAATGGACAGGAAATGGGAAGGGAAGGGAAGAGAAGGAAGAAAAGTGAGGAAATGGAAAGGAAATTTGAAAGGAAAAGAAAGGAAATGAAGGGAAGAGAAGGGAAGGGAAGGGAAGGGAAGGGAAGGGAAGGGAAGGGAAGGGAAGGGAAGGGAAGGGAAGGAAAGGAAAGGAAAGGAAAGGAAAGGAAAGGAAAGGAAAGGAAAGGAAAGGAAAGGAAGAAAAGTGAGGGGAAGGAAAGGAAATTAGGGAAGGGGAAGGGGAAGGGGAAGGGGAAGGGGAAGGGGAAGGGGAAGGGAAGGGTGGGTGATCAGGACAACTTTGATGGCTACAGGACTAAAATATTCAAAGCTAGCCCTACATATAACATTTGCTAAGAAAGTTTTATGTAAGCATGCATAGGAAAAGGGATTCACAACCATTGCATTTGAAAATGCAATTATACTTGTATGTTTTATTTATGGCTGTTCACCGCCCTGAGTCCTTCGGGAGGAGGGCGGTATACAAATGAATTAAACTGAAACTGAAACTGAAAATAAGTAGCAATACAATTAAGGTAGTGACAAACAGTGGTCCATTTAGCAGCAGAAAGGAGATCGACTTTCTTGTCTGCTTTAACAGAGGACTATTGTCCAATATTCTGAACAGAATCTTCTAACTAAGAAGTTACATTTGAAGTTTCCTTAATTTCTGGAGCTTCTGTACCAAGTTCCCCTAAAATACAAAACAGAGTTATTGATTGAAACCTCCCCAGCTTTTTACTTAAATGCAAATCGCCTCAGCCTTTGTCTTTCTTACATGCAGTACACAGTCTTTATGAGACTTTAAACTCTAAACTCTACATTGCTCCAATGTAAACTGTTTTTTTTAAAAAATAGAACTTTTATTTATGTGTTTCATTTCTACTCTGCCCCAATCCAAATTAAAAGAAAAAAGAAAATGCATTTATTGTACGGTCATCTTTTACAATCTGATCTGAATTTTCGATTGTTGCCTCCATGTTCTTCAGTATCACCATCTAATGCCATGAAGAAGCTGCTTTAGCTGACCTTGCAAATTATTTCCTGTAAAAATTCATGGCAGATTTTTATTTTTATTTTAAATACCTCCTTAGGCTCTTTGGCTCAGTCCAGTTCCCAGAAGGTTTCCACCTGGCTTTTATCAGATTTTTCTTTTTAAAGTTGAAGCATTTTCTAAAAGTGCGTTTCGCAGAGAGCCTTCTAAGGACCGTTGGCTTCTCCTTGCAGTGATCTTAAGAGCATATTCTATTTTCTCTATGCTGTTTTGTATTGCCTGACAGGTTTATGGGCGATAAACATGATCCAAACAAGATGTTGAGACCCAAGAAAGAGTGCAGAGAAGATCAACAAAGATCGTAAGAGATCTAGAAGCTAAACCATACGATGAATGACTGAAGGAATTAGATATGTCTAGGCTAACAAAAAGAAGGACCAGTGATGGTATTGTCTTCCAGTTCTTTAGGGGATGTCACGGGGAAGAAGGGGCTGACATATTCCCCAAAGCATCTGAGGACAGGACAAGAAGTTAGGGATGGAAGCTTATCAAAGAGAGATCCAACCTAGAATGAAGGAGAAATTTCCTGACGGTGAGAACAATTAATCAGCGAAAGAGCTTATCTCCAGAAGTTGTGGGTGGTCCATCATTGGAGGTTTTCAAGTAGAGACTGGACAACCATTTGGCCAGAATTTCCTGCCATGGTCAAGGATTAGACTAGAAGACGTCCAAGTTCCCTTTCAACCCTATTCTGGTTGAAATGGTTCTGGTACATTGGATAGATATAACTGGGAAAAGGCAGTCATTCAAATAACCTGCATAACCAGGATCCTCTTTTAAAACAGCCACGCTTTGGGAAAAGACATGGCTGGTTTAATGAGGTGCTTCGTGCATCTTACTACGCATTGCAAAGCAGATCTTGCAAAGGATTTTCAGAGCCCTACAACTTCCTGGGTTGTCAAGAGCTTGTATGATGGGCAGGTCAAGCTTCAAGAGATCCCAAGATTCAGCTGCTCTGATTGTCCAGAAATGGCACCGATCTGGTTCCCTCGTTTGGATTCATGCATTCAAGGCTAGGAATGAGTTTACGATCGTGGTTTTTCTAGAGCGCTTTTAAAATTCATTTTTATGCAGCAGATATGGCAACGCACGCCATGTTGGCATACAAATTAGGCCACCTACCGCTCACAACTCATCTAAGCGTCAGCTGCTCTCCATATTGCGGGGATAACTATTTGGAAAGGGCTCTCTAGAAACAAAAGAGGGAAATAAACACAATCTTTATTTTCAAATCAGAGATTTGAATTCCTGCCCACAGGAAAAAAAAAACCCCTTCCACACAGGGATTGAGAAACTCTATATTGATTGTTAAACGGCTTCCTAATGCTGATTTTCAGCCTTATCTTTTATTATTATTATTACCTCTTTTATTCATTAAACAGGAAACTCAGTCAACTGTACATTTAAAAATCTGCCACAAATACTACTGACTGGTGCTAATGGTTTATACAGGTTGCTGCCATCCTTCCTCTCCTCCTCCTCCTCTTCCTTCTCATCATCATCATCATCAGTATTATCTCTTTTATTCATTAAACATGAAACTCAGTCAACTGAACATTTAAAAATGCATCACAAATACCATTGAGTGGTGCTAATGGTTGATACGGGTTGCTGCCAGCGTCCTAGGTATCAACCAAGTACATTATTATTATTATTATTATTATTATTATTATTATTATTATTATTTAATCTTTGGTGAGATTCACAGCCTTTGAGGCTGGTTAATAGCTCAGCAGCTCGAGTCTTAACCAAGGACCGAGGTACTGTTAAGGTATCGTCGGAGGATGTAAGCTGTTCCGAGTAAGGTGGTTTTTTGTAGTCAAAATGTTCAAGTCCGGTAAATTTAGAATTTCTAAATAGCAGGGAAGCCCTTTGGGAATTGCTCCAAGGGCTCCAATTACAATCGGGACAACACACAATTTCTTTTTCCACAGTCACTCAACTTCAATTTGTAAGTCCCGGTACTTGTGATTTTTTGATGATGATGATGATTCTCTTTTATTCATTAAACATGAAACTCAGTCAACTGGACATTTAAAAATGTGTCACAAATACCATTGACTAGTGCTAATGGTTGATATAGGTTGCTGCCAGCGTCCTAGGTATCAACTAAGTACCTTCTTAAAATGTACGATGTTCCGAGTAGCACAGTTTTTTGGAGTTCCGCTGGTGTTATTGCAGGGAGCTGCAACTTCTTGATGCGTTTTGTAAAATTCTTGAACATGGTACCAAGTGCCCCGATGACAATGAGTATCACTGTCACATGTTTCATCCATCGCCGTGTAATTTCGATAGCCAGGTCGCGATATTTCATGATTTTTTTTCCAGTTCTTTGTCTTCGTCTATTATTATTATTATTATTTTAACAAACAGAATTTCAAGAAGAATCAGCATTTGGGAATTGAGATGGTTGTGGTAAATGTTACCTTGTCCTAACAATAGGTAAAAGTGAAGGTTCCCCTCGCACATATGTGCTAGTCGTTTCTGACTCTATGGGTTGGTGCTCATCTCCGTTTCAAAGCCATAGAGCCAGCGCTGTCCAAAGAGGTCTCCGTGGTCATGTGGCCAGCATGACTCATAGCCAAAGGCGCACGGAACGCTGTTACCTTCCTACCAAAGGTGATCCCTATTTTTCTACTTGCATTTTTTACCTGCTTTCAAACTGTTAGGTTGGCAGAACCTGGGACAAGTAACGGGAGCTCATCCCATTACGCAGCACTAGGGATTCGAACCACTGAACTGCCGACCTTTTGATTGACAAGCTCAGCGTCTTAGGCACTGAGCCACCGCATCCCTGTCATAACAATAACTTCTGGAGGCTAATCAATTTAATTTATTAATGTAAGTCCTCGACTTACAACAGTTCCTTTAGTGACCGCTTGAAGTCAACGTCATTGAATACAGTGACTTACAACCATTTTTCACACTTACAACCTTTGTAACATCCTCATGGTCCCCTGATCAAAATTCAGACTTTTGGCATCTGACTCATATTTAGGACAGTCACATCATCCTGGGATCATGTGATCCACTTTTGGCGACCTTCTGACAAGCAAAATCAATGGGGAAGCCAGATTCCCGTAACAACTATGTTGCTAGCTCAACAACTGCAGTGGTTCACTTAACAGCTGTGGCCTGAAAAGTCGTAAAATGGGGTTTAAAACTCACTTAACAAATGGCTCACTTAACAGCAGAAATTTTGGGCTCAATTGTGGTCATAAGTCGAGGACTACTTGTATTTTTAACTTAATTATTTTTTAATATAATGATTTAAGTCTTTCCAGTGCCAATCCTCACCAATGACTGCAATAGTGCATCAAAATATGGATGCATAGCAGGAAGCAGTTGTTGGAAGCAGCAGTTCCAACAGGAAGCAGTTGTTGGAGCTGAGGTGGCGCAGTGGTTAGGGTGCAGTACTGCAGCTACTTCAGCTGACTGCTAGTTCAGCAGATCAGCGGATCAAATCTCACCGGCTCAAGGTTGACTCAGCCTTCCATCCTTCCGAGGTGGGTAAAATGAAGACCCAGATTGTTGGGGGCAATTCGCTATTTAGTATACTGTATTTGGTGTAAGCCGCCCAGAGTCCTCGGAGAGTGGGCGGCATAGAAATATGACTAATAAAATAGATAGATAGATAGATAGATAGATAGATAGATAGATAGATAGATGATAGATAGATAGATAGATAGATAGATAGATAGATAGATAGATAGATAGATAGATAGATGGTTGCTACTGGTTCGCCCCGGATCACGTGAACAGCGGTGGGAGGCTCCACCCACCTGCTGCTTCTGTGCATATGCAGAAGCGGTATGCGGGCGCACGAGCGCGCACCCACGAGCGAACTGGTAGCAACGGGTTTTGAAACCCATTACTGATACATAGGTAGCAATGGTGGGTTGCCCCCAGTTCAGACCGGTTCTATAGAACCAATAGTAAAACTGGGGGAGGCTCCGCCCACCGACCCTGACATCATCAGAACGCTTCTGCGCATGCGCAGAAGAGCGTGCGTGCGTGCGTGCGGCCCCATTGTGAACCGGTACTAAAAGTAAGTAGAACCCACCCCTCATAGGTAGAGGTACAATATAGATACCTCAGCATGCAGACAGAAGAAAATTAAAATGAGCAAGATCGTATTTTCTTTTTTAATTAATGAATTATCAGCTAACGTTCACGCTACGCTTGTAACTTCGTCATAGAATCAGTCCATTTTCTAAGTTCACACAATACACTAAATATCACAACTGGGCTGTTTTCACACAAATGCTAAGCCACCATCACTCACTCCCCCCCCCCTCCCAAAAACCCCATGGTGTTCAAAATAATCAAGCTTATTCATTGCGCAAATGAAACCATTATGTTTTTAATTAACCATTTTAAAGTATGGTCTGTTAAAATACACTTTGAGCTAATCTTGAACAGGATTGTTATGAGACTTAAACAACATGCGTGGGGAGCAAACTAATTTTATTTGTTCTAATTTCCTGGATGAAAGACATGAGATAAATCTAAACAAAAACTTTCCTAGATGTTGCTGCTATAGACTAATGAGGTTATTATCCAGGGAGGGAAATGTTTCTGCCTATATAATACAGCAATTACCATTGAGATAGCGATTATCATCTCAAAATGTTCTTATTCTTATGAAAACTCGGTATTCAGGGCAGTGGTGGGTTCCAAATTTTTTTACTACCGGTTCTGTGGGTGTGGCTTGGTGGGTGTGGCATGGCTTGGTGGGTATGGCAGGGGAAGAATACTGTAAAATCTCCATTCCCTCCCGATCAGCTGGGACTCGGGAGGCAGAGAATAGATGGGGGCGGGGCCAGACAGAGGTGGTATTTACCGGTTCTCCCAACTACTCAAAATTTCCGCTACCGGTTCTCCAGAACTGGTCTGAACCTGCTGAAACCCACCTCTGATTCAGGGGCATCCAGAAGAGCAGGTCAAACATGGCAAGATGGCAGCTGTGACCAAAATAATCTAAGCCCCTCCCCTTTTTACATATGTGGCAATAAGTGTAGGAAGGAGGCAGGACTTGGATGACTGCTCTCGGTTGACATCTTGACATTTCTTGACCTCCATAGACATTTCTGACAGGAAAGATATCAGTTTCTCCTGCAGGGTTATCATTAGGGCACTAGCCATTTTAGAACAAAACATGGAACAGAATCAAAGGGTTGGAAGGAGATCTTGAAGGTCTTCTAGTTCAGGGGTCACCAACCTTTCGGACCTCAGGGACCACTAAATTCATAATTTTAAATCCTGTGGACCACTAATATGATCTGCCCTAATGACCAGCTGGGTGGGCATGGCAGGGTGGGCATGTGACTGGGTGGGCGTGGCCAACTCGACATCACTCAAGTCCAGGGGTGCTTTGCTGGCCTCTACTTGCCCCTCCCCTCCCAGCCATTCTTCACCTGCCTGTCCGGGCTCCTTAGGGTCCCAACAGGAAGCAGTTGTTGGAGCTAAGCAGCCACCACGAGAAAGAGTTGGCAAAACAGCTGGCTCAGTTCAAATTGGATCTGACCGAGAAGGAGGCTCAGTAGAAGGACGTCACCTGAGGACTACAAGTATAGGCTTTCCAAGCAGAGGGAAGACCTGCGGGAGTGCAAGGCCACGTACCAGCGCCTGGAAGCTCAGCGGGTTCCAGTGAGTTCCAGGCCATGATGCAGTCCCACTGGAACAAGGGCCCTCCGGCTTTTTCCCACCAGCAGCACTTCCCTCCAGCCTTCGCCCAAAGCCCCGTACCAGGAGGCTGAAACAGACCCCAAGTCGGAATTTCTGCCCCCCTCCAACCTGCACAAAAAGTCCCCGAAAGGAGAGACTCTCTGCAGCAACACAAACGTTCATTGCACATATCTGACCCGGGGCTGTAGTTTGAGAACCCCCTGATTTAGTGCAATATAAAAAATGCAAATAATTTTTCTGAGGACCGCCAACATTTTCTTGCAGACCACCATTAGTCCACGGACCACGAGTTGGTGACTGCTCTTCTAGTCCTACACCCTGCTCAAGCAAGGGACTCTATAACATTCCAGACAAATGCCTGTCCATTTGTCTTGAAAGACTCCGGTGATGGAGCACCTATGAGCCTTGGGGGCGCAGCAGACTAAAGTGCTGTTAAGTAGCACCAGCTGCCTGCAATTACTGCAAGCTCAAATCTCACCAGGCTCAAGGTTGACTCAGCCTTCCATCCTTCTGAGGTAGGTAAAATGAGGACCCGGATTGTGGGAGCAATAAGCTGACTTTGTATATTAAAAAAAGAACACCGCTTGGGGGGGCGCGAAAGCCCTATAAGCAGGTATATACAAAAATATGAAGGCTATTGCTTAATGCATTAGCCTCCCTGAGTCTTCAGAGAAGTGCGGCGTATAAATCGAACCAATAAACAAACGAACAAACAAACAAACAAATAAACTTCTGGAGGCAAGCCGTTCTATTGTTTAATTGTTCCCATTGTCAGGAAATTTCTCCTTAGGTCTAGGTTAGATCTCTCTTTAATGACCTTCCAGCCATTACTTCTTGTCCTGCCCTACTAAATACCTCATATTTAATAGCTAAGGTATTAAAAAAAATTCTAGGGAAAGGTGAAAGATCCGAAGGCAGAACTTTCGTCTTCTTAACTGCTCCTTCTCTTTTGTTGACTCTGCTACATCTTCCTTCACCCACAGAGATATATTTTATTCTCTTCTCTCATTCCTCTTCTTTGGGATGAAAAAAAAAAATCCAATTAATTATTGAAATTCCTCTTCTCGCATGCATATTTCAGTATCCATCACCCCAGATGCACCGACTGCAAACGAGAAATCAGGTACGGGGCGGCTTCCTTATTTCAAAAGACTTCAACCTCACCTTTCCTGCAGAATACAAGCCAGAGGCACCCAAATGAACAAACTAGTTAGAGATGCGTGCAGAGTCGCCGGCTGCGAGTCATTCCGCATTCAGTTTTAATAAAGTCAGATCTCCTGCTGAGATTCCAGTCTTGCTTTGGTGCCCCAAACGCCCAACCTTTTCTTTCTCTTGCTCACTTCCTCTTTTGTAATGTTTGACCTTGGGTATGATAATATCCCCGTACAAAGCTCAGGCAGTATGAAATCATTTGCCTGTGTCATCTCCTCTCTCTCTTCTTTTTCTCTCGTTGTCAATCTTCTTCGAGGGTAGAGAGGAAAAGGGAGACATGATCCAGGGCTGCTAAAACAATTAAGACTAGCATTGAGAAGTATCTTTTTTTTTTTCTATGCATGCTGCAAAGTACAAAAAAAAGGAAAGAAAGAAATTATGAAGTGGGAAACATGCATAGGTGGTTTTGCATCGCCTAGGGAAGTAATAAATGAGTACCTTTGTAAGTAAAAAGAAAAAAAGGTAAAAATTCCCCCTGTCTACTCATGCCCACCTCTAGGGGATGGTGCTCATCTCCATTTCTTGGCCGAGGGCAGGGGTGGGCTGCTGGGGGTTCGCAGAGATTCGGGAGAAACTCTAGCTAAGAACCCACAAACCCCACTCCTGGCTGGCTCCGCCCACCCCACCCCACTCCTCCCAGGAGTCCCCACGTCAGGGGTGGGTTCTACTTACCTTTACTACTGGTTTGCAATGGGGCCGCGCGCATGCACAGAAGCGTTCTGATGATATCAGGGTTGCTGGGTGGAGCCTCCCGCCGGTTTTACTACCGGTTCTATGTAGTACCCCAGTGCGAACTGGGGGCAAACTCACCACTGCCCCACGTGACCTGTTTTGGATGCAGGTAAGTGCGGGGCATGCGCGGAGGCTCAGAGTCGGTGAAAAACAGGCCTACCGGAAGTTCATGAAGGCCAGAAACAGGGCCGTTTCCGGCCTCCAGAGGGCCTCCGGAGCCTGGGGAGGCCATTTTCGCCCTCCCAAAGGCTCAAAGAAGCCTCTGGAGCCCGGGCAGGGCCAAAACACACACACACACCGCCGTGGTGCAGGAGGCCGACTAGGCCACGCCCACCATGGCCACGCCCACCCAGCAACCAGGCAGAGAACCCCTTGCTAAAATTTTTGAAACCCACCCCTGGCCGAGGGATCCAGCATTGTCCGAAGATACTTCCGTGGCCATGTGGCTAGCATGGCTATACACCAAAAGTGCAGGGAATGCTGCTACCTTCCCATCGAAGTGGTACCTATTTATCTACTTGCATTTGCATGCTTTCGAACTGCTAGGTGGGCAGGAACTGGGGCAAGGAACAGGAACTCACCCCATTGAACTCAGGTCTCAAACCCAGGCTGTCAGTTCTCCAGTTGACAAGTTCAGCATCTTTAACCGCTGAGCCATCTTACCCCTCTCCTTCTTACATCCTGGTACTCTTTTTTTTTAAATTTATTTATTTATTCGGCTTATATGCCACCCTATCTCACAATGGACTCAGGGCAGCTCACAATAATAAAAACAAGCCACAATATAAAATAAAGTCTAAAAATTTAAAAGATTTAAAATTAACCCTAAAACCCCATTATCAGTCCAGGTTTTTTGCTACAAGCTCTCTTTTGTGCTTACTTGAGGTAGTGCAAAAGAGCTTGGCTTTACCCCCATGAGATGGAGGGATGGCACAAGACATTTCAATGCAGTGCTTCTATACACTTCTCAATTTTGACTTGAGTTCCACCTGAAGCTTGGACTAGAAGATACACATGGATGGAAGCCTCTTCTGAAATTTCCTCTTGTTGGTTGGTTGGAAGGCTTTTGGGTTAGTAGAACTTCCTCAGGGCCTCAGAAAAAGATCATGTCGCCTTTCAAAGCAAAGAATTTGGAGAATTGTTCCAAGAAGATGATTTGATTAGATCAGGGGTCATCAACCTGTGGCTCTGGAGCAGCATGTGGCTCTTTCACCCGTCTTCTGCAGCTCCCTGTCACTCAAAATATGCAGCCATGGTTTTTTTTGGGGGGGAGGGGCATTCTCCCTGGCACCTTTGCTTTCCGCATTGTTTCCAGACTAAGCAAAGTTCTTTTTTAAAAAAAAAAGAGTTTGAAACTATGACAGTAACTGTATTTTTATTTGCTCTAATCTGTGGTTGTTTTATTTCCTGCTGATCCGACAGTTTAGTTTTATGATGGTTTGCATTATGAATGCTTAATTCATTTCATCCGGGCCACATGGAAAGTACAGGAGGAGCAGGAGGAAGGATTGGGACTGGGGGAAAATATACCTGCACACATCAGAGCTTCATCCCAGCCAAGAGCTGAATGTTTCTGCCGCCACCAAGCGGTGGGAATTCAACACCACCAGTGCAAGGGAATCTCATGAGCAATTCCGCCTTGCAATTCCCCCTTGATGAATAAGCTGCATTTTTTCTGGCTCCCTCAATAAACCTCTTCTTTCGTGGTTAAAAAAAAAAGGGGAGGAATTTCTAAAAAAACAAAGGCTTATTAATGGGCAGCACTAAAGGCACTTCTAAAAGCTCTGGTTATGACAACCCACCATTCATCTTTCTTCCTTTTCTTAACATTCTTTCCAATGGTTGAATGCATGATTTTGGCTTAAGAAGCGCTCAGGATTTTCAGCTTAACTCTTGGAAGCATCCAAGGGGTCAAGATTCTCAACTGTGCAAAAAGGCAGCCATAGGAACTTGACTTGGAAGCATGCGACAAACGTTCCTCATTGAAGTCAGACCAGGGGTGGGTTCTAAATTTTTTTAATACCGGTTCTGTGGGCGTGGCTTATTTTGTGGGCGTGGCTTGATGGTCATGTGACAATTATTTAGGATTTAGCAGAGGTATTGGTCCACCAGGCTTTTAACTGCTTGCCCAGCTGTACCGATCTACCAATTTATTTTTTTCAGTCACTGGTCTACCCATTTGTTTTTGCAGGCACTGATCTACTCATGTATTTTTGCAGGCACTGATCTACTCATGTATTTTTTGCAGGCACTGGTCTACCCATTTATTTTTTTCAGGCACTGGTCTGCCCATTTATTTTTGCAGGCACTGATCTACGCATGTATTTTGCAGGCACCGGTCTACTAATTTGTTTTCTTTTAACACTGGTCAGCTGTAGGGTGGCCCTTTGAAGCCCCGCGGCAAGAGTTTAAACAGTTTTTTTCCCTCTAGCCATCAGCTGGGACTCAGGAGGCAGCAATAGATTGGGGGTGGGGCCAAATAAAAGGTAAGAATAACGTGGGGGGTGGGGGGTGGGGCAGAACCGGTTCGGTGACGTCATATCGTCAGCGCTACCGGCTCGGGGGAACCGGGCCCAACCGGGAGGAACTCACCACTGTGTCAGACCTATGGCTGTGGTTGTAGAGAGTGGAAACATTAACAATTTGGTCGTCCTTGAGAGGTTGTCCTACGGACCACAAGGTTGCACTCTTCCTTTTTAATTAGAAACGGAGTAAATTCTAGGCTGAATGAACAGAGGGATAGAATCAAGACCACGTAAAGTGTTCATACCAGTTTATAATGCCTTGGTAAGGCCACACTTGGAATACAGCATCCAGTTTGGTTGCCACGATGTAAAAAAGATGTGGAGACTCTAGAAAGAGTGCAGAGAAGAGCAACAAAGATGATTAGGGGGCTGGAAGCTAAAACATACGATGAACGGTTGCAGGAACTGAGTTTGTCTAGTTTAATGGAAAGAAGGACTAGGGGTGATACGATAGCACTGTTGCAATTTCTCGGGGCTGCCACAAAGAAGAGGAGTCAAGTTATTTTCCAAAGCACCTGAGGGCAGGACAAGAAGCAATGGGTGGAAACTAATCCAGGAGAGAAGCAACCTAGAACTAAGGAGAAATTTCCTGACAGTGAGAACAATTAGTCAGTGGAACAACTTGCCTCCAGAAGTTGTGAATGCTCCAACACTGGAAGTTTTTAAGAAGATGTTGGATAACCATTTGTCTGAAGTGGTGTAGGGTTTCCTGCCTAAACAGGGGGTTGGACTAGAAGACCTCCAAGGTCCCTTCCAACTCTGATTCTATTCTATTCTATTCTATTCTATTCTATTCTATTCTATTCTAT
>WNWU01000035.1:2931478-2942381 GCA_012654045.1 Ptyas mucosa
ATCTATCTATCTATCTATCTATCTATCTATCTATCTATCTATCTATCATCTATCTCTCTCCATCCATCCGTCATCTGTCTCTCTCTCTATCTCTCCATCCATCCACCCATCCATCCATCCATCCAACCATCATCTCTCTATCTATCTATCTATCTCTCCATCCATCCATCCATCATCTGTCTATCTATCTATCTATCTCTCCATCCATCCATCCATCATCTGTCTATCTATCTATCTATCTATCTATCTATCTATCTATCTATCTCTCCATCCATCCAACCATCATCTCTCTATCTATCTATCTATCTCTCCATCCATCCATCCATCATCTGTCTATCTATCTATCTATCTATCTATCTATCTATCTATCTATCTATCATCTGTCTCTCTCTCCATTAATCCATCCATCCATCCACCATCTGTCTATCTCTCTATCTTTCTATCTTTCTATCTCTCTCTCTCTCTCTCTCTATCTATCTATCTATCCCTCCCTCCCTCCCTCCCTCCCTCCATCCATCCATCCATCCATCATCGTCATCTGTCTGTCTGTCTGTCTGTCTGTCTGTCTGTCTGTCTGTCTGTCTCTCTGTCTCTCTATCTATCTATCTCTCTCTCTATCTGTCAGAGTTTGTCATCTCTAGGTGCAACCACCCAAATATAAAACAGAACAGCACAGCTGAGCTTCTGCAACTGTCAGGCGCAAAGGGACCATATATTAATCTGCAGTTCAGAAGGTTCAACCCTAGACTCAACCCTGTATACAAGAATCTAGTCAACGGAAGTTTCAATACTATACTGGCACCAGATAAGGGTCAATGGAATTTAAGAGGGATTGGACTTAGATCATTTGTGGGTACGTAACAATTCTAAACTGCTGATGCACTTAACTCTGCCTCCCAGATCTGTCAACTCTTAACCAGAGCAACTTTACTACACTACAATAAAATAAGCTCAACTCTCCCACCCATCCATTCCCAAAATAAATTATAATGTTCCAGAGAATGAGGTTGAAAAAAAGAAGCTGGTGAAGACATATTTGGGGAACCTGAAAAGGCTCTCCCCCCCCCTCACTATTATCACAAATAGAGACAGAGAGACCTGTACATTTAATTATTTGTGTTTTTCTGCCAGCCAACGGCTCTTCCAAGTATAAATATTGTGCTTTTCGGGTATATTTTAACTTTTGTGCAGTGTTGGAGTGTATTCTTGATAATCTGGATTTGGCTGCTGTTGATCCAATTGACTTTTTCATATTTATATTGAACGTTGTGAAGCCACAATTAAAATGTTTAAGGAAGGCAACATAAACCTTTGCATGCAATAGAGATTCTCACAAAATGTTAATTTCTGTCAACTCACTGAGTAAATGCACAGATGCCTTCTGACACAGGCTATGATTTCTGAGTGATTTGCATGCCAGATAAGTTGTTTACCCCTTCCATGTTTGCCAAGTTTACTGTCAATTTACAAATAATTTCCATTTTGCTGTTTATTCAGTTGCCTTTTGATGGATATGTCTCCCAGACTTTTATCTTGCATGTAGACAAACTAATTAATATTTTCCCTCCAGGCAAATATTTTTTTTCTTAGATCTAAATGTGGGTTAGATTCTTCTCTGCTTCCACATGCTTTGTTCTGTCAATCATTCCTCTCCTGTGTTGCTAAAAATGTAACTCCACGGATGCCATTCCTCATGTTTTACAGATCCATTTCACCTATATATCCACTTGTGTGCAGATGCAGTTATTTTCCATCAGAGTTTATAACTAAAGGCAGATAGTTGCAGGAGAACCAGGGGTGAAATGTTCCCGGTTCGGACCGGATCACCCAATCCAATAACGATGGCGGCGGGTGGTTCGGAGAACTGGTAGCAAAAATCCCTGCCTCCCCCCCATGCCCAGCTGAGCCGTGCGATCATCAGAGGCTCTTTTTTTTATTTATAAAAGCATTTTTTTCTACAACCTCTTCAGCCAAAAAAATGCTTTTAATAGTAAAAAAAAAAGCCTCTGACGATCCCAGCTGAGTTGCCTGATCGTCAGAGGCTTTTAAAAGCATTTTTTTATACAACCTCTTTGGCCGAAGAGGTCGTAGAAAAAATGGTTTTAAAAATTAAAAAAAAAAAGTTGGCCACACCCACTCAGTCACATTACCCCCACCCCAAGCCACGCCCACAGAACCGGTAGTAACAAATTTTACATTTCACCACTGAGAAGAACCCTTTGAGTTTCCTATTTTGTTGGGACCTACAAGCTTCAGGACTTGTCGTCACTTTTGTCACATCAAGGGTCATTCACACGACTTCGGAAATAGCCATAAGAAGAACACCGAGATGAAGTAAAAACTTAAGTCTCCTTTCAGACAAGTTTGACTCCCTAGGCCTGTGATGGCGAACTATGACACTCTTGCCTGAAGTGGCACATGGAGCCATGTTGCCTGGCACGCAAGCTGTCACCCCAGCCCAGCTCCACCGCACATGCATGCGTGCCTCCCACCGGCCAGCTGGTCTTTGGATCTCTGCCACACATGGTGTTCTTCCCCAGCTACGGACCCCAAAGAACGCAGCACACACAAACTCTATACAAAGCTTATTTTACTCAAATAACTTAGTCTTTATCAACCGAAGGCTGTTAATAAATTGTCTTAACAGCCTACCAGAATTCTAAGATAAGGTAATCACAGTCTTACTAGAGTTGGCAGAAATCCCAGAAACAATTTTGCAGAAAATCCAGACGCGAAGGAGATTGAACTAAAGTTGTTCCCTACAGCTTCCTGCGAGCGGCGTTCCTCCTTAAATAGGCTAAGGGAGTGGCCTCAAGCCTTACTCTTGAGGAGACCTCCTCCTGAAGAGCCACTCCTGCCTTTTGGCAGCTCTGCGCGCCCGTGCATTGAGAAGAGGTTCCTCCTCTTCATCCTCTTCCCTTAAAGGAGCTTCTGGAGGTTCTGAAGGCTGAATCCCTGCCTCTGGCATCACATCTTCTCCAGCCTCCTCGCTGTCCAACTCGAGCGCCAGCTGCACAGGCTGCTGGCGCAGCACCACACCAGCCTCCTCGTTGTCGGAATCAGCTACAATCTGCACAGGCCGTTGACGGGCCACAACAGTGGGAGGGCGGGGTGCATGTGGGGGATGCATGCGTACATGCATGGGGGGGGGCAGGGCGCATACATGGGAGTACCGTGTTTCCCCGAAAATAAGACCCTTGTCTTATATTTTTTTCAAACCCCGAAATAAGCACTTGGGCTTATTTTTGGGGAGGTCTTATTATTTTGGGGTGCATGGAACAAGATGGGGCTTCTCTTGCCATCTTACCTGATTTCTAGCTCTGCGTTTAAATATTTTTGGGGAAGGCTTATTTTCGGAGGGAGGCTTATTTTAGCGTATGCGCTCAAAAGCCCGATTGGGCTTATTATCAGGGGATGTCTTATTTTCGGGAAAACAGGATATACCCTTTGGGGGTTTGCACATGTGCTCCCCCCACACACACAGCCCGTTTTGGGCCTGGAAGGCTTCCTACACTAACCTGGAAGCCAAAAGGGACACAGGGAGGCCAGATGCGTGGGGGGTGCATGCATGGGGGGGCACATGCACAGGGGCGCTCGCATGCATGGGAGGGCACTCACATTACATTTTGGGGGTCCAGGCACGTGTGCGTGAATTTGCTTGCGCACACACTTTGGGCACTCGACACCAAAAAGGTTAACCATCACTGCCCTAGGCTGTTTCTGGAGGCATCCACACACTTTTCTTGGCCAAAGGATACAAGTATTTTCTCACTTGTAGGAGCCAATCTGAATTGGCCAGCAGGACTAACTTCTTCCAAGCTTTTGGGCTCCAGAATGTTCTGGAGAGAGAAAGAGAGACGTTCCCTGAGGATGGGCTCCAACCAGGGGTGAGCTTCAAAAATTTTAGCAAGGGGTTCTCTACCCGGTTGCTGGATGGGCGTGGCCATGGTAGGTGTGGCCTAGTCGGCCTCCTGCACCATGGTGGGGGGGGGCTTTTTTGCCCTCCCCGAGCCTCTGCACATGCCCTGTACTTACCTGTTTTGCTTATCACCTTTAGAGCGCTCCATGGCTTAGGACCTGGTTATCTACGGGACCGCCTGCTACCACCAATAGCCTCCCACCGGCCAGTACGCTCCCATAGAGAGGGGCTCCTCCGGGTGCCGTCGGCCAAACAATGTCGACTGGTGGCCCCCAGGGGGAGAGCCTTCTCTGTGGAGGCCACCTACGATCTGGAACAAGCTCCCCCCGGAGAGACGGACGATCCCGGACCTGCGCACCTTCCTGCGCGCATTTAAGATTTTTCTATTTCATCCAGCTGGCCTGGCCTAAATCTTTTCCCCTGTTAAATGTAAATTTTAATTTGGTTTTTAAATTATTGGGTATTTTAAATTTGTCTCAGCCAAATTGATTTAATTCGTTTTTATTCTATTTTAAATTTTTGTATGTATGTGTTTTATTCTGTGGCTGTTCACCGCCCTGAGTCCTTCGGGAGTAGGGCGGTATATAAATTTAATAAAAACAAAAACAAACCTGCATCCAAAACAGGTCCCGTGGGGATTCCTGGGAGGGGCAGGGTGGGCGGGGCCAGGCAGGAGTGGGATTTGGGGGTTCTCCGAACTGCACAGAATCTTAGCTAGAGGTTCTCCTGAACCCCTGTGAACCCCCAGCCACCCACCCCTGGCTCCAACATGAGCCTTTATTTATTTGTTGGTTGGTTGGTTGGTTGGTTGGTTGGTTGGTTGGTTCGATTTATATGCCGCCCTTTCTCTGGAGACTCAGGGCGGCTTACAATGTGTTAAGCAATAGCCTTCATACTTTTGTATATGCCTGCTTAGTAGGGCTTTCAGGGGGCCCCCAAGCAGTGTTCTTTTTTATACAAAGTCAGCTTATTGCCCCCACAATCCGGGTCCTCATTTTACCTACCTCGAAAGGATGGAAGGCTGAGTCAACCTTGAGCCTGGTGAGATTCGAACTTGCGGTAATTGCAGGCAGCTGGTGCTACTTAACAGCACTTTAGTCTGCTGCGCCACCAAGGCTCTACCTTGGCCCTTCTCTTTCTCCAGAATATTCTGGAGAGAGAGACTTGAGGATGGGCTGCAGCACCAGTCTAAAAGCTTGGAAGAATAGACCTTTGGTCCCAGTGACTGACTCGGATTGGATCCTGCAACATTAGCCTGGGACACATATGTTTGCCTTCATTTGCAATTTCTCACTTCTTTGAGGTCAGTTTCAACTTCTCAATCTATTCTATAGCCCAAGAAGTTTTTGTTGTTAGTCTGTCTATGAATTCCTTATGTTCTGAGATGACACCAGAGGACCTCATGCCTTTACACAAACAGTGGTAAGAAGTGCATCATGCAAAACAGAATTTAACATTTCTGGTTCAGCAGGGCCATAGAAGTCATTCTTTTTCAATTCTGGAGCCAAACCCAGCATTTTCAGGGACTAGCAAAAATAGTCTAACAGAAAAACCAAACACAATACTTTTTCTTTCTTTCTACGACCCTGTAATTCTCTTGTTTGATGGTGGGATCAGGGCAACTGAATGTAACTGAGCATTTACTGGCCGGATTCCCTTCCTGATGCCTATGCAGAGTTCACAGCAAATATTTTCTCTTTGTGCCCTAATAGAGAAACATCTGCTGTTGTCTAGGATTGAACTCTCAACCTCTTGAGAGAGAGGTGAACGTCTTCCCCTCTGGTCTATCATGCTGCTACACTTCATTCTGACAATATTTTCCTGAATTTTGTCACACTGGCATTCTTTTCAAATGCTCTTGCTTCATTTGCACTGGCTTTCTCTTCTAATCAATCTTCCATGGATCCTTGCCATCCATGATCTAAGACCATTCGAGACGATACAGCAATGACATGTCAGCTACCACCACCAGCTATGCACTGACATCATTGCAATCCTGAGTGAAAACAGTATTTCTTGAATTACCGTAGGCTAAGCCAAATGTTTCCTATAATAGGTTGACACCAGAAACAATTATGGATGAATATACTTTTGGTTCTATGCCAGGGCATTGTTTTAAATGTGTTACTAGGTTGATTGTTTTAAAGATAATATGTCCTTGAGGCATTCTGAGCTCATTTTATTGGCTTGATTTGTAGTTATTATAACGTACATTTTTCTTTTGTTTGCTTTGCTTTGTACAGTCTCTTGGTAAAAGTGTATAAATAATAAAAAGGGCTATTGATTTTTCTCATTATTTTTACTAGACAACTGACGTTGCAAGGAAGAAAAATACATGTTGCTTGGAACTTTCTACATACTACCATAACATTGCCATGATATCTAGGTTCTTGGTTAAAACCAAAATCGTTAGGCAATACTTGCTCTAAAAACCCCCTTATATTTGTTGGATCGTAATCGTATTCTAAAAAGATGATGTCCTAAAATGACATGGACTTAAGCATGTCCTAGCTTAATCAGGGGACGTGGTGGCTCAGTGGCTAAGATGTTGAGCTTGTCGATCGAAAGGTCAGCAGTTCAGCAGTTCGAATCCCTAGTGCAGCATAATGGGGTGAGCCCCCGTTCCTTGTCCCAGCTTCTGCCAACCTAGCAGTTCAAAAGCACGTAAAAAAGGCAAGTAGAAAAATAGGGACCACCTTTGGTGGGAAGGTAACAGCGTTCCATGCGCCTTTGGCATTTAGCGTTTTTGATGACGTCTGGGTGGGTGGGTGGAGCCTCCCGCCACCCCCACTACCGGTTTTCCCGAAACAGGGCGAACCGGGAGCAATCCACCACTGTCTTGAACCTCTCCCTTCTCATTCAAGGGCAGAACAACTCAGGGATTCCCTTTGCAAACTTTCTCCAGGGAATTCCTCATTGCTAATGGGTGTCACTGCTCACTCTGCTGAAGACCTTCAACAACTTATGGACAGTTTTAGCAAGGCCTGCCAAGACTTTGGACTAACAATCAGCCTGAAAAAAACACAAGTCATGGGTCAGGACGTGGATTCACCTCCCTGTATTACAATCTCTGCACAAGAACTGGAGGTCGTCCATGACTTTGTGTACCTCGGCTCATCTTAATATGGCTTAATAAGAAGCTGATGGAACATACAAAGAACCAGGTCTGCCTGAGTCCTGAGCACACTCTTGTACTGCAGTGAGTCTTTGATCCTCTATGCACGGCAGGAGAGAAAGTTGAACACATTTCATATGCGCTGTCTCTGACGAATTCTTGGCATCACCTGGCAGGACAAAGTTCCAAATAGCGCAGTCTTGGAACGTGCTGGAATTTCTAGCATGTATACACTATTGAAACAGCGACATCTACGCTGGCTGGGGCATGTCATGAGAATGGCTGATGGTCGGATTCTGAAAGATCTCCTGTATGGAGAATTAGTGCAGGGAAAGCGCCTCAGAGGGAGACCACAGCTGCTATATAAGGATATCTGCAAGAGGGACCTAAAGGCCCTTGGAATGGACATTAACAACTGGGAAACCTTGACCTCCGATCGTTCAGCTTGGAGGCTAAAGACGCAGCATGGCCTTCTCCAATTCGAAGAGACACTTGTTCGGCAGGCCGAGGCAAAGAGGCAGTCCTGGAACCAGCGAAATCTGGGGGCTGGGCAGGGAACAGAATGTATCTGCCCTCAGTGTGGAAGGGATTGCCACTCTCGAATTGGCCTTTTTAGTCACACTAGATGCTGTTTTAGGACCTCTTTCCAGAGCTCGATACCACAGTCTCTTGAGACTGAGCCAGTGATGATGAATGGGTGTCATCATTAGCTGTGACAGTCAGGATATTTTTGGGTTGTTTTTTTTACTTGAAACGCCTTCTGCCTCCCCTCCCACCCCCTCCAGCAGCCTAAACACCTTAGTTATTAATTCTTGTCTTAAAAGAAATCAGTCTGGTTTTAATTAAAGGCATTTTTTTTAAAACAAAAAACATTGTGCACCCCATCAGGGCATTGAGCCTGTGATCTTTCTGTGGAACTGGCAATTATACAAAAATTAAAAAATATTGGGGGTGGGGGTTGGAAATGTCCCCAAATTCTTAACAATTGACTGTGAAGTTAGATTCTCTTATTAAGTACATCAAGCTGCATCATGATGATTATCAATGATTATTGATAGCATGTATTTACGATGGTTGCAGCATCCTGAGCCACAGTGGCACAGTGGTTAGAGTGCAGTACTGCAGGCTACTTCTGCTGATCACCAGCTCCCAGCAGTTTGGCAGATCGAATCTCACCAGGCTCAAGGTTGACTCAGCCTTCCATCCTTCCGAAGTCAGTAAAATGAGGGCCCAGATTGTTGGGGGGGGGGGCAATATGCTGACTCCGTAAACCGCTTAGACAGGGCTGTAAAGCACTGTGAAGCGGTATATAAGTCTACATGCTATAGCTACTTTCTTTCCTTCATTCTTTCCTCCCTCCCTCTCTTCCCTTCCCTTCCCTTCCCTTCCCTTCCCTCCCCTTCCCTTCCCTATCCATCCATCCATCCATCTCAGCTCAAGATTGACTCAGCCTTCCATCCTTCCGAAGTCGGTAAAAGGAGGACCCAGATTGTTGGGGGGGGGGCAATATGCTGACTCCATAAACCGCTTAGACAGGGCTGTAAAGCACTGTGAAGCGGTATATAAGTCTACATACTATAGCTACTTTCCTTCATTCATTCCTTCCTCCCTCCCTCTCTTCCTTTCCCTTCCCTATCCATCCATCCATCCATCCCAGCCCAAGGTTGACTCAGCCTTCCATCCTTCTGAAGTCGGTAAAATGAGCACCCAGATTGTCAGGGTGGGCATATGCTGACTCCGTAAACCGCTTAGTGAGGGCTGTAAAAGCACTGTGAAGTGGCATATAAGTCTAAGTGCTGTTGCTATTGCTATCCTGGAGGTCACACGATCACCATTTCCCAACCTTCCCAACCATCTTCCCAACAAGCCAAACTCAAGGGAGGAAGATGCATTCACTTAATGACCTCATGCATTGTTCAACGAGTGCAGTGATTCCCTTAATAACCACGGCAAAAAAACGATGGTTAAAATTGGATGTTATTTACTTAGCCACCACTTTTGCTTAGCTATGGAAATTCTGGTCCCAGCTGCAGATGTAACTGTAATGTGCACCGGTATGCCAAACATTACTTCTCCTTTGAAAGCTCAGCTCTTGTAAGAAAGTTTTTTTCTTCTTCTCTCTTCTCCCCACTCCACCCCCTGCCAGCCCCTATTCATCCAGCCAATAACTGCTTAAGGCAGCTGGCAATGAAATCAGTCCTGAATTTGATGGAGTTGCAAGGAGAAAAAAAATGTACACACAATAATTTTTCAACAGTGATCTCATCTAAGATCTTACGTAAATCCCCCTCCATTATCATTTGGATGGGTGCCTTATTTCAGTGGCAACAACATGGTGGCTGCAAGCCAAGGTGGGAACTCGTGGTGTCTATGTGTGCAGGGAATCGGATGAGTTTATGGTTAAAAAACTAAAAGTTGTACTATTTCCTGCACAGATAGGCACTATGACTGTAAAACAGAAGGGTCTTATATTATACCTATATTAATCTAAGTATTGTATCATGCACAGTATTATATTGTTTTCTGAGATACTGAGGTTGGAGCAGAAGTTATGTTGCAAACCTCAGGAAAGTACAAGGAACAGAAATAAGGAACTTGTTAAATGTACTGATGAGCTTAATGACCTATGTTCTATATCATCCCTGTAACGAACTTATATTAAGAAACATATTACCAGAAGTGTTCACAGAAAGTAACAGACGGTGTACCCATATATGGAAATAGAGTCAGAAGCGTAACGCCTCTGGCATGGCTAGAATTGCAAAAGTTATAAAAGGTACACCTTGGGCGTAGCCCAGGGTTCAGAATCTGACATGTGGATGCTCCGAACCTCTGCTAGCAAATAAACCTGTGTTCTCCAACTTTTGTGGTCTTGTATCCTGCATTTGGGAAAGTGGGTTTTCCCACCACAACGGAACATTCATTTGTTACTAGCAAACATACAGTAGTGGCCAAAATTGTGGAAACTTTTTGGGGAAAGTGTATTTTTGAGGTTTGATGGCTAATAACACCACTTTTTCTTTTGGAGTTTCAAGATAATCCTATTCCACTGCTGGAATGGCTTGGGAATAGCCCAGACCTTCACCCAACTGAAAATCTATGGAGCCGACTAAATAAACTTGTTAGTCAGAAGCAACCCAGCAATAAAACCCAGTTAATAGAAGCCATCATTCAATCTTGGTTTCACATTGTAACAGCTGCAGAACTCAAAGACTTGATTCGCTCCATGGGAAGACGTTGTAAGGCCGTAATTCATGCTAAAGGTTACCCAACGAAGTATTAGTTAAATTAAAAATGACTAAGTAAAATTATGGTGATAATTTTTGTAGATCTGATTTTTTTCTATGGTGATCATTTTTGAATATCTCGTTCTTTCTATGTTTCACTTTTCTTCTTTATACTGTAACTGCTATTCTAATAGCAAACCCTTCATAAACGTTATTGCATTACATTCACGATTAAATTATCTTTCCATTGATATATAATTTTATGGTACTACTCCAAAAAAAAAAGGTGCTGTTATTAGCTAGTTTTAGAAAATACACTTTTCCCAAAAGGTTTCCACAATTTTGACCGCTACTGTATATAAGTGAAATATTGCTAAATATTGCCAGAAAGCAATAATTGTTCATTTATAGTCATAAAACCCTAGCACCCTAGAATGGAATGATTGCTAGAAACCCTAGAATGGAATTGTTAACCAAACAGAAAGCTGTCTGGAAGTTGAGTCATGGCAACTAGAGTTTCCTTTTTTTTGGTTTGAAATCAGTGGTGGGTTCCTCCTGGTTCGGCCCGGTTCTCCCGAGCTGGTAGCGGTGACGATATCATGTCACCGAACCGGTTCTCCCCCCCCCCCCCCCCCCCCCCCC
>WNWU01000035.1:2942481-2957020 GCA_012654045.1 Ptyas mucosa
TTATTCTTACCTTTTATTTGGCCCCACCCCCAATCTATTGCTGCCTCCTGAGTCCCAGCTGATGGCTAGAGGAAAAAAAACTGTTTAAATTCTTGCCCTGGGGCTTCAAAGGGCCGCCCTACAGCTGATCAGTGTTAAAAAGAAACAAATGAGTAGACCAGTGCCTGCAAAAATACATGAGTAAATCAGTGCCTGCAAAAATACATGAGTAGACCAATGCCTGCAAAAATACATGAGTAGATCAGTGCCTGCAAAAATACATGAGTAGATCAGTGCCTGCAAAAATAAATGGGTAGACCAGTGCCTGCAAAAATAAATGGGTAGATCGGTACAGCTCTGCAAGCAGTTAAAAGCCTGGTAGACCAGTACCTCTGCTAAATCCTAAAGAATTGTCACATGACCATCAAGCCACACCCACAAAATAAGCCACGCCCACAGAACATGACAAGATAGATAGATTAGATAGATAGATAGATAGATAGATAGATGATAGATAGATAGATAGATAGATAGATAGATAGATAGATGATAGATGATAGATAGATAGATACATACATACATACATACATACATAGATGATAGATAGATAGATACATACATACATAGATGATAGATAGATAGATAGATAGATAAAGATAGATAGATAGATAGATGGATAGATGATAGATAGATAGATAGATAGATAGATAGATAGATAGATAGATAGATAGAAAATGATGCTTGTACACACATATGTGACATGGAGAAGCAACACAGTTTAGTTTGGATGTATACACATACATGTCTAGAGAAACAAATCTTTTGAGTTTACCAGATGGATGGCATAGGGACCAAAACTGTTACAGAATCTGGTAGAAATACTTCGAAACCTCCTCCCAGAGGGGAGCAATGGAAACAGACTGTGAAATGGGTGTGTGGGGTTTCTAACAATGCTTTAAGCAGTATCCTGAATGAAGCGAGCTTCATTGACACCAGCAAAACGCTGTACCTTTATAAGCACATTCCAGCTCTTCTTTAACCTTTTGGACCTTAATTAATTACACTTGGTGAGTAGATCACATCTAACAGAGTCTTCCTTATCTAGATCTTATTTAGCTACCAGACAAATACCCACTATAACAACACCCATCCACTATGGGAGAAGAGAACCAGATGATAAGAGTGGGTGTTCTGCCCCAGCTACGGACCCCAAAGAACGCAGCACACACAAAGTCTGTACAAACCTTAATTTACTAAATTAAATAAGGGTTTTTTTCTCCAAACAAAGGCTGTTAATTAACTTTCTTAACAGCCTACAAAAATCCAAAGATTTTTAATCATACTATGATTGGCAGAAAACCCAGAAGCAATTTGCAAAGAACTAAGATCAAGGCATGAAGGAGAGTGAACAAGTTGTTCCCTGCAAATTGCTTCAGTCGGCGTTCCTCCTTAAATAGGCTAAGGGAGTGGCCAATTAGCCCCAAGCCTTACTCTCAAGGAGCCCTCCTCCTGAGGAACCACTCCTGCCTTTTGGCAGCTCTGCGCGCCCGTGCATCGAGAAGAGGCTCCTCCTCTTCTTCCTCTTCACTTAAAGGAGCTTCTGGAGGTTCTGAAGGCCCTGGCTGAATCCCTGCCTCTGGCACCACATCTTCTTCAGCCTCATTGTCCGACTCGAGTGCCAGCTGCACAGGCTGCTGGCACAGCACCACACCAGCCTCCTTGCTGTCCGAATCAGCCACCAGCCGCACAGGCCGCGTACGGGCCACAACAGTGGGATTTCTCTGGTGAGCTATTGGCAGTGGTGGGATTCAACAGTGCAACAACCAGTTCGCTGAGTGCACGCTCACCAAACACATGCTCTACGCGTGCACAGTACATTTAAAAACAGCTCTAACACTTACCTTCTACTGCAGCCCCAGTGAGTAAAACAGCTGAGGGTCGGCAATCCGCTCTGCCACGCCTATTAGCTGGGCTTCAAACAAAGGAAGTATAGGTCAATATAGCACAGGGGCAGGTGGCGGGCCCATCTGATCGTGGGAGAAAACTGGTTCGCTCTCAGCTGATCGTCAGAGCTAATGGTTCTCCCAAACTGGTCCGAACCGGCTGAATCCCACCCGTGTCTATTGGCCCAGCAGAAGTTCTTCAGATCTTCTGGGGCACTAAGTATCTCCATGCCTTCTTCCTTCCTTCTTTTTTCTGGAGGTCAGGCTGGGGAAATCTGAGAATTAAAGGCGAACGATTCTACAGAACATTACAGAACAAGTTAATTTAAGAGTGATTTACTGTATGTAACCGGATGTTTTTAAAACTTGGCGATTTTAAGATGGGGGGACTTCATCTCCACATGTGTGCTGGAATCATCACCTACAAAGCTCATAGGCAGTGGTGGGTTTCCCCCGGTTCGCACCGGTTCTCTAGAACCGGTAGTAAAACCGGCGGGAGGCTCCGCCCACCGTCCCCGACATCACCAAAACGCTTCTGTGCATGCGCAGAAGTTTCTGAACATGCGCAGAAGAGCGTGCGTGAGCGAAGCAAACACGTGCACGTGGCCCCACTGCAAACCGGTAGTAAAGGTAAATAGAACTCACCTCTGCTCATAGGTTATGGCAGTGATGGCTAACCTTTTTCCCTTCGAGTGCCAAAAGCATGTGCGCACATGATATCGTGCGCACGCACGTGCCCACACCCATAATGCAGTGCCCCGCCCCTCTGCACATGCGTGTGACCCCCCCCACATGCGCACAAGACCCCCCCTTTTGGCCTCACATCCCAAAACAGCTGGGGGGGAAGGTTCCAAAATGGCTGGGAAGGGAGAAAAAACCTTTGTTTCCCAAAACAGCTGGGGGGGGGGGGGGAAAGCTTCCATGATGGCTGGGAGGAGGGAAAAAAGCCTCACCTCCCAAAACATCACTGGGAGGGGAATCTCCGGAGATCTGGGAAGGCACAGGCAGCAGAAAGTGAAGAGAAAGATAGGTCTCCCCACGCATGCTGCTTGCAGGGCAGACCCAAAAATCAGCTGGCCGGTGGGAAACGATTGTGCTTGTGCATGTGCAGTGGAGCTGAGCTAGGTGATGGCTCACGTGCCCGCAGGGTGGGCTCCACGTGCCACCTGTGGCACGCGTGCCATAGGTTCGCCATCACGGGGTTATGGGTTAGAAAAACGCTGACTCCAGGTTGTTGTTTTTTCCTCTATAAAAGTGGCTTGTTTTTCCTGATCCACATCAGTATATACCACCTTTTTTTAAAAAAAAAAATACAAAACCACATATTAAACAACCCCTGCCTCCAATTATTGTCCACCTTCCTAATTGCTGACTTAGAGCATGATTGTTAAACTCTACTTCTTCGTCTTTATTTGTGATCTTTAATTTGGAGCAATCCATCATCCTGTATTGGAAATAAGCCGATAATGGAGAAAGAATGAAGTATTTGCTATAATTTACAGAAAATGTCTTAGTAGCAAATGATGATATTCTCATGCATGATAAGCAATACCCATGAGAACCTAGGGCAGTGATGGCTATCCTTTCTGCCGTCGGGTGCCAAAAGCGGGAGGACCGTGGGGGGGGTCGCGCGCATGCATGCCCACGCCCATAATTCAATGCGCCCCCCCCCATGCGTGCACAAGCGACCTCCCTGTGCTCCACCTGCTTTTGGCACGTGATGGCACGGTGGGCCAGTTAGGTCCATTTTTCGCCCTCCCCAAGCTCCAGAGGCTTTCTTGGAGCCTGGGGAGGGTGAAAACGGCCTTTCCCACCCACCTCTGGAAGCCCCCCAAAAGTCCTCTGGAGGCCGGAGACAGCCTGTTTCCCGACTTCCGGTGCGCCTGGAATGCCCAAAAATCAGCTGGCCAGCATGCACATGAGCGCTGGAGCTGACTAGGGCCACACTCGCGTGCCCACCAATATGGCTCCGCGTGCCACTTGTGGCACACATGCCATAGGTTCGCCATCACGGACTTAGGGTATTAGGCAGGGGTGAAATGCTCCTGGTTCGGCTCGGATCACCTGATCTGGTAGCGATGGCGGCAGGTGGTTCGGAGAACTGGTAGCAAAAACCCCTGCCCCCCCCCCCCCCAAGCCCAGCTGAGCCGCGCGATCATCAGAGGCTTTTTTATTTATTTTTAAAAACATTTTTTCTACAACCTTTAAAATGCTTTTAAAACTTTTTTTAAAAAAAGCCTCTGATGATCGCGCGGCTCAGCCGGGATCGTCAGAGGCTTTTAAAAGCATTTTTTAAAAACAACCTCTTCAGCCGAAGAGGTTATAGAAAAAATGGTTTTCAAAGTAAAAAAAGCCTCTGACGATCAGGCAATTCAGCTGGGATCGTCAGAGGCTTTTCAAAGATAAAAAAGCCTCTGACGATCAGGCAATTGGGATCGTCAGAGGCTTTTAAAAGCATTATTTTTACAACCTCTTTAGCCGAAGAGGTTATAGAAAAAATGGTTTTCAAAGTAAAAAAGCCTCTGACAATCAGGCAATTCAGCTGGGATCGTCAGAGGCTTTTAAAAGATAAAAAAGCCTCTGATGATCAGGCAATTGGGATCGTCAGAGGCTTTTAAAAGCATTTTTTTTACAACCTCTTCAGCCGAAGAGGTTGTGGAAAAAATGCTTTTAAAAGTTTTTTTAAAAATAGTTAGCCATGCCCACTCAGTCACATTACCCGCCCCCCCCACCAAGCCACGCCCACAGAACCAGTAGTAACAAATTTTACCACTGGTATTAGGATATGCTTGAAACTCTCAATGCCTTCACAACCTTTAACTCTCATGCAACCAATTTCGCCTTCATTTGTTTGAGAGAAAACTGAGCTAAACATTGGATCAATTTGAACAAGGTTGCTGTTGACTGCAGTCTGCTATTAAGAGCAATCCCCTTAAAAGACTCCCCATCAATGAAAACAATCAGAAGTTTTATTAGGAGAGCAAGTTGACAACAGGATGGGGCAACTGAATCGTCTTCGTCTTAGCATTAAAAGGCTAAAGGAAGACCAAAAGAAGAAGAATTCTTGTTTTAGTTAAAAAAAAAAAATCAGAGGAAGAATGGAAATACCCTTTTAAAGATACAAATCTGAATTAAAGATTTGTTAACGTGAGTAGAATTTTTTAAAAAAAAACAAAAAAGCTTTACTTTATCCAGCTCAACTGGAAGAAAGTCTGTGCAGTATTTTATTATATTTTTCCTCCAGGGCTGGGCTGCTGGGAGTTCGCAGGGGTTCAGGAGAACGTCTAGCTAAGATTCTGTGCAGTTCAGAGAATCCCGAAATCCCACTCCTGGCTGGCCCCGCCCACCTCGCCCTGCCCCTCCCAGGAGTCCCCACCCAGCCTGTTTTAGATGCAGGTAAGTGCATCCAAGTGCAGGACGTGCACAGAGGCTTGGGGAGGGCGAAAAATGGCCCACTTCCAGACAGCATCTGGAGCATAGAGAGCCTGTTTTCGCCCTCCCAGAGCCTCAAGGAAAGCCTCCAGAGCCTGGGGAGGGCAAAAATGTCCCCCCCTCCCCCGCCACCATGATGCAGTAGACCGACTAGGCAACCAAGCAGAGAACCCCTTGCTAAAATTTTTGAAGCCCACCCCTGTCTTCCTCTATAGCAGTGCCTCTCAATTTTGGCAACCTGAAGATCTGTGGACTTCAACTCCCAGAATCCCCCATGTACAGGGGAATTCTGGGAGTTGAAGACCACAGATCTTCCGATTACCAAAATTAATTTGTGAAGCACTGTTCTATAGATTCTACTTCCACACTTCCTTTATTATCAAATCACGCAGTGCTTCTTTTTGTATTCCCTTCAACTATTCCAAATAGGACTTTTATTCATGTCTGTAGACCTAGCGCAGAGTGCCATGATCTTAAAAATATATCAATATTTTTTTAAGACCTGAAAGATGCAATAAAACACAGCTGTAACCCTGAGCTACTCTTAGAAACAACAAACAACAATTGGGGGGTAAGAGAGGAAAGCCTCTTCTTTCACTGGATTAAACGGGCAACTCATTGCACTGTTTGTATAGCCATATTTCCCCTTGGAGAATAATTTGAATTCCCATTTTCCAATGCCATTAATAGGAGACTTTGCCTAAGCGCTTTCAGCTGGCATTAATAAGGACGTGCGGAGTTTGACATCTGTATCTTTAAAAAAACCTGATTTATCTGGCAAGCGGTGCACAATCGGTGGAGGAAATACCTCAAGATAACACCTAAAGAAAGATTAATTGTGTTCCGGTGCTTCTCTGGAATAATTGTTTACGAGAACATTTATGCATTAGCTGTTGCCCTGGTTCAAAATAATAACTCTTCAGACTGACAGGTTCTCCCTGCTCAAACATCTCCGTTAATTGCTGCCACAGCTAGCTAGATCAGGGACTGGTGCCCCTTGTCCCAAGTGAAAACCCAAATTTCCAAATTCCAGAATTAAGCCGCGATTTTAAAATAAATTCCCTGGCAGAATGACTATTTCTTTTTACGATTAAGAAGAGGGCATATTTCAGGCACATGCTTCTTTAACTGCTGAGAAGTAACAGTATACAAATCTTTCCCAGATGCAGATTTTCCTCTGGGAGAATTACATTTTTTTTCAAAAAATCTTGTTCAGTAGCATGGCTTTGATTGAAAGCCTTAGCAATTCACTTCAAATTTTACAGGGGCATTTTAAACATAACAACAGGAAGAAAGGAAGAAAGGGAGGGAGGGAGGGAGGGAGGGAGGGAGGGAGGGAGGAAGGAAGGAAGGAAGGAAGGAAGGAAGGAAGGAAGGAAGGAAAATGGATGAGCCAAAGGGAGGGAAGGAAGGAAGGAAGGAAGGAGGGAGGGAGGGAGGGAGGAAGGGAGAAAGGAAGGAAGGAAGGAAGGAAGGAAGGAAGGAAGGAAGGAAGGAAGGAAGGAAGGAAGGAAGGAAGAGTGGATGAGCAGAAGGGAAGGAAGGAAGGAGGAAGGAAGGAAGGAAGGAAAGGGAAGGAAAGGAAAGAAGGAAGGAAGGAAGGAAGGAAGGAAGAATGGATGAGCAGAAAGGAAGGAAGGAAGGAAGGAGGAAGGAAGGAAGGAAGGAAGGAGGAAGGAAGGAAGGAAGGAAGGAAGGAAGGAAGGAAGGAAGGAAGGAAGGAAGGAAGGAAGATAATGATCAGCATATATACAGACCAAAGACAGAAGAATCTCAAAATGTAAAGCATATTTCAAGATGAGATGTCAGAACATGATCAAATGCTCTGCGTGAGAAGGATGGAGAGTGTTGAAATGCCACATGCTACTATGTACAATAAAGCTTTTCCATATAAATTATCTACATTACTGTGTAAAAGTCATAGAGAGAGCTATAAATACATCATCATTTAACCAGAGATATGCAACCTTGGAACATGGAGGTTCAGTCCCCATTTTGGCTAATGTTTATCCCTGGACTAGTCTTAATTTTAATTTCTATTTCCCTTGTATAAAGATTTAAATAAGTAAATAAAAGTAGCTAGAATCAAGTCTTCCATTCAAGACTGCTTTGTTAAAATTCGCTCTTCGGCTTAACCGTCTTAATAAAACATTGCTTTCATCTTTATAAATGCCTTAACGGATAGATATGTAAGTCCTTATAGCATTTCTCTTTAAAGATGCAAATGTATCCATGCACATATATTTCAAAGGCTTTCGTTGTTCAGTTTATTCCCGCTTTTCTGCTTCTATTAGTTTATGCTTTGTTTATTTTTTAATACTCGGCGTGCTTAATTTAAAAACAAAAAAAAAATCCAGAGGAAAGACATATTTCATCACCCTTTCACCCAACGATATTGTGGTCATGAACATAAATATCCATTAATATAATCAAAACATCTAATATTTCCATAAAAATAGAACAAAGACGCAAATGGAGGAAAGGCCAAGGGGTTTTGGTGGCTGGAGGAGTAGAGCAGGCCAAGTTCAAACTCATGTCACAATTGAAAATCGAGCAACGTGTTCGGATGCGGCAATGAAAGAAAAGCAGAATTTGGTGGGAAGGCAAATAGTTATCGAAATTAAACAAAATCACTTAATGAGATGTGAATTAACCCTACTTTAGAACAGTGTTTCTCAAGTTCAGTAATTGGTTTTCAGTGTGTGGACATCAACAAGCTAGCTAGGAATTCTACCTAACCCTTCTTCTCCTCCTCCTCCTCCTCCTCCTCCTCCTCCTGCTCCTCTCCCTCTCCCTCTCCCACTCCCTCTCCCTCTCCTTCTCCCTCTCCCGCTCCCACTCCCTTCTAGCACTGATGTTACCTAGTTAGGGTAATGAAACGTCTGCAAGAAAACAACCAAGCTCACAGAGCACCAAGGACGCCATAGTCCTCTTCCTCTTCCTCTTCCTCTTCCTCTCCCACTCCCACTCCCACTCCCACTCCCACTCCCACTCCCTTCTAGCACTGAAGTTACCTAGTTTGGGTCATGAAACGTCTGCAAGGAAACAAGCAAGCTCAGAGACCACCAAGCACCTCTCATCTTAACCCTGAGCTACAAATATTCTCCTTTATCGGAAACCAGGTGCTTTCTGATCAAGAGGTGGAAGGAATGGTTTGGACAAACCTGTATGGGCTTATTTGTTCTTCTAAGCAAATTAGAAGAACCTGTTCTTCTCGGAGAATGACTGGCGGCCCCTCGTGCTAATCCCATTATTAATAGCATCTCATCCCAATTAGCAACATTAACATAGCCCAAGAGTGACAAACGTTTTGTCAGCTTTGATGGCAGGTGAAGGAAAACAGGCAGTTGATGTTTGTGACAGTCACGCAAGAGCTAATAATCAGAAGAGTTGTCAAAGGACAGAGGCTACTGGAGCTAGCATTCCTGTTGATGACAAGGTATTTGAACCAGGGGTGAAATGCTTCCGGTTCGGACCGGATCGCCTGATCCGGTCGTGATGGAGGCAGGTGGTTCGGAGAACCGGTAGCAAAAATCCCTGCCCCTCCCCCCCCATTGCCCAGCTGAGCCGTGCAAATCATCAGAGGCTTTTTTTTTAACTTTTAAAAGCATTTTTTCTACAACCTCTTCAGCCGAAGAGGTTATAGGAAAAAAATGCGTTTAAAAGTAAAAATAAAGCCTCTGCCGATCAGGCAAGTCAGCTGCGATCATCAGAGGCTTAAAAAAAGAAAATAAAAAGCCTCTGCCGATCAGGCAAGTCAGCTGGGATCGTCAGAGGCTTCAAAAGCATTTTTTTAACAAGACTGTAGAAAAATGCTTTTAAAAGTAAAAAAAAAAAGTTGGCCACACCCACTCAGTCATATTACATCCCCCCCCCACCAAGCCACACCCACAGAACTGGTAGTAACAAAATTTGCATTTCACCACTGATTTGAAGGTGGAAACCGTTCCCCGCACCCACCTTTCGTATCAGAACTGCCATCGGTTTCCCAAGATGTGATGCCGGAATATATTTATGATGATTCATGTACTAACCTTCTATGAGGAAAGCTTCCATAACCTTCCCAAAAGCACAGGCAATGTGGAAAGCCAGTGGAAAATATATACCTTCTTAAATTCTTGAAATAGGACTCATTTATTGTGGAAACCACTATGCTACAGCATATTACAGTAGTGGCAGTGGTGGGTTTCAAAATTTTTTACTACCGGTTCTATGGGTGTGGCTTGGTGGGCGTGGCATGGGTGGTGGGCATGGCTTGGTGGGCATGGCAAGGGAAGGATGCTGCAAAATCCCCATTTCCTCCCAATCAGCTGGCACTCGGGAGGCAGAGAACAGATGGGGGCGGGGCCAGTCAGATGGTATTTACCGGTTCTCCGAACTGCTCAAAATTTCCGCTACCGGGTCTACAGAACTGGTCTGAACCTACTGAAACCCATCTCTGAGTAGCGGCCAAAATTGTGGAAACCTTTTGGGAAAAGTGTATTTTCTAAAACTAGCTAATAACACCACTTTTTTGGGGAGTTGTACCATAAACTTTTATATATCAATGGAAAGGTAATTTCATCTAGAATGTAATGCAATAACATTTAGGAAGGATTTGCTATTGGAATAGCAGTTACAGTATAAAGAAGAAAAGTGAAACATGTAGAAAAACAAGATATACAAAAATTATCACCATGTGAGCTAATACTTAGCTGGGTAACCTTTAGCATGAATGACGGCCTTACAACGTCTTCCCATGGAGTGAACCAAGGCTTTTAGTTCTGCAGCTGTTATAATGTGAAACCAAGATTGAAGGATGGCTTCTATTAACTGGGTTTTATTGCTAGGTCGCTTTTGACTAACAAGTTTCTTTAGTTGGCTCCATAGATTTTCAATTGGGTTAAGGTCTGGGCTATTCCCAGCCATTCCATCAGTGAAATAAGATTATCTTGAAAAAGAAATAAAATTGTGTGTGTGTGTGTGTGTGTGTGTGTGTGTAGGTCTTTGGTTATTCGGGTTTTCTCCCGCGTAAAATTGGAAGTGTCTTGGCAACGTTTCGACGAAGTCTCATTCGTCATCTTCAGGCTGGTGTTCTCAGCTTCGTGCTTCCAGGAGCAATGTGTGATCACAGCAAAAGGAAGAAACAGCTGCGATCACACATTATTCCTGGAAGCACGAAGCTGAGAACACCAGCCTGAAGATGACGAATGAGACTTCGTCGAAATGTTGCCAAGACACTTCCAATTTTACATGGGAGAAAACCCGAATAACCAAAGACCTACATACAAACACCCGCGAAAACCTCAGAAAACATATATATATATATATATATATATATATATATGAATGAATGAATGAATGAATGAATGAATGAATGGTGTTATTAGCCATCAGTCCTCAAAAATACACTTTTCCCAAAAGGTTTCCACAATTTTGGCCACTACTGTATATATGCAACTCACCAATCATCACACACAGGTAACAAGCCACAGCGACTACAAAAAATAATAATAAAATTAAATAAAAAGAGAACAACAGGAAACTCCTAGGGAATTCTATTACACCAAGTCCATTGGAATAATTGAGTCCAGCTCAACAGCAGGTTACAATGGTTAGCAAATAGACACAGAGGGAGTATTAAAATAATCAGTAATACATTAGAAACCTCACACAGGGATTGATGAACTTTATGATACTGTTGTTCCCTAAAATAATACCATGGAATTGCACAAACAACTCCCTGCCAAGGATAAAATTAATGATTTCACTGGGGTTAAGAAATAAATAAACCACTTACTTGGAATAATTAAACATTAATCTCTGTAGCAAGCAAACAATGATAGAATTTTGCAACTTGATAAAATAAAACCTTTACTGGGGTGAGGGGGATAGCAACAACAAAATCCTCAATAGAACTTAAATCTATATATTTAATGGGGGAAAATCAGCTTGCTTACTTTTTCAGAATACCTGAAATTTGGTTTCAATTTGAAGGCAATTATTCTCATTAACCCCAAATTTGGAGGAAAAAAAATAAGAGGATTCTCTTACCTTAAATCAGTGGTGGGTTTCAAAAAATTTTTGCTACCGGTTCTGTTGGTGTGGCTTGGTGGGTGTGGCATGGCTTGGTGGGCATGGCAGGGGAAGGATACTGTAAAATCTCCATTCCCATCCCACTCCAGGGAAAGGATACTGTAAAATCTCAATTCCCACCCCACTCCAGGGGAAGGTTATTGCAAAATCCCCATTTCCTTCCCATCAGCTGAGAATTGGGAGGCAGAGAATAGATGGGGGTGGGACCAGTAAGAATTTTTACTACTCAACTACTCAAAATTTCCGCTATCAGTTCTGGAAAATTTCATAGCACAGCAGTAAGTACATTAAATCAAACTGTTTAATCGTCTGGAATTATGCATCTATGCATAACGGAGTTGGAAGGGACCTTTGAGGTCTTCTAGTCCAGCCCACTGCTCAAACAGGAAATGCTAAACCATTCCAGACAAAATGGCTGTCCAATTACTCCTTAAAACTTCCAGTGATGGCGCACCTACATCTTCTGGAGGCAGGTTGTTCCACTGATTAATTATTATGTCAGGAAATTTCTCCTTAGTTCCAGGTTGCTTCTCTCCTTGATTAGTTTCCACCCATTGCTTCTTGTCCTGCCCTCAGGTGCTTCGGAAAATAGTTTGGCCCCCTCTTCTTTGTGGCAGCCCCTCCAATATTGAAACACTGCTATCATGCTATAAACACACTGCTACAAAGACCTCGTTGGAAATCCACTGCCTCTCCTTTTTTTTAGAAGAAAAAAAGAGATGGGGGCAGTTAATAATCTGTCATAAATACTGTGATATTAGACCATTCCCCATGCGTGATTCCTTCTTCAGCATTTTTCTAACACGAAAGAGCTGATGGGGAGCCTTGTCGACTCCAGTACATCATTAAACGGAGCCTCTACCATCTGCTTCAACTCCTAATTATAAATGCACAACAACATAATTCACAATTGCATCATAAAAAAGTAAAATATAAGTGATTTAAATGCATGTGCTTTGCTAACGCAAGACACTGCTCATCTGCTAGGTTTCCTCCCCCACCCCACCTTGTGTTAAGAGGGAAGTCTAGGGTGAAGAGAGGGACACGGTGGCTCAGTGGGTAAGACGCCGAGCTTGTCGATTGAAAGATCGGCAGTTCAGCGATTCAGATCCCTAGTGCTGCGTAACAAGGTGAGCTCCCATTACTTGTCCCTGCTTCTGCCAACCTAGCAGTTCGAAAGCACGTAAAAAATGCTCTCTCGCCGGTTTTACTACTGGTTCTATAGAACCGGACCGAACCAGGAGCAACCCACCACTGGTTCAGCGGTTCGAATCCCTAGTGCCACATAATGGAGTGAGCTCACGTAACTTGCCTCAGCTTCTGTCAACCTAGCAGTTTGAAAGCACGTAAAAAATGCAAGTAGAAACATAGGGACCACCTTTGGTGGGAAGGGAGCAGCGTTCCGTGCGCCTTTGGCGTTGAGTCATGCCGGCCACATGACCATGGAGACGTCTTCGGACAGCTCTGGCTCTTCGACTTTGAAATGGAGATGAGCATCGCCCCCTAGAGTCAGGAACGACTAGCACATATGTGCGAGGGGAACCTTTACCTAGGATGGAATGTTTTCATGGAGAGAAAAGAGGAAGACCTTTAAAAGATTGGAAAAGCACAGGATTTTTTTTTAAAGGGTGCCCACACACTCTAAAATAGATATGGGTTGGATGTATGGGTTATGTATAGACTCATAATCATTTATTTATTTAAGATTTTTCCCCATTAACATTTTTTATTGAGTTATAAAGTAATGTAAAATACAAAGTAAATAGGAAAGCAATGGGGAAGGAAAAGTGAGGAAAGGTAAGGAAAAGAAGAAAAAAAAAAGAAACATTGACTTCCAACTCTCTCTGTTACAGTAAAATAAGGCATTAACATCAAATCATAATTTTTTGCTTTTCTATAATAATATGAACAAGACATTTCTATCAAGATCTATCAATCTAATCAGTAAAACCCAAAATCAAAGTTTCATTCTTTTTCACATGAAGCATGAAGTTCAGAAGCGGTTTCCATGTGGAAACTGTTATGTATATATCTAATTTGAGCGGGAGTTTCGAATGTTTGGGGTTCTGTGATTGGTTGACCGTTATTACTTGAAGTGTATATAAGGAGGGCTGCTGCCCTGAGTTTTTGCTGAAGTCTCACCCTCTATTAAAGAGCTGTTGTCACTAGCTTGCTTGTGCCTCTCGTTATTCCCACGCTATAACAGAAACAAAAGTACTTATGTTCTTTCTTTAATCAAAGTTAATTTTGCCATTTCGGCCCTCTCCATCAATTTCTGCAACTATTTTTGTGCATACAATAGTCTTTCTGCTGTCAACATATATAATAACAAAGTTCCACATTTTTTTTCTATAGTTCTTTTTCCATTAAAACCCAAGAGGAAAAAATTTATGGCTGCCCAATTCACTCTCAGTGTCCCCAGGTGGCTTACAAGATTAATAGCAATAGCGCTTTACAGCTCTCTCTAAGCTGTTTATAGAGTCACTCTATTGCCCACAACAACCTGGGTCCTCATTTTACTGACCTCAGAAGGATGGAAGGATGAATGAACCTTGAGCTGGTGAGAATCGAACTGCTGGCGATTAGCGGAATTAGCCTGCAATGCTGCATTCTAACCACTGCGCTACCAGGTCGCTTAAAACCTCAATATAAAAGCAATACAAAGCAATAACTCCCCCACTTCCCCAGCAACAGCAATCAAATAAGCCATTTGATGGACTTCATACCGCCCTGGGGTGCCCAGTCTTGTTGGCAAAGCGCTTTACCAAAGAGTGTCAAAGTGGTGGGGAATCTTATCTCTACAGGGGATGACAGGGATGGAGTCCCTGTCCCAGGATGGACATGATGGAGAAGGCCCTTCTTCTTGGTCCCACTAGATGGACTCCTTAGGACAGCGATGGCAAATCTTTTTTTTCCTCGGGTGCCGAAAGCGCACACACGCGTGCCCACACCCATAATTCAATGCCTGCCCCCTGTGCATGTGCAGGTGACCCCCCCAAATTCCCCTGCACATGCACGGCCCATTTCCAGACTTTCAGTAGGCCCGGTAGGCCCATTTTTTGCCCTCCCCAGGCTCCAGAGGCTTTCTTGGAACCTGAGGAGGGCGAAAA
>WNWU01000035.1:2980358-3000989 GCA_012654045.1 Ptyas mucosa
CCTCCTCCTCCTCCTCCTCCTCCTCCTCCTCCTCCTCCTCCTCCTCTCTGCAAATCCCACAACTTTCTAGCACTGATGATGTTACCTAGTTGGGTACTGAAACGTCTGCAAAAAAACAATCAAGCTCAGAGAGCACCAAGGACTCCACAGTCAATTTCCTCTCTAAAAGAAACTGTAAATTTTAGAAAACACCTGTGGAACAAACTTCATACCGTTAAATACTGTTACAGATGCATATTTTATCAGATTTTTTTTCAAAACAATAGTAAAATGGTATGTCTGATGAGAGAGAGAGAGAGAGGGAGGGAGGGAGAGAGAGAGGGAGGATAAATTTCTTTTTCATATCAATCAATAGGAAAACCATTCTTTAGAAAACAAATTGGTAGGCATCTCTGCCTCAGATCTACCTGGAAGAGGAAGACAAACCAGCTTCCTATCACATCACACCTAAAGTGTTTTCTGTGCGTAGCTTTCGTATACATCGTACTACAAAATCACATATTTTTTTGCAAAATTCAATATTGTGACTTCAGATGTTCACCCTTGTTTAATATAGTGCTTAAGTTATTACAGCAATCATCTTTGGTTAGTTATTCCAACCTCAACACATATTTGAATCAAGGATATTTCCCCGCCCCCCTTCGTTTCACTCCAATCTAGTCAGTCCACCTACCACAGTTTCCATTCCAAAATGGAAGTCTTCTCTCTGGTCCAGCTATTACTCTGCTCCTCCTTGACCTGATAGTTATTGAATGATCAAAGAGGTCCTTCTTTCTGAACGATTTCCATCAGCTCTGCTACAAAGGGCAGCTTTGTTGCTGGTTCTCAGCTATCTGCTTTCTGAAGAGCCTTTACTTCCTTAAATATCATTCTTCTGCAGCTTTCTTTTACCAACTAGCCTTGTCTTCTAGACCAGGGGTCTCCAACCTTGGCCACTTTAAGCCTGGAGGACTTCAACTCCCAGAATTCAGCTTTGCTGGCTGGGGAATTCTGGGAGTTGAAGTCCACCAGGCTTAAAGTTGCCAAGGTTGGAGACCCCTGTTCTAGACTCTAGAGATTCTCAGTCATTTATTGATTGATTGATTGATTCATTCATTCATTCATTCATTCATTCATTCATATTTCTATGCCACCCACTCTCCGAGGACTCTGGGCGGCTTACACCAAAGACAGTATACTAAAATAGCATATTGCCCCCAACAATCTGGGTCCTCATTTTACCCACCTCGGATTGATGGAAGGCTGAGTCAACCTTGAGCCAGTGAGATTTGATCCGCTGATCTGCTAAACTAGCAATCAGCTGAAGTAGCTGCAGTACTGCACTCTAACCACTGCGCCACCTCGGGTCAAGAAGGGTCACCCGAGTGGTGTTTCTGGTTCCTGGTTCCGGCAATTTTTCTCTGGAAATCCATTCCTACTCCCGTACCATTCAAAGGGTGTTCATCCCAAAATTGTATAGAGATTCTCAATCATCCAGGTCATGGTTGTCCCACATCTACTCAGGTGACCCTGAGGATGCAGATAAACCTCCAAGTGCTTCAAAGACCCTCTAAAAGGATGCCAATGAGCAGCTGTCTGCAAGGAATATCAATCCTTCCATTCCCCACTATCCTGCCAGAGCTGAAGAAGTTTCTTGGATGAGAAGCGAAATGTCTTCCAAAGATAAAAAACGAGGAAGTCCAGTTGCCTCCTGAAAAAGCACCATTAGGACTTGTCTTCTAGAGTTCCTTTTGGCATTCACTCTGTAGGCTGTGATTTCCTTCGGACTTCATTTTTTCCTCTTTGCCTTCCCTTGTTCTTCTTATTCTCCCTTCAGCCTCCTGCTTTCCTTTTAAAAGTTCCATTCTATCCAATTCTTGCTCCGAATGACTTTCGATAGTTGCTCACCTGCCTTTTTCCTGTCCATAATCTGTAGGCAACAGTGTGGGGACCCCTCACCTAATTCTCCCTCTCATTGGTTTTTACCCAAAGCCCAATAAAAATTCATTTCAAGGGACCCTCACGCCTGCCCAGAACATCAGCCAACTTAGACCTTGTAATGCATCCAATCCATCTAAATATTGATGTCATTTCAGTTACTTGCTGCCTTCTTGGCAACGGTAACCAAGGCCTTTTTCAGAACTCGGTTCCCCCCTCCCTCATTTTAACCATCTCAGAGACCTGAAACCTTATCTAATATACTTTTATCTCCTAAATAGTTTCTTGAATTAGTCTTCAGACTTAAAACAACACACACACAAATCCTGAGTGTTCCCTCTGCACATTTTTTTTTTTTGCAGAGTCAGCTACATTATTCTCTTTCTCATATAACATATAATCCACAGTTAACTGAACAACCATTTCATTTAACGTTCAATTATTAGATTAACCCAGCTGGCTGTGTTTTCACAACACACTAAACAAGGAAAGGACCATTTCTGTTGGATTCACTTATGGAGTCAGAGACTACCTTGTTTCATCTTACCATATTGGGGAAATCAAAAAGGCTAGGCTTGGACACGGTGGCTCAGTAGCTAAGACGCTGAGCTTGTCGATCCAAAGGTTGGCACTTCAGCGGTTCGAATCCTTAATGCCGCATAATGGGATGAGCTCCCGTTACTTGTCCCTGCTTCTGCCAACCTAGCAGTTCGAAAGCACCTAAAAAATGTAAGTAGAAAAATAGGGACCACCTTTGATGGGAAGGTAACAGCATTCCGTGTGCCTTTGGTGTTTAGTCATGCCAGCCACATGACCACAGAGATGTCTTAGGACAGCACTGGCTCTTCGGCTTTGAAACGGAGATGAGCACCGCCCCCTAGAGTCAGGAACGACCAGCACATATGTGTGAGGGGAACCTTTACCTTTACCTTTTAGTCTTGGACAAGGATGAACAGATCTAGGCTGCAAAAATCCAGATGACTATTATGGGGTAGCAAAATATTCTCAATCTGAATATTGCTCCTCATAATTTCAGTCAAGAATATTCGTAGCTCAGGGCTAAAATGAGGAATCCCTGTTGTTTTCTTGCAGGATTTTCATTATCCATATTAGGTGTCCTGAAATGTTTGCAAGAAAACAACCAAGCTCAGAGAGCACCTAGAACCCCACAATCATAGTCCTCTTCCTCCACCCCCTCTCCCCTTCTATTTCTCTTCCACTCCACATACTCCCACTCCCTTCTAGCACTGATGTAGTTACCTATTTGGGTACTGAAACGTCTGCAAGAAAACAACCAAGCTCAGAGAGCACCAAGGACCTCATGACAACAGTTTGGAATTGTTGCACAGCCACAAGAGACTCAAGTCCAGCCCCTATGAATTCTGTTGACCCTTATCTAGTGTCAGCTTAGCTGTGACAGATTCTTGTGTATAGGTAGCAATAATAAACTCTTCAGTGTTTAGAACTCAGAAAGTGTTCCTGGTTCTTTGTGCCTGATAGGTAAGCTTAAATTTCCCAAAGCTTAAAATTAAAAGGCTGGAACCTGGTGATGTCATGAGAAAGAGTCTCATGGATGTTGCAAAATTGTCAACTCTTGATATGTAGGTTAAGCTTAGGAGTTAAGAGAATTGGGTCAAAGATGTGAAGGCAGTAGAGTGGGTAGAGTGGTAGAGTGGTAGAGAAGCTATTTCTATTAGAAAATTAGAAACAGAATAGAATTCTTTATAGAGGGATACTTTTTTTTTAAATCAAGTTTTATTTATTCCCCCCCCCCATTTTCACCCACGTATTTTATGAACAGAGTATTGGCCATATCATAACTTATACAATTTAGAATATTCAAATACGTTTTACTCAGGTACCATTTTTGCCAAAATTTCCTTTTTCCATTTTTTGATCATGTCTTAAAATTTCTATGCTTATTTGTATAAATAACATCTTTATTCGCCTTCAAATTCTATTATTTCTATTTTAACTCATATTTATCTCTTTTATTTTTTATTAACTCATTCTTTATCCTAGTGCACTTATGCATGTTCGGGGTTGCCTTTCTTCCATTTCATCCTTTTTATTGTACAGCAATCTTTCTTCTCAATCTCTTCCATCTTCCTCCCTTCTTTCCTTTCTACTTTCTTTTTCCCTCTTCTCCTACTCCTTCTCTACTTCCCCTTCCTTTCTCCCTCTCCTCCTCTCTTTCTCCCTTTCTAACCCTCTCTCCTACTCTTATTTCCCCTCCCTTCCTTCCTCCCCTCTTTCCTTTCTTCCCATTCCTCTCTCTCCTTCTTCCTCCCTTCCCTCCTATAGAGGGATACTTTTAAAGGACATCTGTTGTGGCTCACCAGTGGCCAGCAGAGCTGGCAGCAAATTCGGACAGTGAGGAGGTTGGGGAGGAACATGGGCCAGTCCTGGAGTCTGGGGAAGGCTCTGATGAGGGCTCTGCGTCAGAGGCAGAGAGGGGGCCAGGGCCGGATGCCAGTTATCAGCTGCCTTCAGAGGCAGACATCAATGAGGCAGACGAACAGCTGGAGCCTGTTCCCAGTGTGCACATGCGCCGAGTTGCCAGACGAAGGGAACAGCTAGAGAACAAGGGTCGACTTGGGAGTAAGGCCACAGGTGGATGATGAATGGCCCCTCCCAGAGGGAATAAAAGGAGCAAAAGGAGAATGGAGTTTGCAGGGGACAATTAGTTCACCTAATTCGTTTGTGACTCTCCGAGACTTCTTGCCAAGTTTTGAAAATATCAACCTGGCAGCTCTCCAAGCCAGATAAGGTCTGTGACTGTAAATTCTCCCTTGAAAGACTTTGCTGAAGGTGAATGAGAGGAATTCACTGTTCGTTTAATAAAAAAGGGGTTTTGTCAAGACCAGAATTCTGCTTCGTGCTTTTTGGGGAAGACTAGGTTAGAACAACATCTAAGAGTTTCTCCATCCAGGAAAAATGCAATTGGGGGAAAAAAAATAATTTTGTTTAAAACCCTGGGCAGTTACTGTCAACTAGACTAGATAATAAAAATATGCAGCATTGGGGTTTTGCAGTTCAAGGATATGTTCCATTTTTAACCAGAAATGGGCTAATGGGCTAAATGAGCCTTGGTGGCACAGCAGACTAAAGTGCTGTTAAGTAGTACCAGCTGCCTGCAATTACTGCAAGTTCGAATCTCACCAGGCCCAAGGTTGACTCAGCCTTCCATCCTTTCGAGGTAGGTAAAATGAGGACCCGGATTGTGGGGGCAATAAGCTGACTTTGTATAAAAAAGAACACCACTCAGGGGGGGCCCAAAAGCCCTACTAAGCAAGTATATACAAAAGTATGAAGTCTATTGCTTAACGCATTGTAAGCCGCCCTGAGTCTCCGGAGAAGGGCGGCATATAAATCGAACCAATAAATCAATAAAATAAATAAATAATCCAAAAGTGGTGTTTTCCCCCCTTCGCTTAAATAAAAAAAAAGACACACTGACAGAGGATTTAACCAAAATGCCAGGTCTCCTTCCAATTGTACTATGTACTTCCAATTGTACTAATTGACTCAGCCTTCCATCCTTTCTAAGGTAGGTAAATTGAGGACCCAGTTTGTGGGGGCAATAAGCTGACTTTGTAGAAATATACAAAAGTATGAAGGCTATTGCTTAGCGCATTGTAAGCCGCCCTGAGTCTCCGGAGAAGGGCGGCATATAAATCAAAAATTAAAAAAAAAAATTGAACTTTCCCCACTGTATTTCTGGCACAACCTCTAGAGACAAATGTTAAGTTTGGAAATTGAGCTTCCGTAAGGCAAGCAACCTCTCTGATTAGTATCTCATTTTTGCAAACCTTCCCTGCATCGTTTGTTTTCCAGATGAGCAAGCGAAAAGGTCAAAAAACCCAGGTCAGCCAATCTGATTTCAAGGGAGGGGGGAGGAATGTGATTTCTGACAGGGAAATTTGCAAATATATACGGGGGGAGCCCGGAACGAGAGAGGTCAGGAACGTTTTAAGGAAACGAGAGTGCAGACTAATCTTCTAGGTCCGTGATGGCTGTTCTGTCCCCGTCTCACACACTCACCCAAACAGGCAGCCGGGGGTTAAATAAACCTTGCAAACACCAAATCCCAGTGATAAGAGGCTTGGCAGCAACCCAGTAGCTGCTTGCCAAGAACTTTACTCAGAGAGGGAGGAGTTGTTCCTCCACCAGATAATACAGACAAGATATACCCAGTCAAATAGGATTGTCATGTCCAGTCCGTAATTAAGTCCAAGGCAGATAAGCGTTGTTTCCAAAGGTACAAAGTGACTCGCCAGAAGTTTAGCTTTGTCCATGACAGAGTCTGAATGGCCACCACACTCCCTTTTATACCCTGTGGGGTGTGGTCTAGTGACTCAGCTTAATCTCTGGCACGCCTCCTTTTCTGCTGCGTGCGCTTATCTCTCCGACGCTGGCGTGGATCCAGCCAAGACTTATCTCCTTCGCTGTCCGACTGCGACTGCTCGGGGATACCTGGCTCCTGGCCAATCTCTTCTCTCCTTCAGGAGACACCTGAGGCATTGCCAGAGAGGAGAGTCCTGGAGAGGGAGACCTGGCCAACTCCTCTCCTTCATGTTCGGAGCCTTCTTCCTTCAATAAGATGGGCTCGGAGGTCGGAGCCACAACTATGGCAAACCTATGGCACGTGGGCCACAGGTGGCATGCAGAACTCTCTCTGTGGGCATAGAAGCTGTCGCCTCAGCTCAGCTCCACAGCACATGTGCACGTGCCTCCGGCTGGCCAGCTAATTCTCAGGTCTCTGCAGCGCATGCCTGGAGGGTGGTGCACATGTGGGAGCTGCTCACGCAGGGAGCCGGGGAAGCACAGGAGGGGTTGTGCACATGCGTGGGAGGGTGTGGCACATGCATTGCATGATGGGTTATAAATGCAGGGAGGCCTACTAGTCCCAAAACGGGGTGTGGGGGTATGTGGCGTGCCTCCCCCCCGTGGATCGTTTTTGCTCCCAGGAGGCTGCAGGGAGGCCTACTAGGCCCTAAACAGGGCGTGGGGAGTGTGGGCGGAGTGGGCGTATGCACAGGGGGGACAGGGCATGGGGGTGCACACATTGCATTATGGGTGCAGCCCAGGGGTGGGTTCTAATTTTTTTTACTACTGGTTCTGTGGGCGAGGCTTATTTTGTGGGCGTGGCTTGATGGTCATGTGACAATTATTTAGGATTTAGCAGAGGTACTGGTCTACCAGGCTTTTAACTGCTTGCAGAGTTGTACCGATCTACCCATTTATTTTTTGCAGGCACTGACCTACTCATGTATTTTTGCAGGCACTGGTCTACTCATGTAGTTTTGCAGGCACTGGTCTACTCATTTGTTTTCTTTTAACACTGATCAGCTGCAGGGCGGCCCTTTGAAGCCCCGCAGCAAGAGTTTAAACAGTTTTTTTCCCTCTAGCCATCAGCTGGGACTCAGGAGGCAGCAATAGATTGGGGGTGGGGCCAAATAAAAGGTAAGAATAACATGGGGGTGGGGGTGGGGCACAGGGGGTGGGGGGCGGGGGGCAGAACCAGTTCAGTGACGTCATATCATCACTGCTACCGGCTCGGGAGAACCGGGCTGAACCGGGAGGAACCCACCACTGGTGCAGGCTCACACACGCACGCTTTCAGCAAGTGGCAACAAAAAGGTTAGCCATCACTATTCTAGGTTATTTTTTGTAGTATTTCTGATCTGTTCTTCTCTTTGGCTTTTACTGTCTGCTGGAGTTTGTATTTTATAAGGGTTCCTTCCTTTTCTTGTTTTATTTGTTTTCACCATAACAGGGAAGGGAGATCAGTTAAATGAAGAAGGGGATGAATTAAATGGTTATTAAAATGTTTTGTAACAATAACCATCAGCATGTCCCCTAAGATTCTCTCAAAGACTAATCCCGTGATGGCGAACCTATGGCACGGGTGCCACAGGTGGCACGCGGAGCCATATCGGTGGGCACGCGAGCTCAGCTCCAGCATGTATGCATGTGCCAGCCAGGTGATTTTCAGGCCTCCTGGGTCCACCAGAAGTCAGGAAACACACTGTTTCCAGCCTCCGGAGGGCCTCTAGTGGGGTGGGGAAGGTTGTTTTTGCTCTCCCCAGGCTCCTAGGAAGGCTCTGGAGCCTGGGGAGAGCAAAAAATGGGCCTACCGAACCCACCGTGCCATCACATGCCAAAAGGGAGGAGCATGAGGGTGCAGGGCGCATAGAATTATGGATGTGGGCACGCTTGCATGTGACCCCACCGCGCTCCCCCTGCTTTTGGCACGCGATGGCAAAAAGGTTAGCCATCACTGGACTAATCCATGGATCCCAAAATAAATCATTTATTTAGGTAGATCCCTCCTTTATTGTTTATATAAATAATTCAAGGCGGCAATATATCTAACACACCTTCTTTCTCCTTTTCCCCCCCACAACAACCCTGTGAGGTATATTGGGTTGAGGGGGAGGGATTGGCCCAAAGTCCCTCAGCCAATTTTCATTGTGGAACTAGAATTCACAGTCTCCTGGTGATTGTCCCAAAGTGACCCAGGTGGTTTTCATGTCTGAGGTGGGACTACAATTCACAGTCTCCTGGTAATTGTCCCAAAGTCAACCAACTGACTTTCTTGGCTGAGGTGGGACTAAAATTCACAGCCTCCTGGTGATTGATCCAAAGTCACCCAGCCAGCATTCATGGCTAGAGTGGGACTAGAACTCCCAGTCTCCTGCTTTCTAGCCTAGTGCCTTAACGACTAGAACCAAACTGGCTCTCTACTTACCGTATTTTTCGGAGTATAAGATGCACCTTTTCCCCCCCTAAAAGGCGATGAAAATTTAGGTGTGTCTTATACACCAAATGTGGCCCCCACCCATTGGCCCCCACCCTTTGGCCTCTGACTCCCAGCAGTTTACCTCCTTGCAGCAAGCAGCAAGAAGAAACAGCTTGTTTCAGCTTCAGCACAGTCTAATTAGCACAAGTTGATTGGATCGGCCTCCTGACTCTCAGCTGTTTTCCTCTCAGCTGTTTTGCCTGGACCTCTGCTGATTGCTGCAAGGAGGTAAATTGCTGGGAGCAGATTTTTTTGTGTGTGTGTGTGCTAATCAAACTATGCTGAAAACGAAAATGAAAGTAAAGCAGGCTATTTGCTGTTTGGTGCAAGGAGGCAAAATTACTGAGAGGCAGAGGTCGAGGCAGATTTCTTTTTCTTGTTTTCTTCACCAAAAAAGGTAGGTGCGTCTTATAGTCCGGAGCGTTTTATACTCTGAAAAATATGGTATTTAAATGATTCAGGAAACAGCATTTGTTCACTCTTGAATAATCTACCATGCACACACTTGAAAATTAACGTGATGTGATCCTCCTAGAGCAGTGTGGGATGGGATACAGAGAGAAAAGTCCTGTGAATTTTCCTACATTAATTCAATTAAGGATCCAAGTCCCATTGTGGGCAGTTCGCCCTGCCAGAGATTTCTGGATGGTCTTACAAAGCAGCAGATAATTGATTAAAACAAATCTCATGTTGTTTCATGACATTTCATAAATTCAATCTGATTTTAAATTGCATTTACCTTTCAATCAAATCAGATTTACTTTTTTTAACCTACTTCTACTTCTTTGTTCCTCCCTGTTCTTTGTGAGAGTATAACATCCAGCATACCACTGAAACCTTAATCCTGTGCTATAGTTTTCATATACAGTATCTACCTTCTGGAACAGCATTTCCCTGAGATCCATATAGCCTTCATCCTTACTTTATTTTAAGAGACCAGATTCACTTAACAATTGTGTAACTAATTTAACAACTGCAGTTATTCACTTAACAAATGTAGCCAAAAAAGTCATAAAATGGGCAAAACTCACTTAACAAATTTCTCACTTAGCAACACAAATTTAGGGCTCAATTATGGTCGCAAGTTGAGGACTACCTGTATATTGCCCCCCAACAATCTGAGTCCTCATTTTATCAACCTTGGAAAGATGGAAGACTAAGTCAACCTTCAGCTGGTCAGAATCGAACTTCTGACAGTTGGCAGAATTAGCCTGCTATACTGCATTCTAACCACTGTACCACTATGGCTCTAGTGCTAGTACAGAGTGGGATTTGCTCTCATTTTATATACTAATGGTTTGCCTTGTCAGTGTTGGTGGGAATGGTCTTGACAGTTCCTTGATCGGGCAGTTTTTTACTGTTAGCTTGTTTGTGTGAGTTGGTGATTCCCCGACTGGGGTATTGTTTGTTCCTTGGTTGTTGGTTTGATGGTAATCTGGGTGTTAATTTGTGCTTATCTGGGTGTTGATTGCTGTGAGAAGTTTTGGTCTTTTTGTTTCCTTTCTGGCTTTTTTAATTGTCTCTTTTAAATGCTACGTAGATGTTATTGGTCTCTATGTGCTTGTTAATGGCCAATTGGTCTGAATTCTTTAGAATTCTTTCTTCTTTAGAATTCTTTCTTTCTTTATTCTTTATTGGCCAAGTGTTATTGGAATTTGTCTTTCGCCCATATGTTCTCAGTGTACATAAAAAGACAAGATATACTCGTCAAGAATCACAAGGCACAACACCCAACAACAGTCATAGGGTACAATAAGTAATCAAATCATACTAGGAAATAATCAATATCAATATAAATCGCAAGGATACAAGCAACAAAGTTACAGTCATGCAGTCACAAGTGGGAGGAGATGGGTGACAGGAACAATGAGAAGACCAATAGCAATAGTAATGCAGCCTAATGTGAATAGCTTGACAGTGTTGCGGAAATTATTTGTTTAGCAGAGTGATGGCGTTCTGGAAAAAACTGTTCTTGTGTCTAGTTGTTCTGGTGTGTACTGCTCTATAGTGTCGTTTTGAGGGTAGGAGTTGAAACAGTTTATGTCCAGGATGTGAGGAGTCTAAATATTTTCCCAGCCCTCTTTTTGACTCGTGCAGTATTCAGGTCCTCAATAGAAGGCCGGTTGGTAGCAATTGTTGTTTTCTGCAGTTCTAATTATCCGTTGAAGTCTGTATCTGTCTTGTTGGGTTGCAGAACCAAACCAGACAGTTATAGAGGTGTAGATGAGAGACTCAATCATTCCTCTGTAAAACTGTATCAGCAGCTCCTTGGGAAGTTTGAGCTTCCTGAGTTGGCGCAAAAAGAACATTCTTTGTTGTGCTTTTTTGATGATGTTTTTGATGTTAGGTGTCCATTTTAAATCTTGAGATATGATAGAACCTAGAAACTTGAAGGACTCTACTGCCGATATTGTGTTGCCTAGTATTGTAAGAGGTGGTAGTATGGGAGGGTTTCTCCTAAAATCTACTTTTGTTTCCTTTCTGGCATTTTGATTGTCTTTTTTAAATGCTATGTAGATGTTATTGATCTCTATGTGTCTGTTGATGGCCTGAATGTCAGGCTTCCAATAATTTTCTAGCATTTGGGGACATGAATAGATGTGGATGAAAAGCAACCCTTCTTCTTTTGATGTCACCTTGATCTGGATCACTGCAGCAATCTGATTCAAGACAGAGCAAAATCAATTTTGTGCCTCTTGGATCAAAGAGAGATGACTCGGTTCAACTGGACTTCCAACTCCTTCGAAAGAGGCTTCAAACACAAGAGAGGAAGTGAATCTTCCAGGATGACTATTTTACAAATGTGCTTCAGGTTCTTAGAATTCCAAATTTGCTCTTAACCCCCCCACCCCACCCCCAATGTTGCCTTTCTAGAACCGTGGTCTCTAATACCAATAATTCAAGAAGCCTAGAAAAGTAAAACTTAGTGCAATATTTTCAGTGAATGTATCCATGATGTGATCTTATTACTTCACATAAAGAAATTTGCGAGGCGTTGTTTTGTGACTGTTGTGGATACCTTTTCTGAGATTTTCTGCTGATTATGCTAGAGCAATATTATGAGACAAAGAATGTATGCATAATGGGCATAAATCTTTCTATACGAGTCACTAGAGAGGCAAGAAAAATGGATTCTGTCAAGGCTCTACATACAGATATGCATTAAACAACAGCCCTTGGTAGTTCAGAAGACCGGGTTCCAAATGTAGAATTGGTGGGGAGATAATGAAGAATAAAATTAGCACTTTGTCAATGTGTTAAACCTTGCTGGGACTTTCTGCTGGCATATTTTTATAGTTTAGGAGGATAAATGATGAGATCATAAATTTTGCCAACTTTTCAGCTGATCTTCCAAAGTAAAAAATGCAAAAAAAAAAAAAAGCTGCAACTGTGCACAACAAAAGTTGTTATTCACTGAGAATACTGCAGTACTACTATAATTCCCACTTAGGGAAATATATATTAAAAACTGTCACATTTTCCTATAGGACACCTGCTGGTGGTTTGTGCTGAATAATCCTTCCTTCCTTCCCTCCTTCCTTCCTTCCTCTCTCCCTTCCTCCCCCTCATCTATCTTCTTTTCTCTTGTTCCTTCCTTCCTTCCTTCCCTCCTTCCTTCCTTCCTTCCTCGTCTATCTTTTCCTTCTTTCCTTCCTTCTTTCCTTCCTTCCTTCCTTGACTTGGCAAGACCCAGTTCTAGGAATGTTCTTCAGTGATCAATCTAAGGAAGTGCATTTTTTTCACTCATAGTGATGTGTTGGTTAATTATTCTGCATGCCTTTAGTTTCTCCTGAAATGAACACAGTATTTTTTGTTCTCTGAGCTTGTGGGTTGGTTTTCAAACGTTTTGTTACCAGGGTAGGTAACATCTTCAGTGGAGTTGAAATCTGCTGAAGATGTTTGTTTATTTGTTTGTTTGTTTGTTTAGCATATATAAGATAACAGATAAAAGTATAAACATGATTATGAATACATGAAAAGGATATGAGTTAAAAGGGAACATTAGGACAGGGATGGTAGGCATGTTGGTGCACTTATGCACGCCTCTTACAGACCTCTTAGGAATGGGGAGAGGTCAACAGTAGACAGTTTAAGGTTAAAGTTTTGGGGGCTTGGGGAAGAAACCACAGAGTCAGGTAGTGCATTCCAGGCATTGACCACTCTGTTACTGAAGTCATATTTTGTGCAATCAAGTTTGGAACGGTTTTCCTTGAGTTTGTATCTATTGTGTGCTCGTCTATTGTTGTGGTTGAAGCTGAAGTAGTCATTGCCAGGTAGGACATTGTGGCAGATAATTTTATGTACTACGCTTAGGTCAGACCAAAGTCGGCGTAGTTCTAAGTTTGTTACCTAGCCTGGTAATGAAACATTTGAAAACCAACTCAGAAGCTAGCTGAATGAACTTTTACCTTCATCCTACACCCAAGCTACAGATATTTGCCACTACTGCATGGTACTTTTTCCCAGAGTCTGAAAAAAAAAATGCAAAGCTTGGCTAATGAAACTGATTGAATCAAGGAAAGTGAGCCATAAAATGAGCTGTATGTATTTCATGAAGGAGGAGGGGAGGGAGGAAAAAGTAGAGGAAAGGGGAAGAGTAGGAAGAGAAAGAAGACAAGGCGGAAGAAGTCAAGGAAGGATAGGAAAGAGAAGAGTGAGGAGGAGGAGGAAGAGGAGGAGGAGAGGAAAGAGAAGAGGAAAGGGGAAGAGAGGGAGAAGGAAGAAGATGAGGAGGAAGAAGTCAAGGAAGGAGAGGAAAGAGAAGAGTGAGGAGGAGGAGGAGGATGACAAAGAAGACGAGGAAGGAGAGGAAAGACAAAAGCAAGGAGGAGGAGAGGGAGAGGAAAGAGAAGAGGAAAGGGAAAGAGAGGGAGAAGGAAGAAGACAAGGAGGAAGAAATCAAGGAAGGAGAGGAAAGAGAAGAGTGAGGAGGTGGAGGAGGAGGAGGAGAAGGAGGAGATTAGATATCTTCTTCAATTTTCCTGCAACTTTCATATTGTTACACAGTCCCAGAAATGAGCTCATTAGTTCAGCAATTTTTTTCCTAACTGCAGGAATGACATGCAAAAAATTCACAGATCACAGCAAACCACTTCTAGAAGATTTACTTCTAGAAAATGGTGAGATTGGCATGATACAAAAGGGGGAAAGGACTGTTGTTTCTTATTTTCTGAATTTTCCCTAAACAAGTACTTATCTTTTGTTGTCTTGGGTGTTAAGATTTTGCACCTTCAAGACTAAAAATACTCCTCAGGATCAGGAATAACACCCCTGTCACACTTTTTAACCACACTACTTGTGGACTTCAGGATGTAACAAAAATGAGCTGTCGCTGAGGGTGCTGTAGAAATGCCGAGGATGAAAAAAATAAAAAAATAAAAATAAATCACTGATGTATTTATTTCCTACATTGTCCTATGACTTCAGTTCCCAGAGATAGGTGGAAATCTGTGAAAAATGAAGACTGTAAAATAAGCCAATATACAATGAATAAGAAAGAAGCACTATAGAACTAAAACCCAACAATTCTCAAAATAGAAGAGTCATAGTAGACGCACAGTGAAACTTGCAGCAGGATAATATTCAATAACTTAAAATTTGTCTCCTGAAAATTACTGGGAAAATGAAAAGTTCTTCTCCTAATTTTAAATTGGAAAGCATTTGGTAAAAACGTATTAAAAGATATAAATTTTGGTGAGCTGCCAAATTATTATTATTATTATTATTATTATTATTATTATTATTATTATTATTATCCTCTTTTATTCATTAAACATGAAAGTCAATCAACTGAACATTTAAAAATGTGTCACAAGTACCATTGACTGGTGATGGTGAAATGTAAAATTTGTTACTACCGGTTCTGTGGGTGTGGCTTGGTGGAGGGGGGGCTAATATGACTGAGTGGGTGTGGCCGACTATTTTTTTTTACTTTTAAAACCATTTTTTTGGCTGAAGGGGTTGTAAAAAAATGCTTTTAAAGCCTCTGACGATCCCAGGTGACTTCCCTGATTGGCAGAGGCTTTCTTTTAAAAAAAAAAAAAACCTCTGACGATGCCAGGTGACTTGCCTGATCGGCAGAGGCTTTCTTTTTTTTTTAAAAAAAAGCCTCTGACAATCCCAGCAGATTTGCCTGATCAGCAGAGACTTTTTTTCCTTTCAAAAACATTTTTTTATAACCTCTTCCGCGAAGAGGTTGTAGAAAAAATGCTTTTAAAAGCCTTTGATGATCTCAGCTGAGCCGCGAGATCATCAGAGGCTTTTTTTTTTCACTTTTAAAAGCATTTTGTGGCCAAAGAGGTTGTTAAAAAAATGCTTTTAAAAATTAAAAAAAAAGCCTCTGATGATTGCGTGGCTCAGATGGGCAATGCGGGGTGGGGGGGTAGGGATTTTTGCTACCGGTTCTCTGAACCATCTGCCTCCATCGCTACCGCATCGGGCGATCCAATCCGAACCCGGAGCATTTCACCCCCTGGCTGCAAAACCATCCTAGGTATCAACCAAGTATCTTCATTATTGTTATTATTATTATTATTAGTAGTAGTAATAGTAGTATTTATTATTATTATCATCATCATCATCATTATTATTATTATTGAAATTTTTGCCAATGTGCAGATTTTCTAAATGCCATTCTAGAAATTTTGGTATGGCATCCAGTGTGTGGATAACCCCCGAGTCCACCACAACCAGTCTATCCCATAATCTTTCAATTATGAATTTCAGAACTTGAGCTTTTTGATCTTCTGCAATTTTTTGTCTTCTGTTCTACTATCTCCTGGTAATGTCACATCAATTATCCTCACTTTCTTCTTCAAAACCACAGTTAAATCTGGTGTGTTATGAGCCAAGACTTTATTAGAAATGTATTCGGAAATCCCACAATATTTTAACCTGCTCATTTTCAAATACTTTTTTCAACTCTCAAGTTCCCACCAATTTTTCCTTACAAGCATATGCTAATTTTTACAGATGTTCCAGTGAATCAATTTGGCCACTGGCTGATGTCGTTGTTCGTAATCAGTTTGCCCAATCTTCTTGCGCAAGATTATTATTATTTTTATTATTTGCAGTTAGGTTCTCCCCGTCGATACGAGTTTAAATCCGGCGCGATGCACTTAACGGATAACTATATTAGCAAGCGTTCCTAAGAATCAACTCTTCATTTTTTTAAAAAAAAAACATGCTTCCTTTCTTAACTTCAGCATATTTAATTAAATATTACCCTAATTATGTTCTGCACAATTATTTTATGCCCTCCTTGGCTTTCTCAGTCTTCAAATATTTGCCCGCTAATATTATTATCCCTTGCCAGGCAATGCACATTACATCTTTTAACCTTTTCTCTCAAGTTATTCTCACCAGGATTCTGATTGTGTTTGCTTTTGGCTGTCGGGGATCCTTCAGAGAGCCGATCTGTCCCAGGAATCTAGGTATACGAGATAAGAGTTCCCTTTAGCCAGGAATGGGCTTCAAAAATTTTAGCAAGTGATTCTCTGCCTGGTTGCTGGGTGGGTGTGGGGATGGCCATGGTGGGGATGGCCTCCTGCACCACGGTGGGAGGGCGTCTTTGCCCTCCCCAGGCTCTGGCGGCTTTCCTTGAGCCTCTGGGATGGCAAAAACAGCCTCCCCAGGCTCCAAAGGCCCTCTGGAGGCCTTCTCGAACTTCCAGTAGGCCTTTTTTTCACTCTCCATGAATGCCCTGCACTTACCTCCATCCAAAACGGGCCGCATGAGGACTCCTGGGAGGGGACTGGTGGGGTGGGCAGGGCCAGCCAGGAATGGGATTTGGCGGTTCTCCAAACTGTACAGAATCTTAGCTAGAGGTTCTCCTGAACCCCTGCGAGTCCCCAGCAGCCCACCCCTGCCTTTAGCTGATCTCCATATTGCAGAGGTTAATGACACAAACTTTAATGGTTCCTGGTCTACTGGCCCCAACATATTTCTGCTCCTCACATCCCTCCTAATGAATTAATCCAGTCCTATTTAGACATCATCTTCATCTTCATCTTCATCATCATCATCATGTCCTATGAAGAGCACACTGGGCAGCAAGTGATTTCCAGTGATTTTGATCAATTCACAGCATCTTTGTCCCAAGAGACATTAATAATTTTAAGATCTACCTTAAGTGTTTGGTGCCAGCCTTGTTTCCTCTTTCCTTCTGAAGTTATTCAAAGTAGTGCAATTTTGGGATCTTTAGACATACGTAAGATATGGCCAACAAACTGCATTTGGACATAGAGACTGTCATGCTGTTGGAGTCTGAATCCGCAGAGGAGGATGAGCTGGGACTGATGGAGGTCGAGGGGCAGCCTTGTTGGCTTCAGAAGAACATGGGGAGGAGCAGGACAAGGCAGCCCCGGGCCCCGTTGGGTTTGGGACAGCTTGCCAGCAAGGAGGAACGAGGGCAGGATGACCGAGAGAGGGCAGGCAGTGAAGATGAGGAGCGACAGAGCTCAGGTGATGAGCAAGGACCGCCCCCTCCTGATCCCCGAGCACGGAGAGTGGAGAGGAGGCAGGAACAGCGCAGGCCGACCTGACGACTCAGGAGGAGAATGCCCTGCCCTTCTTCACAAGGCACACCTGAGGACTGAGACTTAAGGAGACATTGTGGAGAGGGGCGTTTGCTGGGAACAAATGCAGAATTCATGGAGTTTTGTATGCTGTTGCTGATGCTGTTGTCTGGAGTTTGCTGGACTTCTTGCCTTGTTCCTTGCTTCATTGGACTCACTGCCTTGTTCCTTTGTTTTAGTGGACTCATTGCCTTGTTCCTTTGCCTCACTGTACTTCTTGCTTTGAAGCCAATATGCTAACAGCATTTTGCTGGACTACTCGCAGCTGCTGGAAGTGTATGTGAGCGCTTTGCTCCAGGATTTGCCATAAACATGAGAGCGTTTGGGGGAAAGTTGGAGCAATACAGCAGAATTTGAACTATAAGCTGGCTGTGTTGCCTCCGTACCTTGTCCTGGGTCATCACGGAGATCTGATTATAACAGTTTATGCTCTCTTCAACTCTAGTCTGGATTACTGCAAGGTGATGTACATTGGAAGATTACCCAGAAACTGGGGTCTCTATTGCAGCAAGGTGCAAGACTAAGGATGGGCTTGAAAAATTTTAGCAATGGGTTCTCTGCCTGGTTGCTGGGTGGGTGTGGTTATGGTGGGCGTGGCCTAGTCAGCCTTATGCACCATGGCAGGGGGTGCGTTTTTGCCCTCTCCGGGCTCCTGAGGCTTTCCGCGAGCCTCTGGGAGGGTGAAAACCAGCAGTGGGTTGCCTCCGGTTCGGACTGGTTCGCAAGAACCGGTAGTAAAACTGGTGGAAGGCCCCACCCACTGCCCCGGAGGTCATCATTGGTGATCTGCGCATGCGCAGAAGCAAGACGCGTTCGCGATCCCATTGCGAACCAGTAGTAAAGGTAAGTAGAACCCACCCCGATGAAAACATCCTCCCCAGGCTCCGGAGGCCATCCAGAGGCCGAAAACGGGCCCATTTCCGACCTTCCCGAACTTCCAGTAGGCCTGTTTTTCACCCTAACTCAGCCTCCATGCACTTACCTGCATCCAAAACAGACTGTGTGGGGACTCCTGGCAGGGGCCGGGCAGGGTGGGCAGGGCCAACCAGGAGTGGGATTTGGGGTTCTCCAAACTGCACAGAATCTTAGCTACAGGTTCTCCCAAACTCCTGAAAACCCCTGTGCAAGACCCTAGAACTCTATGTCACTGACAGCGCAGACACTACGTTGTTTCTGAGAAGCTTTCTTCTGAGTCCTCTTTAAAACGTTGGTTTTAACCTATAACACCCAACGTGGCTTGCTGCTCCGTACCTGCAGGATTGTCTCTTCCCTTTCCGGTGTGTTTGCTCTGCATGTTGAACCTGGGAGAAGAGGCATCGTGCCCCTTAGCTGCAGAGCATGATCGATAAAGCTAGATTGACAGATCTTCTTTAATGAGTTTTAATGCGCCCCCAAAGAGGCTTGAGAACTGAGAGAAGAACCCTCCAGCCTTCCTTGATTAGTGACTTTATTAAGGCAGGGTCTCTTTGAAGATTTTGAATCTTATTTCATGGAATGTTGCATGGTGAACTAAGAGTCTGCTTTGTTTGATAAGCGGTAATAGGCTCTCCCCTCTGCTGATGGCTTGGGTTTTTCTTTTCTTTTTTTAAACACAGTTAAAACATCCATAGTTAGAGTAACATCAAAATTAAAGGTGCACACCAGGGGTGAAATCCAGCAGGCTCTGACAGGTTCTGGAGAACCGATAGCGGAAATTTTGAGTAGTTCGGAGAACCGGCAAATACCCTCTCTGGCTGGTCCCAGATTGGGGTGGGAATGGAGATTTTGCAATATCCTTCCCCTTGGAGTGGGGAGGGAATGAAGATTTTGCAGTCTCCTTCCCCTAGAGTGGGGTGGGAATGGGGATTTTGTAGTATCCTTCCCCTGGAGTGGGGAGGGAATGGGAATTTTGCAGTCTCCTTCCCCTGGAGTGGAGAAGAAAGGGAGATTTTGCAGTCCCTTTCTCCTGGAGTGGGGTGAGAATGGCGATTTTGCAGTCTCCTTCCCCTGGAGTGGGGAAGGAATGGCGATTTTGCAGTCTCCTTCCCCTGGAGTGGGGTGGGAATGGAGATTTTGCAGTCTCCTTCCCCTGGAGTGGGGTGGGAATGGAGATTTTGCAGTATCCTTCCCCTGCCATGCCCACGAAGCCATGCCCACCAAGTCACGCCCACAGAATCAGTAATAAAAAAAATTGAATTTCACCAATGGTGCACACTACAGCATAATTAAACTAAGTTAGAAGGAAATGTGTCATATCAAGGGATGTGCATAGAATGCTATAGCATTAAGCCATAATCCAGGGGTCTCCAACCTTGGCAACTTTATGACTTGTGGACTTCAACTCCCAGAATATTCTCAGCCAGCGCATGCTGGCTGAGGAATTCTGGGAGTTGAAGTCCACAAGTGGTAAAATTGCCAAGGTTGGAGACCCCTGCGGCATAAACCATTTCAAATTCTCCTCTCGGGATACCACTCCAGGGCATTGCATGCCAAAACAACCAGACATAGGGAGAGTTTTTTTTCCTCTTGTGCCATCGCTCTGTTGTACACCTAATTTAGAATTTTAGAATAAAATAGAGCTGGAAGGGACCTTGGAGGTCCTCTACTCCAGCTCCCTGTTCAAGCAGGAGAACCTATACCATCTCACACAAGTGACTGTCCAGTCTCTTCTGAAAAACCTCCAGTGATGGAGCGCCCACAATTTCTGGAGGCAAGCTGTTCCGCTGGTTAATTGTCCTCACTGTTAGGAAGTTTCTCCTTAATTCCCACAGCACTGTCTTACGTGTAAGGACATTTACCCATGTGGTATGGCTGTATCATTTTTATCCTTCGCATCTCTTCTACTACCTTCTCTTACTAGCATTACTATTATGATTATTGTTATTTTGTTATTATGATTATTATTTTGATGTTTTGCATGTACACTGAGGGCTTGTGTATCGGAGACAAATTTCTTGTGTGTCTAATCCAGGGGTGAAATGCTCCCGGTTCGGACCAAATCTGGTGATCTGGTAGCAATTGTGGCAGGTGGTTCGGAGAAACGGTAGCGATGGCGGCACAAGGCTCGACCCACCTGCCTGGGTGTCTTTCTTTCCTGGTTTTAACCAGGAAGTAATGTGTTTTTTATCCTCTGTGCATGCGCAGAAGGTTTTGTGCATGCACAGAGGGTCTGCACGTGTGTGCATGCACTTCCAAACCGGTAAGGAAGGTAAGTAGATTTCACCCCTGGTCTAATCACACTTGGCCAATAAAGAAGATTCAGTTCTTATTCTATTCTGTTCTGTTCTGTCCTGTCCTGTCCTGTCCTGTCCTGTCCTGTCCTGTCCTGTCCTGTCCTGTCCTGTCCTGTCCTGT
>WNWU01000035.1:3014250-3027994 GCA_012654045.1 Ptyas mucosa
AGGCAGGCAGGCAGGCAGGCAGGCAGGCAGGCAGGCAGGCAGGCAGGCAGGCAGGCAGACAGACAGACACCGTGTTTTCCCGAAATAAGACCCTGTCTTATATTTTTTTGAACCTTGAAATAAGTGTTTGGCCTTATTTTCGGGGCAGTCTTATTATTTTGGGGCGCATGGAGCAAGATGGGGCTCCTCTTGCCATCTTACCTGATTTCCAGCTCTGCGTTTAAATATTTTCAGGGAGGGCTTATTTTTGGGGGGAGGCTTATTTTAGCACATGCGCTCAAAAGCCCGATTGGGCTTATTATCAGGGGATGTCTTATTTTCGGAGAAACAGGATAGATAGATAGATAGATAGATAGATAGATAGATAGATAGATAGATGGATGGATGGATGGATGGATGGGTGGGTGGGTGGACGGACGGACGGATAGAGGAGGAGGAGTGAGAGAGAGGGGGGGGAGACACATACACAGATATGCATGCTTCGGTACTTATCCCAGGACCAATTGAGTCCAGCGGGGTTTACAGTTGGTGAGCGAATCCAGGATTGCAGCCTTGAAGTTTGATGGGCTGTCACATCTGCATTCCAATCCCATCAATTCTCTTAGGCTCCAGATTCTCTTCGGTGGCTGTAAAGTAAATTATGGGACGCTGAAGGTGAAAGTTGTAAATTATCAAGCGCTGTCAAGTTCAATCTATTCTATCTCATGGGTACCTGATTTGACACCGATCAGCTTGTCGGTGACTCTTGCAAAACATTAACTCTCTCTCTGCTACTCAGATATCACCAGCCATAACAGACACCTTCTTTCTAAAATGCAATGAATATTCTTCGCTGAGTCAAATGTTTGATTTTAAGAATAGTCATTTTCTTAAGTGGGGGGTCAACTTATTTTTCCATAGCGCCAGAAGGCAGGACAAGAAACAATGGATGGAAACTTATCAAGGAGAGAAGCAACCTGGAATAAAGGAGAAACTTCTTAACAGTGAAGACAATTAACCAGTGGAACAGCTTGCCTCCAGAAGTTGTGGGTGTTTCATCACTGGAGCTTTTTCAGAAGAGACTAGACAGTCACTTATCTGAAATGGTATAAGGTCTCCTGCTTGAGCAGCGGGCTGGACTAGAAGACCTCCAAAGTCCCTTCCAGCTCTATTTTATTCTAATGAAGGAGAGAAGGAACCGAGAACTGAAGAGAAAGTTCCTAACAGTGAGAACAATTAACCTCCATCACTGGAGGTTTTTAAGAAGAGATTGGACAGCCATTTGTCTGAAATAATTTAGGGTCTTCTGCTTGAGCAGGAGGGTGGACTAGAAGACCTCCAAGGTCCCTTCCAACTCTATTCTGTATTCTATTCTAAGATGAAGATATCAAAAAGGGTTACATCTTAGATTCCTGGGTCTTATTTCTGTCTGTAGTCTGACCTTAGGAGTGGTTTGAGTCCAATGAAGTTATAATATTGTCTGTCAGGGTTTGGTTTAGCACATTGTGTCAACTCTATACTTATTATTCTTTAACCACAGCTTACAGCTTTAAAGACTTGGCTGAGTTGGAGTTTATTCAACAAAACCTGGCTAAACAAACCATTCAGGATGCAGCTAAAAATCACAAAAATCTCCTTTTATAAGTGAGACTTTCAAATACGGCTTTTTATAAGTTTGTTTGTCATAAAACAACATTCAGTATATTTCAAACAGCTTGCAAAGGACAGGGGTACTTAAACTTTGTGTGATGCCTGTGGTTCCTCGGGGGGAAAGTACACAAGGATCAAAGTACACAATGATGGGTCAGAAAAGTCAAGATGGCATGTGTAACTCTACAGTTGAAGCCCTGTCCTTTGTTATCTGCGCTGCATATGCAAATCACTTTAAAAAGTCTATATAGATCTTCAGTCACAGAGTTACTGGTAATTGATTTCTATGACATCCCCCAATGCTCCATCAAGAGTAATGAGGTGGTCAAGACCAAGAAAGCAAGAAGCACTTAGGATGTGAGTTCAATAGCTTTAGTGGTCATCTGGGATAAATACAGGATCTTGGAAATGATGAGGAATTTCCTAACCTTATTTACAGTTTCATTTTTATTTTATTTTTTTAAAAAAGGTAAAGGTTTCCTTCGCACCAGTCATTCCTGACTCTAGAGAGCGGTTCTCATCTCCGTTTCAAAGCCGAAGAGCCAGCGCTGTCCAAAGATGTCTCTGTGGTCATGTGGCCAGCATGACTCAATGTCAAAGGTGTGCAGAATGCTGTTACCTTCCCACCAAAGGTGGTCCCTATTTTTCTACTTGCATTTTTCACGTGCTTTCGAATTGCTAGGTTGGCAGAAGCTGGGAGAAGTAACAGGAGCTCACTCCATTACGCGGTGCTCGAACTGCTGAACTGCTGACCTTTCTGATCGACAAGCTCAGCGTCTTCGCCTCTGAGTCACCGCATTTTTTTGTATCCCACCTTTATTATTTTTACAAATAAGTCAAGGTGATGAACATATCCAATTATTCCTCCTCCTATTTTCCTGACAATAACAACCCTGTGAGGTGAGTTGGGGGAGAGGGAGGGAGGGAGGGAGGGGGAAAGAAAGGGAGAGAGACCCCAAAATCACCCAGTGGCTTTCATGGCTAAGGTGGGACTAGAATTCACTGTCACTTGTGATTGGCACAATCACCCATCTGCCTCTTATACCTAAGGTGATACTAGAACTCACTATCACCTGGTGATTGGCCCACCGTCAACCAGCTGGCGTTCACAGTTAAGGTAGGACTAGAACTCATGGACTCCTGGTTTCTAGTCTAATACCTTAATCTCTAGATCTCAGCTTTCATTTTTATATGAGGAAAGAATGGAAAATAAATAGCAAAATTATGAAAAAGATAATCAAGAACTCCTGATTTCTTTCATTTTTTGAAACAGATTTTTTTAAATATAAAGACTGTGAAAATTCATGGAGAAAAACCCACCTATGTGGTACTTGAGAGTTGACAATGAGCTGATGACCCAACAAGGGAGAATTTCCTGTGATGTGCTGATTCATGGGTCAGAATTAAAATCTGCTATCAACAGGGATAAAACCTGGGGCAAAAATATCTGCAAGTACACATTCAGATGAGCCAATTTAATATGTGTCAATATTCACCCTTACCTGTAGCTCTGTACCCTTTCTGCATTAATCAACCATCATTATCATTTGTAATACTCCCATTAAGATGTTCACAACTTGATTAACTTTCAGAAAACCAGAATAATGGTGTTCAGGTGGCTGAAAGCAGAAATTTGCAAAGATCCGGTTCTTCCAATGTTTCTGGCATTCCTCTTTTCTTGGAGAGCATTCAGTTCCTTAAACCCTTCACAAATCTCATTGACAAAGACTAGGAAAATATCCCACTTCAATTTTTCAAGATGATTAGACGGAAAGATGATAGATGTTTGCCTTTACATAACTTAATCAATTTCTTCTATTGGGTCCTTTGATTTGAATGTGATGAAATGATTTCGGAGACCTTCCTAAAGACAGCCCATAAATACACAATTTCTGTTTTGATCCGAGTCTTACCTTTACAGTTCTAGGAAATGCAGACTATTTATCATCAAGGACTTACTCGATCGCTTCTGACCAGCTTTGTCTCTTTTCTCTTATTTTAAGAAGTTTCCGGCATGCTCAGGAGAAGGCCGTTTCTGCACATTCGCTTCTCTGCAGATCTGCATAGTTTTCCAACAACGAGTGCATAAAATAATCAGTGGAGGATAACTACAAAATGAATGTTTGAATGTTTGCCTAAGAAGCCCAATTCACTGTAGCAAGAACAACAATTCATTGTTCTCTGTAGCAAGCTAAAGGTTCCCCTCACACATATGTGCTAGTTGTTCCCGACTCTAGGGGCTGGTGATCATCTCCATTTCAAAACCAAAGAGCCAGCGCTGTCCAAAGACGTCTCCGTGGTCATGTGGCCAGCATGACTAAACACCAAAGGTGCATGGAACGCTGTTACCTTCCCACCAAAGGTGGTCCCTATTTTTCTACTTGCATTTTTTACGTGCTTTCGAACTGCTAGGTTGGCAGAAGCTGGGACAAGTAACGGGAGCTCACCCCATTACGTGGCACTAGGGATTCGAACCGCTGAACTGCCAACCATTCGGTCGACAAGCTCAGACTCTTAGCCACTGAACCACCACATTCCTAGATGTGATACAGAACATCTTGAATGTGGAGGAAAATTGAATGAATTGAATGTGGAGGAAAAGATTCAGGATATCATTCCTTAGAATCTCCCAGAGTAAAGGAGGTTAGGCTAGGAAGTTGTAACTTTAATCTGGCAAGATTCTGTCTATTAGGTGTAAGCAAATAAAGAACTGGCCTCTATTGGATCTCTATTTAATCTGGCAAGATTCTGTCTATTAAGGTAAACATTCTCCTTGCACATATGTGCTAGTCATTCCCAACTCTAGGGAGCAGTGCTCATCTCCATTTCAAAATTGAAGAGCCAGCATTGTCTGAAGACGTCTCCATGGTCATGTGGCTGGCATGACTATACGCCAAAGGGACACGGAATGCTGTTACCTTCCCACCAAAGGTGGTCCCTATTTTTCTACTTGCATTTTTTACATGCTTTCAAATGGCTAGTTTGGCAGAAGCTGGGACAAATAACAGGAACTCACCCCATTACGCAGCCCCAGGGATTCAAACCGCTGAACTGCCGACCTTTTGATTGACAAGCTCAGCATTTTAGCCACTGAGCCACCGCGTCCCTATGGTGTAGCAAGATGAAGAAGATTACTAAGGGAAAAAAGGAACAAACTTAGCATCCTTAAAACACCAACACCTTCTCTATGGTGTTTGTTGTTGTTTTAACCGTTCAGTTGTGTCCGCCTCTTTACTTTATAGGCAAGTGTTCTCCACGCAACCTTGTCAAACACAGTTTCTTTCAGTGGTTGGGTGTTCAGTTTGTATCAGTTTTGAGGATATCAAAAACCAGCGTGTTCTTTGCTCACCCCTTCTTGTTCCGCTAACCATTCCTAGCATCGTTGCCTTCGCCAATGAATTTTCACGCATGACATAGCCGAAGTAAATCAGACATAGTCTCGTGATTTTGGCTTCTAGTGTTGTATCTGGTTTTACACAATTCAGCAACTCTCTATTGCTGGCTCTGGCTGTGGTATACGCAATAATTTACATCAGCATCACTGTTCAAAGGCATCCATTCTTCTTCAATCAGCTGTTCTCAGTGTCCAACTCACACCCTTACTGTAAACATACTGTTGGGTTTACAAAAAAATAAGTACAACAAACACATCTAGAAGTGTAATAACATAACAGTAACTGTAGCAGGAAATAATTAGTTTTGCACAATGTTTCTGTGTCCATGTTTCAAAGAGCTCTGGTGGCTCAGTAGACTAAGGCAGTGATTAACATCCACTTACATCTGCTGCCTGCAATTACTGCAAGTTCAAATCCCACCAGGCTCAAGGTTGACTCAGCTTTCCATCCTTTCTAAGGTGGGTAAAATGAGGACCCAGATTGTGGGGGCAATAAGCTGACTTTGTATAAATATACAAAAGTATGAAGGCTATTGCTTAACACATTGTAAGCCACCCTGAGTCTCCGGAGAAGGGCGGCATATAAATCAATTTTTTTAAAAAAATGAATATGAAAGCAGGATGTTTTGCTGTTATTGGCCTAGGAAGGGGAAAAAATAACTGCACATAACTGTCTATGGAGATTCTCAGTCATGGTTGTCCCAAAGATGCTATTTCAAAAGACAACTGGTCTTTCTAAAAACTAAAAATGGGAGAGAATCTCAAGTGATAATAAAAGTTTTTATATTGTTAGATTATTTTATTATAAATTGCATATTTACTTCCCGTTTTAGATTTGGATACAATTTTCATCCAAAAATACCATGCAACTGTTGTAACTCTTAATTAACACAAACAGCTAAGAAGGGTTCAGTTGGTGGCTATTAAGAAAAAAAATCCTCCAGATGCCCCAAAGCTGCTTTTTCAAGAGGCAACTGAACTTGTTTTATTTTTCCTTGAAAATATTTCACTTCTCATCCAAGAAGCTCCTTCAATTCTGCAGAACTGAAGAAGCTTCTTGGGTGAGAAGAGAAAAATCTTCAAGAAAAAACAAAGAAAGTCCAGTTTCCTCTTGAAAAAGCACCTTTGGGACCTGCACATAACTCTTTCAGTTTTTACCTGGAGCAGAAGCATAATTCAGAAATCCAGGTACGTCACAAAACAACCCGCATATTTATAACTGGCAGTAGTCTGATTAACAGCAATACTGGATCTCAGAATAGCTGAATTTGGGTGGGGGAGGAGATAGGAATTTTTGTAAAATACACCTGTAACTATAACTTTTCTCAATAGCTTTATTCCCCTGAAAAAGAGGCTCTATAGTCAAGGATCCAATTATTTTCTAGTTAGGGAGAACAGAAAATACTGTATTTTTCGGACTATAAGACACACCGGAGTATCAGAGACACCCAGATTTCAAAGAGGTAAACAAGAAAAAAAAGTTTTTGCCTTTCCCGGCCCCCAGGAGCACTCTGCAGGCCTCCCAAACCCTCTGTACATCCTGTTTTTGCGAAGCCAAAAATGGCTGTATTTGGTGTATGAGATGCACCGACATTTCCACCCTCTTTTAAGGGGAGGGGGAATGCGTCTTATACTCTGAAAAGTATGGTAATTGTTCTCTTAGATCCAGTTGTTCATTCAACTGGTTATCAAAGCTGCAGCAATTGGGGTCAAGCAGTTCCATCCCGTTCAGATGTGAAATGAATTGACCCATGATGAAGAGAGTTAGTTGAGTGGGAACAGGATGAGCCATGATTAAAAGTTACTGGAACATTCTTCCATAGAATCAAGTCTTGGTTATATTATATTTAACAGATTAACAGAGTTGGAAGGGATCTTGTAGGTCATTTAGTCCAACCCCCTGCCCAAGCAGACCCTACACCATTTCTTTTCTTCTTGAAAGCTTCCAATGATGAAGCTCCCACAACTTCTGAAGGCAACTTCTGTTCCATTGGTTGATTGTTCTCGCTGTCAGAAAATTTCTCCTTATTTCCAGGTTGAATCTCTCCTTGTTCAGTTTCCATCCATTATTCCTTGTGTGGCCTTCAGGTGCTTCGGAAAACAGCTTGACCCCCTCCTCTCTGGGACAGGCCCTCAAATATTGGAAGACTGCTATCCTGCCTCCTCTGGTCCTTCTCTTCATTAGACTAGCCATGTCCAGTTCCTGCAACCATTCATCATATACTTTAGTCTCCAGTCTCCTAATCATCCTGGTTGCTCTCCTCTGCACTTTTTCTAGAGTCTCAACATCTTTTTTTATAGTGAGGTGACCAAAACTGGATGCAGTACTCTAGGTGTGGTCTTACTAAGGCTTTATAGAGTGGTATTAGTACCTCACTTTTTTAAAAAAAAAATGATTTATATGCCGCCCTTCTCCAGAGACTCAGGGCGGCTTACAATGTGTTAAGCAATAGCCTTCATACTTTTTGTATATTTATACAAAGTCATCTTATTGCCCCCATAATCTGGGTCCTCATTTTACCTACCTTAGAAAGGATGGAAGGCTGAGTCAACCTTGAGCCTAGTGGGATTTGAACTTGCAGTAATTGCAGGCAGCAGATGTAAGTGGATGTTAATAACTGCCTTAGTCTACTGAGCCACCAGAACTCATTTAATTGAGCTCAGTTAATATTTAACTGGTTATCCACTAAGACTTCAAGATCCCTCTCCCAGTTAGTGCTATTAAGCCTGGTTTCACCCAGTCTGTATGCATACTTTGGGTTTTTCCTGCCTAAGTGTAAGACTTTACTTTTCTCTACATTGAATTTTGTTTCGTTAGATAGGGCCCAGTGTTCAAGTCTGTCAAGATCAGTGGTGGGATTCAGCCGGTTCATACAATTTCTGGAGAACCGGTTGTTAACTTTCTGAGCAGTTTGGCAAACTGGTTGTTGGAAGAAATCATTAGGGCAGAGAACCGGCTGTTAAATTACTTGAATCCCACCACTGGTCAAGATCCATAATATATGGAGTAATGTGTGGACATTCTGCCATAGAACCAAGTCTTACTGTAGGTGGAAAAGCAAATTCTGTCCTTGTAAAAGTAAAAGTTAAAAAAAAAAAAGGAGAAGGGGCACTTCTTCCCTGCTCCAAATGTGCAAATCTCACCGTCCCACTGGGAAAAATGCAAACTTGGGCTCAAATACATCAGCTTGTGTGTTTGCCACCGAGAAATCCCATCCCTTTTCTACCAGTAATGACAGTGAGAACAGGGGAGGGAAGGTGGCCCTTGGCTTTAATTTTCTCTGGTTTCTCTTCAGATTGTATAAGTCTTTCGCCTTTTTTTTTTCCCCTGCAATTGGGCTGCCACTGCGAAGATCCAATTTAAATTGCATCAAGGGTGCAATCCTTTGAAGTCAAAACCAATGATGCAGCATTGTTCACAGGGCTTCCCTGGGCTGGCAGCTCTGCAAAGGAATATCAGACCTTTTCCCCTTCCATCTCTTCGAGCGGGGAGAATGCAAAGAGAAAGGACGGGGAAAGGATGATTTCCTTGATGGCAAAGTATCCCAAATCTTGTTTTAAAAAACCCAACACAACATAATTTGCCATAATTGCCTTTCCATAACTACGTGGCAAAGCAATAAATGAAGATAACCACGTACAAAATTGACAGATTAAGAGGCAGACTTTAGGGCAACGTAAAATAATTGGAGGGCTTTATCGCAGCTTGCGACCACTGTGTTTTAATGGGAGAGGACGATTGGTGCGTTCTCACAACAGAGACAGAAAGGTAAATTAATCTTTATGTTTCATCATCAAGCAGTGTAAACATGACCAAGCTTAATTACACTTTAATAGATTGCTAACTGCTTGTCCCCAAATGGTGTACTTGCTTGCAATAGTGGAGAATGTCAACTCGCAAAGTATCCCTGGCCTGCTCTCGAATTGCCATAGGCAAGGGGGATGGGAAACCGACGAAACAGCATGGCAGCCAAAGACAGATGCACATTCCAGACTTATCTCTCTCAAGACTGTCTCCCAGGGTTACCCACAGCAGTCAGAAGGGAGTGATTTCTACAACCCGCAAAATTGCTCCGTTGGTGAATGTGATTGATGACACACCCTGGTGGGGAGGGGTGGAAACAGGGTCATGATTGGGGCATAAATTACGTGGGTCAGAGCTGGATTCACTTGGGAATGTGCCGACATGAAGCTCCTAATAAATAACTGGATTTCTTTTGAAGCTTGGCTCATGATTATATTAGGACATCCTTCGGAACCCTGACAGTGAATATCTGTAACTCAGGTGTAGGATGAGAGTGTAGGTTCATTCTCCGAGCTTCTGGGTTGGTTTCCAAACTTTTTGCTACCAGGCTAGGTAACATCTTCAGAGGAAGGGGATGTGAGCATCTGTGTTCTTCTGTATAAGGGTTTCGTGAGGTCAGTAGGTCTTGTGATGAGTCAGGTGTGGGTGTGTCAAGTGAGGGTCTTTTGATGGGTCAGGTGTGAGTCACCAGTGAGAGTCAAATTCAGAGGTGAATTTCTAGTTGTGGGGGGGCTTGCATGGGGTGGTTGAGGGTCAGTGCTCTCTCTGGTTGGTTGTGCAGGATTCTGAGGGGCTCATAGGCTGGTTCTAGCTGATCAGTTGAGAGGCTTCTTGGCTTCTCCATTTAAAGCTACAGTGTCTTGGTTTTTTTTTTTCTTCTCTTCTTTGTCAAGTGAGCCCTGATTTTTTCCTTCTAGCTGATCAGCTGGGACTTGGGAGGCAGCGAATAGATTGGGGGCGGGGCCAGGCAGAGGTGATATTTACCGGTTCTCCACACTACTCAAAATTTCCACTACCAGTTCGCAAGAACTGGGGAGAACCAGTAGTAACCCTCCACTGATCAGGAAGCAGAGGCAGACAGGGTGGTTACCCAGATCCATGTCTGAATAATGATAATGTACATTATTAGGTTTATTAAGCAAAATGTTCCCTGAAGGATAAACTTTTGAGATGGTCAAAGTTGTAGCAAACAAGCAACATGTCAGCGTTACAAGGAAGACCAGCCTAAGAAAACAAAGCCTCATCTGTCATGACTTCACAATATAAATTATTCCTCTTGGGTCAAGGTGTCAGGATCCTTTGACATCATTGTAGCTTGTTACAGATTCCCTATCAACACATACCTCTGTTCTCAGATCCAGGATCTGCTCACCTTATATTTTGAAAGGCCACAAACTTAAAACGCTAACATGCAGTCTTGTTTACAGGATTTTCCCCCCAAGATATCATGCCTTGCATTTCATCTTACTTATCCTGTCTGTCTACATACCCATAAGGCAGTGGTGGGCTTCAAAAAATGTTACTACCGGTTCTGTGGGTGTGGCTTGGTGGGAGTGGCATGGCTTGGTAGGCGTGGCAGGGGAAGGATACTGTAAAATCTCCATTCCCACCCCACTCCAGGGGAAGGTCTCCATTTCCTCCTGATCAGTTGGGACTTGGGAGGCAGAGAATAGATGGGGGTGGGGCCAGTCAGAATTTTTGCTACCGGTTCTCCGAACTACTCAAAATTTCTGCTACCAGTTCTTCAGAACTGATCAGAACCTGCTGAAACCGACCTCTGCCATAAAGTTATATAACCTCACTTCTCAGGCCCAAAGAACCAAGAAAGACATACGGAGTTACTTCTGAAATGTGTCTTTATTGTTATTCGCCTACAGACAGACTCTTGCCAGACTAAAGCAATTATCTGCCATAACTCCTGGTGGCGCAGTGGACTAATTCACTGTTATTAAGATCAGCTGCTTGCAATTACTGCAAGTTCAAATCCCACCAGGCTCAAGGTTGACTCAGCCTTCCATCCTTTCTAAGGTAGGTGAAATGAGGACCCAGATTGTGGGGGCAATAAGCTGACTTTGTATAAATATACAAAAGTATGAAGGCTATTGTTTAACACACTGTAAGCCGCTCTGAGTCTCAGGAGAAGGGCGGCATATAAATCATATTAAAAATAAATAAATAATAACTATAGATTTACTTTGTGAATTGCTAGGGAAGGTCCAACCTTGCTCTCTTCCTGTCCACCAGACATTCTAAGCTCTGCTGTCTCTTTTCCTTCTGGGAAAGAGCCCCTGTCTTCTTCAACTCCAGACTACATTCCATTACATCCCTTGAGGAGGAGCTTTAATGAACCACAGACTGTATTTGTTATTGTTAGTTTCAATGTCGTGTCCGACCCATTGCGACCCCATGGACAATGTTCCTCCAGGCCTTCTTGTCCTCTACCATCCTCTGGAGTCCATTTAAGCTCGCACCTACTGCTACAGTGACTCCATCCAGCCACCTCGTTCTCTGTCCTCCTCTTCTTCTTTTCCCCTCCATCGTTTCCAGCATTAGGCTCTTCTCCAGGGAGTCCTTCCTTCTCATTAGGTGGCCAAAGTATTTGAGTTTCATCTTCAGGATCTGGCCTTCTAAAGAGCAGTCAGGGTTGATCTCCTCTAGGACTGATCGCCTTGCAGTCCAAGGGATTCGCAGGAGTCTTCTCCAGCACCATAGTTCAAAGGACTCAATCCTTTGGCACTCAGCCTTTCTTATGGTCCAACTTTCACAGCCATACATTGCAACTGGAAAATATATATACAGATTGTATATATGCCATATAAAAGAGGAAAAGGGCCATCGGTGCAAACTCAAATCATTTAAAATGCAGCAGAATTTCACAGAACCAAAGGATTCAGATTTCTTTCCTAATAAATTAGGATTTTGTCGGCATCCCAATCACAAGCTTGCATCTTATTCCCCGCTAAGCAAACTGCAATTAAAAAGGAATATGTTGAAAACATCCTTAGGCTCAAAGTTCTTCAGACGTTTTTTTAGAAAAGAGGTATTTTAAATTTAGCTCAGCTTTGTTGGCACTGACTGAACAGGATATGAAACATTGAGCCGATGCAATGAAATTTAATGGATGAAACATTTCTGGGGCAAACCGATTCCCTCACTGGCACTTTCCGTGTATACATTTTGCCTCCTGACTTTAACTTTTTAATTATCTTTAATTCCTTCCAATAGCATAAAGTTCTATCAGCCAGAGAGGAAATTAGGTAGAATCCTTAACAATCCTTATGGTGAAGTCGAGAAACATGTTCTATAACATTTCCATACCTGCCATGCCATCAGATTTCACATTTTGTGCACAGATGACAAGCAGGCACTGATCTCTTTGGCCAGAGGGAGAAACATTTGCCTTAATTTATTTTGAAGTCAAGGTGCTTTTTCCAGCTTCTTTGAATAAATTTGCTTTGCCGCCAACAGATGCTCAGAGAAAAATACGACTTAGTCGTGCACATACCAATAACAGTTGGGGTGGGGGGGGTGGAGGAGGGAAACCCTCCACAAATAAAATAAGGAGTAAGTTAAAGGAAAAGATTTCAAATTGGCTTCCAATATTATTTCGCCAACACTTATTCCCAGTAGCATTACAATTAATTTTTTTTCATTTGTGGGAAAATTAATGAATATGTAATGATCAGCGGTGGGTTTCATATTTTGTTACAACCGGTTCACTGTGTACTTCATATGCAAGTGCCTTCCAGGCATGCACCCGGCCTCAAAAACATGCCTAAACAGGCATAGAGCTGGCCCACCCGTGATTTCCGCTACCAGTTCGGTCCAAACCGGCTGAATATCAATTCTGGTAATAATGCTAAAGAAGATGAACGAACGCATTGGTTGAATGTGATAAAAGATTATACATAACAGTCAAGACCAGGGCTAAAAATCTGCCTCACAATTTATCCAAAGTTTTCATCCTTCATGCAAAATAGCCTGAGTTGTTTCTACTTGGTTCTACGAAGCTTTGAAACTCCTTTCAAATTCCTCTTATTTACAGTTGGAAGAGCCAAAGAGCTTGGCGTTGCTTTCAGTTCAACCTATTTCCATTGCTCTGAAATTATAGTAGTTTCTTACATTTTTTTAGTTGGGGGAAAAAAAACGCCCTCCTGGGAGATGTTTTTCATAATGCTGTCTTCTCTTGAGATATAAACAGGATGGAGAGATAGGAAAGCTACAAAAACTAGCAAGGTGACGGAACATTCACAAAGATAGTAATGAACCTTCACCCTCACAATTTAAATTTGCTCACTGAACTGCTCACTGCTTCCATAAGTCAAGGATATTCAGATCCAGAGTCCAAAAAGGTTATCAAAGAAGGAACAATTACGAGTGGCATTCCTGAACCACCTGGATAAATAATAACAATAAATACATAGATTTTGCGTATTGATTTATTTATTTTTACTATCTCATTTGTGTCCCCCTCTCCAATTTTTTTTAATCCTAATTTCTTTCAACAATTAAACTTTTTCCTCTGTGGATTAGTAGGGAATTTCAGTCTAGGGCTGCAAATATTCTAACAGGTCAATGATTAGAAGAAAGCCCAAAATATGCATTCTTAAGAAATACGTTCACAGAGTATCTATGTGGATGTATTGTATGGGTAGAAGAATCTTGCTTTCTGGGGTTGGCTGCCTAAGAATGTAAATAGAATAGAATAGAATAGAATAGAATAGAATAGAATAGAATAGAATAGAATAGAATAGAATAGAATAGAATAGAATAGAATAGGAATGGAATGGAATGGAATGGAATGGAATGGAATGGAATGGAATGGAATGGAATGGAATGGAATGGAATGGAATGGAATGGAATGGAATGGAATAGAATAGAATAGAATAGAATAGAATAGAATAGAATAGAATAGA
>WNWU01000035.1:3029139-3045708 GCA_012654045.1 Ptyas mucosa
ATATATATATATATATATATATATGCATACATATATATACACATACATACATATATATGTGTATGTATGTATGTATATATGTATGTATGTATGTATGTATATGCATATATACATACACACACACACACACACACACACACACATATGTATGTATCAGGGGTGAAATGCTCCCAGTTCGGACCGGATCAACCGATCCGGTAGCGATGGAAGCGGGTGGTTCGGAGAACCGGTAGCAAAAATCCCTGCCCCCCCCCCCATTGCCCAGCTGAGCCGCGGAATCATCAGAGACATTTTTTTTAATTTTTAAAAGCATTTTTTCTACAACCTCTTTGGCCGAAAAAATGCTTTTGAAAGTTTAAAAAATAAAAAAAGGCTCTGATGATCGCGCAGCTCAGCTGGGATCGTCAGAGGCTTTTAAACGCATTTTTTCTACAACCTCTTCGGCCGAAGAGGTTATTTAAAAAACGTTTTTAAAGGGGGAAAAAAAATCCTCTGCCGATCAGGCAAGTCAGCTGGGATCGTCAGAGGCTTTAAAAGCCGAAGAGGTTGTAGAAAAGATGGTTTTAAAAGTAAAAAAAAAAATTGTTGGCCGCACCCACTAGGTCATATTAATCCCACAAGCCACGCCCACAGAACCGGTAGTAACAAATTTTACATTTCACCACTGGTATGTATGCATGTATGTATATACATACACATACATACACACCAGTGGTGGGTTACCTCCGGTTCGGACCGGTTCTATAGAATCGGTAGTAAAACCGCCGGGAGGCTCTGCCTACCGACCCAGATGTCATCAGGAAGCTTCTGCACATGCGCACGGCCCCGTTGCGAACTGGTAGTAAAGGTAAGTAAAACCCACCCCTGATACACATACATATACATATGCACATATGTGTGTATGTATTTGTGGGTATTTATGTATATGTGTATATATGTATATATATATATTCACAAACCGAAAAATATCCACCATCCTAAGAAACCCCAAAGACAAAATTGAGTTAGAAAACCAAGGAGTATATGAAATCCCATGCACTGCTTGCCCCACCACATACATCGGACAAACCCACAGAAGAATAAGTGCACGCATTGAAGAACACAAGAACTCGGTCAGAAAAGAGGAACCAACTTCTTCCCTGGTCCAACACCTTAAAGCCACAGGACATGATATTGACTTTAAAAAGACCAGAACTATCGCCAAAACTGAACACTTTAACAACAGAATAATCAGAGAAGCCATCGAGATAGAAAAACGCCCACACAGCATGAATAAACAAGATGATACCTCCCTCCTACCAGCCATTTGGAAACCCGCCCTTATTGACAAACGAGTCCCTAACACAAAGAATGACACCAGACCCACACTCACCAAAACCGCACAGGATGTCACCACCACACATCCATGCAAAAAACAGGCCCAGACCCACACCGATGATGAGGCACGACCACGGACCAGAAGCCAGACCACAGCTGCATCATTAGCCACTTTAAAACCCTCCAATCCATACATGAAGCAAACTGACACCCACCATGAAGATGTGGCACGGCCACGAACACGAAGTCAAACAACAGCACCAACACCAGCTCAAATCCCCCTGCTACTCAGACTAACCCGAGCACAACCAAGCCCCCACCCAAACAGAACACACCCCCATCCAATCAGAGCACAGCCAACCCCACATCCAATCAGAGCACAGCCAAGCCCCCAACCAATCAGAACACACCTCCATCCAATCAGAACACAGCCAGGCTCCCACCCAATCAGTTCACACCCCCACTGGCAGTTAAAAGGAAGAAACAGCTGCGATCACACATTGCTCCTAGAAGCACGAAGCCGAGAACACCAGCCTGAAGATGACAAATGTGACTTCGTTGAAACGTCGCCAAGACACTTCCAATTTTACATGGGAGAAAATCCAAATAATCAAAGACCTACATACAAACACCCACGAAAACCTCAGAAAACATATATATATATATGTATATATGTATGTATGTATGTATGCATATGTATGCATATGTATATATGTACATATATATGTTTGTGTGTATACAGATATACACAAACATATACACAGACACATACATATACACAAACAAATATGCACATACACACACCTTTACTTCCACAGTTCAGAGGTTTTCTCTTGCCTAGCAATTATATGCTTTTGATAAATATAAAGCACACCAGCTGCTGTTTTTAGAAAAGTAATCACGTTAATTCTTCTCCTCGCCTTCTCTTTCTCCTTCTTCTTCTTCTTCTCCTCCTCCTCCTCCTTTTTTTAAAAAATGGATAATAGCAATAGCTCTTAAACTTATATAACGCTTCATAGTGCTTCACAGCAATCTCTGAGTGGTTTACAGCATCAACATGTTGCTTTCAACAATTTAGGTCCTCTTTTTTCAGACCTCGGAAAGATGGAAAGCGGAGTCAACATTCTTTTTTTTAATTTTGATTTATATGCTGCCCTTCTCCGGAGACTCGGGGCGGCTTACAATGCGTTAAGCAATAGCCTTCATACTTTTGTATATTTTATACAAAGTCAGCTTATTGCCCCCACAAACCGGGTCCTCATTTTACCCACCTTAGAAAGGATGGAAGGCTGAGTCAACCTTGAGCCTGGTGAGAATTGAACTCGCAGTAATTGCAGGCAGCTGGATGTTAAATGCTGCCTCAGTAGGAGGCATTAGCCTCCTACGCCACTCAGGCTCCTTGGGACTTTTGGGATCGAATGCAAGGCTGTGAGCAGAGTTTGCCTGTAATACCAGTTTCACCGCATTGATTGCATTTAACGTATGAATTTTCAGAGCTGGATTAGCCCTTGACGGCTAATTTTCCTCATGCTATTTGGAGACTCCATCATCTGCATTTGGCTTCTTGTATTCAATTTTTCACCAGCGTGGCCCTCCGGTTTTAGAAATTCCTTACAAACATTCAAGATCAGTCACAAATGTAGAGACAAAAACTAACATATGGTGCTTGAAAAGTCAGATTGCAAGTGTACCATTTCAGTCTGATGTTCAGGGATGTCTGGATCCAAAACCAAGAAAAACACACTGAATCATTTCAATGCAGTTATTTGTATTGCTCCTCCTCACCCATAAACAGAAATCTTGCCAAATTAAAGCGAATTACTTACATCATTAAAGATATATCCTGAGAACCTTTAAGAAGAGGCTATCATGACCCCCTTTCTCCCAACTAAACCTTCTAAACTTGGCTGTCTCTTGGTCTTCTGGAATGTAGCTCCTCCCTCCTGGGAATCCAGACTACATTCCACTACAGCGGTTTTCTTATTGCAGAACTAACTTTTTTGCAACCGTTCAGTGGGCTGAATCTCTACAGATATACCACCATTTGAGAATACAAGGCCTTGAAAAATTCCAAATGTTCCAGATCCATTTACAGATTACAGATTAACAGAGTTGGAAGGGACCTTGTAGGTCATCTAGTCCAACCCCCCGCCCAAGCAGGAGACCCTACACCATTTCTGACAAATGGTAATCCAGTCTCTTCTTGAAAGCCGCCGGTGATGAAGCTCCCACAACTTCCGAAGGCAACTTCTGTTCCACGGGTTGATTGTTTTCACTGTCAGAAAATTTCTCCTTATTTCTAGGTTGAATCTCTCCTTGATCAGTTTCCATCCCTTATTCCTTGTCTGGCCTTCAGGTGCCTTGGAAAATAGTTTGACCCCCTCCTCTCTGTGGCAGCCCTTCAAATATTGGAACACTGCTGTCATGTCTCCCCTGGTCCTTCTCTTCACTAGACTAGCCACACCCAGTTCCTGCAACCATTCTTCATTTATTCATTTAGTGTAAAACAACTCTTTGTGTGCTGTATTTTATTTGTAATTTTATTGGGTCAATCACTAGTTCTTCTAGAACATGATAAGGGGAAAGGTTCACCAACAGTGTTACATCAGATTAGAATAGAAATCAAAAGTTTTATTAAAACATTTCAATAATGCAAGAGGGAAAAAACCCAAACATAGCAATAATGTCATGTTAACAAGGACTAGGAATAAAATTAACCAGAGTGAAACTAAAAAGCTTATTTCCAGCTAGAGTAAGAATCTCTTTTTGGATATCAGGAATTAGTAACTGCTGTCTCTGGTACTTGCATAACTGCAACCTCTCTGGGAAAAATTATTTTGAATGTGGTCTGTTCTAACTCTACAAAATATTCACTGATTCTTTTTTGGGGGGGAGGAAAGATGTAAATTCTACTAGTTTCTTGTTTAAACCACAAGATAGTTGAGCTCCAATGTATTTGATGGTCTTGGGGCTACAAATTCTCTCCAGTATTAACACTTTCGGAACTGGCTGACCAACCGCACTTAACGTGTAGTCCTCAATGGTACTGCATCTACATGGAGGGAAGTATGCAGTGGGGTACCCCAAGGCTCTGTTTTAGGCCCAGTACTCTTCAACATCTTCATCAATGACTTGGACAAAGGGATAAATGGGGAACTCATCAAATTTGGAGATGACACCAAGCTGGCAGGAATAGCCAACACTCCAGAAGATAGGCTCAAGATATAGAAGGATCTTGACAGACTTGAACATTGGGCGCTATCTAACAAAATGAAATTCGATGGTGAAAAAAATTAAGGTTCTACATTTAGGCAAGAAAAACAAAATGCACAGGTACAGGATATGTGGTACCTTGCTCAATAGTAGTAACTATGAGAGGGATCTTGGAGTCCTAGTGGACAACCATTTAAATATGAACCAGCCGTGTGCAGCAGCTGCCAAAAATGCCAACACAGTTCTGGGCTGCATAAACAGAGGGATAGAATCAAGATCACGGGAAATGTTAATCCCACTTTATAATGCCTTGGTAAGGCCACATTTGGAATACTGCATCCAGTTTTGGTCGCCACGATGTAAAAAAGATGTTGAGACTCTGGGAAGAGTGTAGAGAAGAGCAACAAAGATGATTAGGTGACTGGAGGCTAAAACATATGAAGAACAGTTGCAGGAACTGGATATGTCTAGTTTGATGAAGAGAAGGACTAGGGGAGACATGATAGCAGTGTTGCAATATCTCAGGGACTACCCCAAAGAAGAGGGAGTCAAGCTATTCTCCAAATTAACCAGTGGAACAGCTTCCCTCCAGAAGTTGTGAATGCTCCAAAACTGGAAGTTTTTACAAAGATGTTGGATAACCATTTGTCTGAAGTGATATAGGGTTTCCTGCCTAAGCAGTGGGTTGAAGTAGAAGACCTCCAAGGTCCCTTCCAACTCTGTTATTCTATTCTATTTCCAGAATATTTGTCTATATGCAAATAAAAAAGACTAAAACATGTATAGCACCAAACATTAGATCACAGAAGACCCTGTTTTGAATGCTTGCTTATTGAGTTTTTGCTGGGACAGGAAAGATCTTTTGAAACTGGAAAAGTAAGGAGGAATCAAAGAGAGAAAATGTTGTTCCATATGAAAAGATTGAATTTTCTTTTATGCATTAGAGATCTGAAAATAAAGAACTGGGATATTTCAGATTAGTGCCAGGAAAGACAATTTTTTTCTGCATTTTCCTTACAGTCACACACTCAGGTTTATACGGGAAAATTGCTTTAGAACTTCAATCAACAGAGAAAACTTCAAAGAATTTTCATGGACAGTGCCTGATATTCTTACATTTATTTAGGGACGAGGTGGGCAAGGAATGGATAGAAATCTCCTGACTTTCACTGTATTGTCATCCTTCAGTGATCTAGAAGTTGCCTGATCTGTCCACTGAATCTATGGAATGTGACTCCACTCTATTTCAAGGATCTGGCTTGATAGAAATAGCAATAGGAGTGAAATCTACATACCTTCCTTACCAGTTCGGAAGTGCAAATGCCACGCCTGCATCACATGCGTGCGCAGACCCTCTGCGCATGCAAAAAACCTTCTGCGCATGCGCAGAGGGTAAAAGACACATTACTTCCTGGTTAAAACCAGGAAGTAACGACATCCAGGTGGTTGGGCAGAGCTTCGCGCTGCCATTGCTACCGGTTCTCTGAACCACCCGCCACGATCGCTACCGGATCACTCAATCTGGTCCGAACCAGGAGCATTTCACCCCTGAATAGCACTTAGACTTATACACCACTTCACAGTGCTTTACAGCCCTCTCTAAACAGTTTTCAGAGTCAGCATATTGCCCCCCAAAAATCTGGCTTCTCATTTTACCAACCACGGAAGGATGGAAGGCTGAGTCAATCTTGAGCTGGTGAGAATCAAACTGCTGGCAGTTGGCAAAATTAGCCTGCAATACCAATAGCAATAGCAATAGCTCTTAGACTTACATACCGCTTCACAGTACTTTACAGCCCACTCTAAGCGGTTTTCAGCATATTGCCTCCCAACAATCTGGGTCCCCATTTTACCGATTTCAGAAGGCTGGAAGGCTGAGTCAACCTTCAGCCTGGTGAGATTTGAACTGCCAAATTACAGGCAGCCGTCAGGCAGCAGAAGTAGCCTGCAATACTGTATTCTAACCACTGAGCAGTGGTTAAAATGCAGCATGCACGATCTGGATTTGATATCAGATCAAACAATCAGATCAGAACAATCGGATTGGCAGATTGACTTGGAAAATAAAGAAAACTGTGCTGATTCAATTCGCCAAGTTTCTCTGATCAATGAAAGAGACTTCTGTACATGCCCAGAAGCCACCTGTAATATCCAGATTGAGTCTGGCCGCCAGGCCAGCTTACCATTTGAAAGAGAACATCAGAGGATGATTTAGCACTTGAAGTTTTTTTTTTTAATTTGATTTATATGCCGCCCTTCTCCGGAGACTCAGGGCGGCTTACAATGCATTAAGCAATAGCCTTCATACTTTTGTGTATTTTATACAAAGTCAGCTTATTGCCCCCACAAACTGGGTCCTCAAGTGAAACTTTGTTAAACTCTTTGAAGCTTCATATTAATGCGCCTTCGGGGAAGATTCCAATAGCTGCTCCTCCTACGACTTGTTTTGAAGATCACCAAAGGGAAATCCTTGATTATAAGAAGTGTGAAGAAGTCATAGCTTCTTCAGGCATGCCCAGGGGTGGGATTCTATCGGTTCTCTGGGAGCGAACCGGTTCACTCCAACGATCAGCTGGGCCCGCCCACCCGCCCCTTGCGCTTTACTTACCATTATCTTCACAGCTGATTAGAACAGATTGCCATGCCTCAGCTATTTTAATTCCCTAGCACTAATGCAGAAGGTGATTTTTCCTTCAACTTGTTGTGGTCCGCCAGCAGCCTGTGGAGCTGGCAGCAGAGTCGGACAGCGATGAGGCTGAGGAAGAACATGGGCCAGCCCTGGAGACTGGGGAAGGCCTGGACGAGGGCTCTGCGTCGGAGGCAGAGATGGGGCCAGGGCCATCAGGGAGTGATGCGCGGACTTCGGAACCTCCAGAGGCTGACAGCAGAGAGGCAGAGGAACAGGAGGAGCCTGTTCCTAGTGCACGCATGAGAAGAACTGCCAGAAGGCAGGAGCAGCTAAAGCAGAGAGGACGACTTGGGAGTAGGGCCAAAAGATAATTTAAGCCAAAAGGCTTAAAAGACCAGCAACGGCTCTTGGCCTCTTTGCCGGAAAACAACCGTTGAGAGATTTGCTTCATGTTTGGATGTATTCTTGTCTTTCTTGTCAGCGTCTTCTGTTCCTGAACTGTTGCCAAGAAAAGCCTTTGGCAGTTTGACTAATTATCCCGAGGTCAGAGATAAACTGAAGGTGTTTTGAGAACTTTGCTTTCATTTAATTTGGAATAAGCTGAGAATGAGTTAATTCTCAGCTGTTTTAATAAAATCGGTTTGTTTTTGGAACTGTTTTGCATTTAACATTAACTATGTGGGCCTGGGTCACAACAAAACTGTGCATGCGTGCACAGCCACATCTGGCGTGGGTGCGCACGAAGTGAAGCACATGATCACTGAACCAGTTGTTAAACCAGAAGGATCCCATCACTGGGCATACCTAATGTCCCCCAAGTCAAGAGGAAGCAGTAACCCCTGAAATGTTGGTGATCTGCAAAGAGTTATTGTAGACATAATAAGTTGATGGACCTATGATCTGATTTGGTAGCTTGCTTTGCCGATTTTTTTTTCTAAGCAAAATTTTTTAAACCATGACTTGTTAAACAATCTACCTTTGGCAAACTTCACATCAGTGGTGGGATGCCCCCGGTTTTGACCGGTTCTATAGAACCGGTAGTAAAACCGGCGGGAGGCTCCGCCCACTGACCCTGAAGTCATCAGAAGCGATCTGCGCATGCACAGAAGTAAGGCACGCACGCGAGCGATCCCATTGCGAACCGGTAGTAAAGGTAAGTAGAACTCACCCCTGCTTCACATACCACAATGTGCCTCAATTTACAAGCCATAGTGCCTATCCTCATACATCACATTAAGACACAATCAAATAAATTACCATTAGAAGGCTTGGTTTGCAACAGTGTGATTCCAATCAGTATAAAACAGCTTCCTATATTCAGCAGAATAAAAATTGATAAATAAGAGAAGCAGCAAACAGAAACTAGGGGCAAGAACCATAACATAGATTTAGATTTAGATGTCTCACTTACGCACTACTGGAGTCTCAAATGATACTTATAGAATATATTCTGAACAGAATTTCACCGCTATAGATAATCGGAAGAGCACATCTTATTGCAGGAAATCAAAGTCACAAAGTTCAAAAGGATGCAAAGGTAAACTTGAAAAGACTGGAATAAAGATATTCTTGCCAATAGAGGTACTCAATGGTGGGTTTCAAAAATTTTTACTACCAGTTCTGTGGGCGTGTCTTGGTGGGCATGACAAGGGAAGGATACTGTACAATCTCCATTCCCTCCCCAATCCAGGGGAAGGATACTGCAAAATCCCCATTTCGTCCTGATCAGCTGGGACTTGGGAGGCAGAGAATAGATGGGGCGGGGCCAGTCAGAATTTTTACTACTGGTTCTCCAAACTACTCAAAATTTCCGCTACCAGTTCTCCAGAACTGGTCAGAACCTGCTGAAACCCACCCCTGCCATAAGGTCATATAACCCCACTTCTCAGGCCCAAAGAACCAAGAAAGACATTCCAAGTTTCTTCTGAAATGTGTCTTTATTGTTATTCGCCTACAGACAGATAGTTATATATAAAAATGCCATAATCAGAATATTTTGTTAGTGATGAATTGTTGTAATTGATTCAATGAGAACGAAGACAGAAGAAATAACAAAAAGAAGAACAATGGGAGACAACACCGAGATGTCACACAGAAGGAATGACTGATGAATTAAATGTTTGTTTTAAAAAATAAAAAAACTTTTTTAAAAAAATTCCGCTACCGGTTCTCCAGAACTGGTCAGAACCTGTTGAAACGCACCTCTGGAGGTACTCCTCAAGTTACGGATATGACTGAACCTAGAATTTTGGTCATAAGTTGTTGTAGTCATAAGTCAAGTCACCATATGACCAGACTCATTAAGCAAACCATGCTTAACTGTATACACAGTTGTCTAATCTGAATTGATCCATTGGATATGTTATGCGTGGGTCAAAAATGAGGCAGGACTCCCAGCTCGATAACAACTTGTTTATTTCAGGCTTGTTCAGTAACAGACCAAGACTGAGTCATTCGACAACTCCCTTTGAAGGGGAGCTGTCTGACAGCTCAGCCATTCGGCTCCCTTGAATTTCTCTCCAAATCACGGGAGCCAATCAGTTTAAACTTCTGGTCCTCCAACTATTCGGATGGACCAGGGGGAAACCTTAGCTTCAGGTTTCCCTCCTCATTTCCATATTTAACAGGATGAGTTCCTTACCTCCAATCCTGCAAGTGTTTGGAGCCAATAAACCTGTTTTTCTTTTTTGGGGCAGACAGTTTCTTTAACCTGACAAATCTAAGAATCTAACTTAGGGCACTTCTCTCACTCTCTCTGACTTCAGATTTAAAAAGAAGAAAACGTTTTTTAAAAAAAGAATGCTGACCGAACCATTTCTGTTCTTCTAAACATTAAAAGAGCCATAAGAGCCTTGGATAGTACAGTGGTCTAAAGCCCTGTTATTAACATCAGCTGCCTGCAATTATTGCAGGTTCGAATCTCACCAAGGCTCAAGGTTGACTCAGCCTTCCATCCTTTCTAAGGTAGGTAAATTGAGGATCCTGTTTGTGGGGGCAATAAGCTGACTTTGTATAAATATACAAAAAGTATGAAGGCTATTGCTTAGCGCATTGTAAGCCGCCCTGAGTCTCTGGAGAAGGGCGGCATATAAATCAAATTTTAAAAAAACAAAAAACGCTTGATTCCTTATTCCATTTTCAAAAACAAAAATGATATTTTTTTTTTAAAAAAAGAAAGTGTAATAACCATATTAATTCAGATTCAAGCCCAGATCTAACCAGAGTCTGGTAAGAACATTTAACAGCCTATCTCAAAGCAAGTTCTGTACCTTTGACATGTTGTAAAAGTTAATTATAAGGTATTTTAATATAAATCAGCCTGTTAGTGGCACTCTACCTTTCTCAGCTAAAAGAATATTTGCCTTGGATTTATTATTTTTTTTTATACTTACATATTCTAGGAGTCGTATTTCATTTTTATTTTTATTTTTTAGAAAGGAAGAGAATCTTGATTTGTGTTTGGTTTAGCTATCTCGATTTTCAGCAATATAAAGTCAGATTTTTTTAAAAAAATAAAATAAAATAACTGATTGACTGTGAACCCTGAAATTTCAGCCATCATACTCAGCCTGTTATTTTGATTGATTTGACCAAAAATCTCCAAGCTTTGGGACACCTTTGTACCTGGCTGAAAGAAAGGACATGATGACAGATATCCTTGATGGCTCAGAGTGAAAATTTCAAACTGGCAAACTTCCCCGAAAATGTCCTTAACCAAAGAGTTTATTCGCCTTTAATCTGTAAAAATGAAGTTTACATTGAAAATTCAGAAGGAGGTTGATACAATTTCACACTATGTCCCAGAAGTGCTTTTTCAAGAGGCAGCTGGACTTTCTTTGACGTTTTCCTTGAAGATGCTTCACTTCTCATCCAAGAAGCTTATTCAGTTCTGACTTCCAAGTGGCCTCAACAGCTCTCTAAAAGAATGCAAATGACCAGCTGTCTTCAAGAAGTATAAATCCTTCCATTCCCTACCATCCAGTCAGAGTTGAAGAAGCGTCTTGGATGAGAAGCGAAATGTCCTTAAGAAAAGCCAGGAAACTCCAGTTGCCTCTTGAAAAAGCACCTTTGGTACAGACATGACCTGAATGAGTGTGAATATCCATAGATATTTCACAATATGAGATCTTACACTCTGCCAAACAAGTATGGAAGATGTCTTATGAGTCATTTCATGTCCTTTTGGGAGTGAGAGTCAGAAAGTTGGGGGTCACACACGCACACAAACACACACGAACATTGTTTTATTTATGTTTTCTGGAACTCACCCTTTTAGGAACAGTTTTCCTGGATTTCTGGAATATGTACCAGGGGTGGGTTCTAAATTTTTTTACTACCGGTTCTGTGGGCGTGGCTTATTTTGTGGGCGTGGTTTGATGGTCATGTGACAATTCTTTAGGATTTACCAGAGGTACTGGTCTACCAGGCTTTTAACTGCTTGCAGAGCTGTACCGGTCTACCCATTTGTTCTTGGAGCGTTCCGGTCTATGCATTTGTTTTTGAAGACACCGGTCTACCCATTTGTTTTCCGAGCGCACTGGTCTACCACCACACTGCCTTTTAAAACTGATCAGCTGTAGGGCGGCCCTTTGAAGCCCCGCAGCAAGAGTTTAAACAGTTTTTTTCCTTCTAGCCGATCAGCTGGGACTCGGGAAGCAGCGAATAGATTGGGGCCGGGGCCAAATAAAAGGTAAGAATAACGCGGGAGGGGGGGCGGAAGGGCCCAGCTCCCGAACAAAGAGAACCAGTTTGGTGACATCATATCGTCACCGCTATCAGCTCGGCTGAACCGGGCTGAACCGGGAGGAACCCACCACTGATTTGTACCCTTTCAACCTTGACATTTATAAGTTCACTTCTAAATTTCTTTAGCTCCCAACCTGCCAAGCTAGACAATCTGCAGCACACTCTTATCCTCCTCCAGTTATGGCATAACCTGCAATTAGTAGAGAGAAGGAAATAATATTTTTAAAAAGGGTGGGGGATCGTTTTTGCAACAGGAATAGGTCAATTCGTAAAATAAGATGGGCACAAACGACATTTCCAAATTGTCCTCCATGTTTATAGGCAGAGTAAATCAGATCATTTCCCTAAATTTCTCCAGAAGACCATTTTCAGTGAAGTTTCCTTGGGAAAAAGGGAATACCTCTTTTTTTCAGACTGTAAAAAATGCACCCAGCCTGGGAGGTTGAAGAGTGATGAAAGATGTGATTTTAAAAAAAAATAAAAAAATTCTCCAGCAGCAGAAGCGGTGGCCTACGCTACCTTTGATGATCAAGACACTTCAGAAATATAGTTCAAAGAAACTCTCAGGCACCCGGAGAATAGGGTAACGAAACAGACATTTCTCTCTCGCAGGGAAAATTTTACTTCTGAGAAATTGCAGAGTTAGACTCCGGCACACTCTTCATTTCAATACCACTTTCTGCCTTCATCTCTGTTCCTTTTTTTTTTTCTTCCCCAGTGAAGTTATTCCCTTGAGGCAATGCTCGCTGTCAAAGAGAAAGATGGACGTAACACAACTACGGTGGACTGATAGACACTCAACGGCATCTTCAGGAAAAAACACAACCCTATAACATTGCCTCTGCTTTAAGCTGTAAGTGTTGCTCTAAATCCATCTTCTTTGTGTACCTCTGAAAAACTCAAATACCAGATTACACAAAAGTGAACTCTGCGGAAACAGGTTCCCTGTGTTTAGCATCTAATTAGCCTACGATGTGCTGCTTTTTTGCGTGTAGACAGTCACATCAAAGATGGGCCTCTGTCTCTTCCCTTCAGCACAGTCAGGCAGATAGTCAACAAGAAAGAGGAGAGAGAATTTTCAATTACCCAGCCTCTGTTCAACTTGGAGTAATGATATATCAACTTTCTCTCCCCCTTGAGTGCTTAAGAAATAAAATATCTGCAGTTATTTGTTACTGCTGTTGTCAAACCTATGTAGCATCATTTCATCTTAAATGAGTTTGTCTTTACCGAAACACCAGTGACGATCTGGTCTAAGCCCAAAGATGAGTGAGATCCAATAGAGGCCAGTTCTTTCTTTGCTTACACCTAATAGACAGAAGAAGGGAGGTGGTGGCTCAGTGGCTAAGACGCTGAGCTTTTTGATCGAAAGGTCGGCAGTCCAGCGGTTCGAATCCTTAGTGCCATGTAACAGTGTGAGCTCCCGTGACTTGCCCCAGCTTCTGCCAACCTAGCAGTTCGAAAGCACGTAAAAAATGCAAGTAGAAAAATAGGGACCACCTTTGGTGGGAAGGGAACAGCGTTCCGTGCGCCTTTGGCATTTAATCATGCCAGCCACATGACCACGGAGACATCTTCGGACAGTGCTGACTCTTCGGCCTAGAAACAGAGATGAGCACCACCCCCTAGATCTGGGAATGACTAGCACATATGTACGAGGGGAACGTTTACCTTTACCTAATAGACAGAATCTTGCCAGATTAAATAGAGATCCAATAGAGGCCAGTTCTTTATTTGCTTACACCTAATAGACAGAATCTTGCCAGATTAAAGTTATGACCTCCTAGCCTTAACCTCCTTTACTCTGGGAGATTCTAAGGAATGATACCCTGAATCTTTTCCTCCACATTCAATTCAGGACTCCTCAACCTTTTGTTTTCAGCCCCTTTTTGAAATGTGCTGTCTCCTTCCTAGGGAGTCGTGATGCTACAGCCAGCATGGCCCTCCCAATGCTTGCTGGTTCGGGATTTCTGGGAGTCAAAATCCACTTATCTTTGAATTGCTAAAGTTGAGAAACCCTGGATTAAGCTACAATCTTACAGACGTAATTTGTGAGTAAGCTCCACTGAACTGACCAAGGTTCATCTTGATGTCAAGATGTGCTACTTTCTATGGAATCAGCACAAGAACGATACGTAATGTCATTTAATTTTGAATTAAGCTTAGACGAATTAAGCACCTTATATAAAATGATGCCCCCTGTGTTCAGTAAGTCCCCTCATTAAAGAGGACAATTCTTCACTAGCTTTTAGAGAAGGTCATCCCAATTTTAAGGGAGGGAGGAGGAGAGACACTGGAGTTGCAGGGTGTGTAACTTTGGAGTCGCGGGTTGTATAACCTTGCTTTAAGGAGAGGTGCAAAGTTGCAAACCTGTACAGGATCATTAGATGGAAACAGTGGTGAAATCCAAATTTTTTTACTACTGGTTCTGTGGGCGTGGCTTGGTGTGGCTTGGTGGGCATGGCTTGTGGGCATGGCAGGGGAAGGATACTGCAAAATCTCCGTTCCCACCCCACTCCAGGGGAAGGATATTCCAAAATCCCCATTCCCACCCTATTCTGGGGCCAGCAGAGGTGGCATTTGCCGGTTCTCTGAACTATTCAAAATTTCCGCTACCGGTTCTCCAGAACCTGCTGGATTTCACCCCTGGATGGAAAGCTGCCAAGTTAGAATAGCATTTCATTCTTAAGATGCATACCTTTATCTAGGATACACATTTTGATGGGAGCCACAAGTTTCCTCTTTTATACTCGTCATCTTTCTCTTTCAAATACACACACACACACACACACATCTCCATATGCAACCTGCAAAAAATCCAGTACCTTTTTCTTCCTTTCCCCATTCTATGCTGCTAAGGTTTCTTTCTCAGCCTTCTGCACCCAACCCTTACATTTCCACTCGCAAAAGGCCTCTGTGATTTAGCACACTCCTTAGGGCTATGAATCACTAGTCACATGCCTCACCCCTAGCACCGGAGAAATGCAACACAAGCTGAATTTTTATGTACGAATTTGTTCAGTGATTCTAGGCAGCGCCTGTTTATGAGAAACGGGTTTTTATCTCTCCCTCTCTGCTTTTCTCCTCCGCCTGTTGATCTTTAAGGTTTTTTTTTAATTTATTGCACGGTTACTTTTATGGCGCAGCTGACATGTTTTGTGGGAAGGGAGAGGCGGAACAAGGGAAGGGCTGCTCTGTAAAACTCCCATTTTAGATCTGGAAACATCTTCTTTCCCCCCCCCCCTTTTGTTACGACGTGTCACTGACGATGCTTAAGAAGGGAAGCAGCTAGAGATATAGCCATGGATCAATGCAGTCAAAACTCAGCTCTTTCTAATTCTATCCAAGACATGTTTACTTCTCTTTTTGTAATTGGTGGATTAAAAGCTCTGTTTATAACCTATCTAAGTCACCCATTGAGGGATGCAGTAGCTCAGTGGCTAAGACGCTGAGCTTGTCGATCAAAAGGTCGGCAGTTCAGCGGTTCGAATCCTTAGTGCCGCGTAATGGGGTGAGCTCCCGTTACTTGTCCCAGCTTCTGCCAACCTAGCAGTTCAAAAGCACATAAAAATGCAAGTAGAAAAATAGGGACCACCTTTGGTGGGAAGGTAACAGTGTTCCGTGCGCCTCTGGTGTTTAGTCATGCCGGCCACATGACCATAGAGACGTCTTCGGACAGTGCTGGCTCTTCAGCTTTGAAATGGAGATGAGCACTGCCCCCTAGAGTCGGGAACGACTAGCACATATGTGTGAGGGGAACCTTTACTTTTACCTTTAAGTTATCCGTAATAAGTGGAGCAGCAGAACCTGCTTCCCCACCAACAGTCCTGGACTTATAGGAGGATGCATCTCAACCACCGGCTCATAATAACCATAATGACTGACCCATAAAGTGACCCATCACTTAAAATCTTGGTTTGCTTAACCATGCTTTGTCAGACAAACCAGGGGTCCCCAATCCCTGGTCTACAGCCCAATACTGGTCCACAGCCCATTGGAAACTGGTCCACGCAGGTGCTGGGTAAGTGCACAAGCACACGAAGCTCCATTGGTGTAAGCAGAGGGCACATACATGAAACCATCCTCTCTTCCCACCCCCACCTGGAAAAGTTTGGGGACCACTGAAATAAACCACAGTGGCTGGTTCACACATCGTGCTAAACCCAAAGGGAACCAAACCTACATTATCTTTCCATGCAAGATGTGCAAGAACGTTGGATGTCGTCAACTTTCTTGGTGCATTCCATGAAATGGCAGCATAGGATATGTTGGGGAAATACCCAGACTGCTACTTTAATTTCCCACAGGGCTACTGGCACAATATGCAAACCGTTCAAATATTGTAATAAATTTAGATTTGGGGCAGATAGCCAGCACTGTGGAGCAGCCTTGATTCAATTATTTCTCCTCAATCCTAAAACTGATATAGCAAGAGCACTTAGACTTATATACTGCTTCACAATCTGGGTCCTCATTTTACTGACTTCAGAAGGAGGGAAGGTTGAATCAACCTTGAGCCAGTGATTGAACTGCTGGCAGTGGGCAGAGTTAGCCTGCAATACTGCATTCTAACCACTGGGAGGGAAGAAAGGCAGGCAGGCAGGCAGGCAGGCAGGCAGGAAGGAAGGAAGGAAGGAAGGAAGGAAGGAAGGAAGGAAGGAAGG
>WNWU01000035.1:3045718-3058166 GCA_012654045.1 Ptyas mucosa
AGGAAGGAAGGAAGGAAGGAAGGAAGGAAGGAAGGAAGGAAGGAAGGAAGGAAGGAGCCTGATGGAGCAGTGGATTAAAGTGCTGTTAAATAGCACTAGCTGCCAGCTGCCTGCAATTACTGCAAGTTCGAATCTCACCAGGCTCAAGGTTGACTCAGCCTTCCATCCTTCCGAGGTAAGTAAAATGAGGACCCGGATTGTGGGGGCAATAAGCTGACTTTGTATAAAAAGAACATCGCTTGAGGGGGGCCAAAAGCCCTACTAAGCAGGTTTATACAAAAGTATGAAGGCTATTGCTTAATGCATTGTAAGCTGCCCTGAGTCTCCGGAGAAGGGCGGCATATAAATCGAACCAATAAATAAATAAATAAATAAATAAATAGAGGAAGGAAGGAAGGAAGAGCAATAGCCATAGCATTTAGACTTATATACTGCTTCACAGTGCTTTTTAGCCCTCTCTAAGCAGTTTACAGAGTCAGCCTCTTGCCCCCAATAATCTGGGTCCTCATTTTACCAACCTCAGAAGGATGGAAGGCTGAGTCAACCTTGAGCCTGGTGAGATTTGAGCTGCCAAATTGCAGGCAGCTGGTAGTCAGCAGAAGTAGCCTGCAGTACTGCACTCTAACCACTGCGCCACCGAGGCTCATATGGGAGAAGTCAAGATATTAACCAAGGAAGACTACTTCTACTTATTTCCTTAGAAGGTTATCAAAGAGAGATCCAACCTAGAATTAAGGAGAACTTTCCTGACAGTGAAAACAATTAATCAATAGAATGGCTTACCTCCAAAAATTGTTGGTGATCCATCACTGGAGTTTTTAAAGAAGAGATTGGACACTTATTTGTCCATAATGGTATATAGGGTCTCCTGTTTGAGCAGGGGGTTGGTCTAGAAGACCTCGAATGTCCCTTCCAACTCAATTATTCTGTTACTGTTACAATCCAGCCTTAATGAAACGCAAATCAATCTTGCCACCAAGAATTGTGGGCAGACATGTAGGAGGGACTCATCAAAGGTGATCTTCTGGGACAGGTACCTGAAGATGTTGCTCCCTTGCTGCCCTCTGATGTCAGAAATGCTATGCTCAAAAAATTGGAATGGAGTGGAGAGATTCTCCATCGGAGGCTAAAACCAAACCATTTTTAGAAACCAAACAAATTTGGTTCATTCAGCTACAGAATTTTTGTTTATAAATTTGGCTCTAAACATTTTCAGACATGGCCCTGTTGGGTTTGCCGTTCTTCCCAATACATGCCCTTTTTGCAAACAGCTTCCCATAATAGAATGGCTTGATTTTGTATCTTATTTTCACATAAAAGGTAAAGGTAAAGGTTCCCCTTGCATATATGTGCTAGCCGTTCCCGACTCTAGAGGGCAGTGCTCATCTCCGTTTCACAGCCAAAGAGATAGCGCTGTCTGAAGATGTCTCCGTGGTCATGTGGCTGGCATGACTAAACACTGAAGGTAACGCTGTTACCTTCCCACCAAAGGTGGTCCCTATTTTTCTATTAGAATTTTTTTTACGTGCTTTCGAACTGCTAGGTTGGCAAAAGCTGGGACAAGTAACGGGAGCTCACCCTGTTACACGGCATTAGGGATTCGAACTGCTGAACTGCCACCTTTCAATCGACAAGCTAAGCGTCTGAGCCACTGAGCCACCGTGTCTCTTTCTCATACATTTTCACATACATTTTTATAATTCCCATTGTGTATACTAGAGGAAAAAAGGATGAAACTGCAAAATTCAGAAAACTACAAAATTTCAAATGCTCACTGCTACTCCACTCATCATTCACAATCTCCGATTCAGATGTAACAATTACTCTCCATCGATAAGATTTATATGATCAATTACCTTCCTCTGTATTTAAAAGCTTGTTTTCTTTCTTTAAACAGTAGAACTCCTTACTGAGTTTCCAAAGAAGTAAAACCACCTTCCGATCAGAAGATGCTGGCTTATAATGCAATGCTATTTTAATAAGCCTGTCCTGTTTTTTATAAGACCGGCTTCCAAAAGAAAGAATCAAAAGAGCTCACAGCTCAGACAGGCTTGGTCTGGTAGGAAACTTATACTATAAGCCAGTATAATGTAAAGAGCACAAAATGCAATTTAACTCTTAAACTCACTTATCAAGGTTTAGGGTTAGGGTTAGGAATGACAGCTTGCACGTTGCACAATTTCTGGTGAATGCACTTACAATTAACTTTATGATAAAATATTACAAAGAAAGGGAAGGGAGGCAGGGAAGGAGGAAAAAAGAGAGGGAGGGAGAAAGGGAGGGAAGGTGGGAGAGAGAAAGGGAGGGAGGGAGGGAAGAAGGAAGGAAAAGAGACAGAGGGAGGGAGGGAGGGAGGGAGAGAGAAAGGGAGGGAGGATGGAAGGAAGGAAAGGAGAAAGGGAGGGAGGGTGGGAAAGAGGAAGGGAGGGAGGGAGGGAGGAAGGAAGGAAGGAAGGAAGGAAGAAAGAAAGAGGGAGGAAGGAAGGAAGGAAGGAAAAACACAGCGATATTTTGCAGAATTTGTGAGGAATGCAATTATAATTAACATTAGGATAAAATATTGACTACACCCAGGGGAGGAAGGAGAAAGAAAAAAGAACCTAAAGTGTGGTATGGAATATGAAACTACAGCCGGCATTTTGCACAATTTGTGATGAATGCAATTATAATTAACATTATGATAAAATATTAAGTCAAGATCGTAGCGTGTTGATTGATCCTGATTAGCTATATTATCCTTAATTAGAAATCACACCATCTTGCTGGCATGTTTTGCTTCTGATGTCGCTTACAGCCCTGACAAGGGGAGAAGCATGAGTCAGCTTTCGTGCCCGGCTTTATTTATGCATTTAATTGAGGCAAGGGATGGCTGTAAATACAGCAGAACAGGGCAAAGCAGTAATTACAGCCTAACACAGAGAAATTTGCATCTAGGACCAGCTCAGCCATGCAATAAGTTAATTCACGAATACAGAAAACAGAGGAATTGGTTACTGTTGGTTGTATATATATCCATCAGATGTCTGCTGGAGGTACAGTATGTAGAATGAAGTAAAAAAAACTACTAGAGCCTTGGATAGTACAGTGGTCTAAAGCACCCTGTTATTAACACCAGCTGCCTGCAATTATTGCAGGTTCGAATCTCACCAAGGCTCAAGGTTGACTCAGCCTTCCATCCTTTCTAAGGTAGGTAAATTGAGGACCCAGTTTGTGGGGGCAATAAGCTGACTTTGTATAAATATACAAAAAGTACGAAGGCTATTGCTTAGCTCATTGTAAGCCGCCCTGAGTCTCCGGAGAAAGGCGGCATATAAATCAAATTTAAAAAAAACCAAAACTAGCAGAATAACCGAGTTGGAAGGGACCTTGGAGGTCTTCTAGTCCAACTCTCTGCTCAGGCAGGAAACCCTACACTACTTCAGACAAATGGTTATCCAATCTCTTCTTAAAAACTTCCAGTGTTGGAGCATTCACAACTCCTGGAGGGAATTTGTTCCACGGATTAATTGTTCTAACTGTCAGGAAATTTCTCCTTAGTTCTAAGTTGCTTCTCTCCTTGGTCAGTTTCCACCCATTGCTTCTTGTCCTTGTTTTCCAAAGCACCTGAAGGCCAGACAAGGAATAATGTTTCTCTTTTCATACTCTACAGGCAATCCTTGACTTACTACTACTGGTTTGGTGATGGTTTGATGGATGACATTGAACAAAGTAACTGGTGACTGGTGCTCACACGTATGATTATTGTAACATCCTCACAGTTGTGTGATCAAAAGTTGAGCGCTTGGCAACTGGCATTATTGATGATGATTGTAGTATACTGGTGTTATATAATATTCTGTATTTCCCTCGAGTCCACTCTTCTGTCAGTTTCCTTTTGTCTTTCTCTTTGTTTAATTTTTTTTATTAAACATTTTTAATACGAATAAACAACAGAACACACAAACAAATAAACAAAAATCCATCTTTGCATCTTCTTTTCAACATGTCGCATCGGTAATCTATATTCATATTTATACATTTTCTCTTTCTTATTTTAACATATCCCTTATATCTATATTCCTAATATATCATCTATATGTGTTCTCTTAATCTACATATTTGATTTACTATTAATATAGATTGGTACTTAATTTCCTATCCACAATTTGTAGCTTCTCATTTATTTCCATATCTTTTTTCCTTTTTCTCCTCCAACCATTTATACCATTTCTCCCATACTAAGTAGTTATCTGTTTCATCTTTTTCTTGTATCTCCTTTGTGAGCTTGTCCATTTCCGCACATTCCATAATTTTACTAATCACCTTATCCTCTGATGGTATATCATTGCTTTTCCAATTTTGAGCGAAAACTATTTGTGCTGCTGGCAATATATGAATGATTAAATATCTTATTTCTTTTTCATATGGTCCAGTAATTATTCCCAGTAAGAAGATTTCTGGCTTCATTTCTATTTGTTGGTTTATAATTTCTTCTATTTGTATTCTAATTGATTGCCAAAATTGTTTTGCTTTCTGACAAGACCACCACATGTGGTAATAGGTTCCTTTTTGGTGTTTGCATTTCCACCTTCCGCCTGCCAGATTGGCAAAGATGTTCCCGAACACCTCCCCGCTATGCTGGAAATGCAAACAGTTTCCTTTTGTCTTTCAGTCCAGCACTACCAAAAAGCAAAATACAAGTCTCCATTTCATGAAACTTCATTCACAGGCTATGCAAATCTTTAGCATGGAAAATTGATCAGATTCCCCCCCCCCCCCTTCTAATCGGTCCAGACACGTTGAATACTTCTGTGTATGTGCAGAAACAGCCTCTTTTTTTCAAATTACATTGATTCAATTAACTGATTCAATTCAAACGGCTGCATTTTCTGAAGGATTCAAATTGGATTCTGCCTGATTCATTCAGGCTAAAAAAAGCACCTATTTATTGGAAAGCAAACCAGTTCTTGCCCTTCCTAAACTGATTTTTCACCAGCTTAAGCATGAGTTCGTCTTGGTTCCTCAACAGATGGACTTGTTTCCAATCCAGATCCCCTTAGAAAACTTTATTTTCTAAGATTGCTTCTGGAGTCCATGCATGGTTCAGAAATATTCTTATACATCGGGGTGAAATCCAAAATTTTTCCCTAGTGGTTCTGTGGGTGTGGCTTGATGGGTGTGGCAGGGGAAGGATACTGCAAAATCTCCATTCCCACCCCACTCCTGGGGGAAGGATATTGCAAAATCTCCATTCCCACTCCAATCCGGGGGAAGGGTACTGCAAAATCCCCATTCCCTCCCCACTCCTGGGGGAAAGATTTATTTATTTTATTTATTTATTTATTCGGCTTATATGCCGCCCCATCTCACAATGGACTCAGGGCAGCTCACAACAATAAAACAAAGCCACAATATAAAATGAAATCTAAAAATTTAAAAATTTAAAATTAACCCTTAAAACCCCATTATCAGTCCAGATGTTGCAAAATTTCCATTCCCACCCCACTCTGGGGCCAGCCAGAGGTGGTATTTGCCGGTTCTCTGAACTACTCAAAATTTCCACTACCGGTTCTCCAGAACCTGTTAGAATCTGCTAGATTTCACCCGTTATACGTGCAAAAAAATATTTTGTGTGTGTATGTATAAGAATACCTCTGAATCACTTATGTATGGTTTTTATATATATGTTGTGGCCTGCCAGCTGGTGGCAGACTCTGACAGTGAGGAGGTTGGGGAGGAACATGGGCCAGTCCTGGAGTCTGGGGAAGACTCTGATGAGGGCTCTGCGTTGGAGGCAGAGATAGGGCCAGGGCCGTCTGACAGTTATCAGCTGCCTTCGGAGTCGGATATCAGTGGGGCAGAAGAACAGCTGGATTCTGTTCCCAGTGTGCGCATGCGCAGAGCTGCCAGGAAAAGAGAACAGCTAAGGAACAAGGGTCGACTCAGGTGTAAAGCCACAGGTGAATGGTGAATGGCCCCTCCCATAGGGAATAAAAGAGGAGCAAAAGGGGAGGGGAGTTTGCAGGAGACAATTAGTTCACTTAATTGGTTCGTGACTCTCAGAGACTTCTTGCCAAGTTTTGAAGATATCGGCCTGGCAGCTCTCCAAGCCAGATAAGGTCTGTGACTGTAAATTCTCCCTCGAAAGACTTTGCTGGATGTGAATGAGAGGAATTCACAGTAACTTAATAAAAAGGGGTTTTTGTTGGGACAAGGAGTCTGCTTCATGCTCTTGGGAAGCTTAGGTCAGAGCAATACATCCCACCTCCTATAAATGGCAAACCATTGACAAATATATTCTTACACCTTTAGTTATTCTCTTGATTTAATTTTTTACTCCCCTTAATGATTTTCCAATAATTCCTGGTACATTAAACATCTGTCTTTGCCTTTTGTTTCTCTTCTATAAAGTGCTTCTTGTGCTGAGATCATAGAGGTGTTTTCAGACAAAAGTTTGGGTTTATATCTACTCCATATTCTCAGTATGGAACTTCTAATAAAATGGTTTTTAGAATCCACATTGACTTTAATCTTATCCCATGCCACGATTGTGCCATGCCAACTCTCAAAGTTTTGTGTTTGTTTTTTCTGTTTCTCCCCAATATCCATTCTTTCATCCAAACCAAACAGCAAGCCGTTAAAAAAATGTCATTTCGAAGCAGGTAAATCCAATCCCTCTTCTTTCCTTTTCATCTTATAACGCTTTATATTTAACTCGTGATTTCTTTCCCTTGCTGTACAAGTTTCATCTTTGTTTCTAAAGCAATTATTTAAGCAGGTTTTTTAATTAGCATTTCCAAAAAAGGACTTCAGAAGAGAGTGTGAGAAAGCTTTTACTATTTCTTCCACAGTCTTCCCCCCCCCCCACTTTAATTAGTTTTAAATGACTGAGAAGTGACTCATGCTCTAAGATCCTGAAACCACCAGCATCAGCTGACACCAACGTTCTCAGAGCCTTGCCTTCTGCAGATGCTATGACAACTCTTCCCTTTGATGTCTTCTGAAGTTTCATGGCATAGTCCTAAAACACTGGGGATTACAGTGGTTTTTCTACAGATGAGCATATAGCCTCGGGATGGGCAAAGATGCTGGCTTCATAAATGCAAGATATGTGCTGTGTGCTTTACGAATGCCAGAAACAGGACTTCCTAGAAAGTATGGGGTAATCACACCCAATTCAAGAAGGAAAAGGGACTGAAATGGATGGAAATATTCTAGATTCATCACAGCTATTTGCATAGGATTACAGATCACAAGAAACCATGTAATATGGTTTATTGATCAAAGGATGACCGAATGGGTTCACCCATCACAAGGAACCATAAACGATGGTTTTCAAGTAAGAATAGAAACAGAAACAGAAACAGAAACAGAAACAGAAACAAACAGAAAGCGAGTAGAATAGAATAGAATGGAATGGAATGGAATGGAATGGAATAGAATAGAATAGAATAGAATAGAATAGAATAGAATAGAATAGAATAGCAGAGTTGGAAGGGACCTTGGAGGTCTTCTAGTCCAACCCTCTGCTTAGGCAGAAAGCCCTACACCATTTCAGACAAATAGTTGTCCAATCTCTTCTTAAAAACTGCCAGTATTGGAGCATTTACAACTTCTGGAGGCAAGTTGTTCCACTGATTAATTGTTCTAACTGTCACGAAATTTCTCCTTAGTTCTAGGTTGCTTCTCTCCTTGATTAGTTTCCACCCGTTGCTTCTTGTCCTACCCTCAGGTGCTTTGGAGAATAGCTGGACTCCCTCAACAGTCACTGGATTCCCATTACAGATCACAAACGGTGATATGGTAATAACATTTAGAAGTCCAAAGTTCTCTTAGAGCATTTGACCTAGCATATTTTCCTGAAAGAAAGACTATATTTTTTCCCCAATAAAGGGGATTATCCAAGATTTGCTGAGACTATAATAGTGCGACTGGGTTTTTTTCCCCTTATCAATTTGTTTCCTTTGCAGTCTTTCTGTCTGCTGTGTAAATTTTAATTTGGGATATCTTCCTTGTCAGGAAAGGAACAAAAAGAGATTAATTGAAATCCAGTACCATGGAGAGTTCCATACAGAACTAGGGAGCGGTCTTCCAGCATTAATCTGGAGCATGTGGATGGCTATTCTCAGTGGTGGGCTGCTGGGGGTTCGCAGGGATTCAGGAGAACCTCTAGCTAAGATTCTGTGCAGTTCAGAGAACCCCCAAATCCCACTCCTGGCTGGCCCCGCCCCACCCTGCCCCGCCCCGCCCCGCCCACCCTGCCCCACCCCTCCCAGAAGTCCCTATGCGGCCTGTTTTGGATGCAGATAAGTGCAAGGTTGGGTGGAGGCTCAGAGAGGGTGTTGTGTCTTCGGCTCCCGAGCCCAGACCTCCGGAGGAAGAATCCTCCGAAAGTGAAGAGGAGGAGGAGGCAAGGGCCTCCTCCCCTGGCCCGTCTGGTTTGGCACCACCCCAGGCCCCAGCTGAAAGCCCTGTGGAAGAAAGCTCCTCTGAGTCAGACGTTAATGAGGAGAGGGAGTGGATTAATCCCAGGTGGCGACGATCAGAGAGACGGGCTCAGCAAAGGAGTGGGTGGGGCCGAGCACGAGGTGATGAGTCACAAAGCCAACGCCCCACAAGGTATAAAAGGAGCTGACTTTACCTTGTTGGCTTTTGTGACGAACAAAGTTTTACCCTGACTGCTTGTGTCCTGAAATACTGCAGCAGCTAAGTGTTTTTCTTTTAAACGTGTATTGGACATAAATACTTGGAGCCTTATCAGGGACTGGCCGTGGCAACTCAAAACAACAGCTGTCGTTATCTCTCCCGGGCTCGCTGCCAGCTTGTTGTTTATGGATGGTAAATAAACAACTTCTGAATACTCCTGTTCGAGTGTGTGTGCTTGTCTGGGCTTCTGAAGCAGGGAGGGGACAGAACAGAGGGTGAAAAACAGGCCTACCAGAAGTTTGGGCCCATTTCCAGCCTCCAGTGGGCCTCTGGAGCCTGGGGAGGCCGTTTTCACCCTCCTGGAGGCTTGGGGAAAGCCTCCAGAGTCCAGGGAGGGCAAAAACACCCCACCACCACCACCACCATGGTGCAGGAGGCCAACTAGGCCATGCCCACCCAGCAAAACAGGCAGAGAACCTCTTGCTAAAATTTTTGAAGCCCACCGCTGGCTATTCTCCAGCTCTTCTTCTGCCTCACTGATGTCAGACTCCAGAGGCAGCAAAGAAGTTCCAGATGGCCTTGGTCCCCTCTCTGCCTCTGACGCAGAGCCCTCGTCAGAGCCTTCCCCAGACTCCAGGATTGGCCCATGTTCCTCCCCAACCTCCTCACTGTCCGAATCTGCTGCCAGGTCCGTTGGCCGCTGGCGAGCCACAACACCATGAGATTCCTATTGCTTTCCTTTATAGAATAATTATACTGATGATGCCACCACCGTCTTAACACAATAAATTAAGCTCAAATACACTTTCCAAAGAAATGGTGAAGAAATTCCAAAGGAAAAGAGATAGGAAAAGAGAAGCAAGGAAAAATGACTGCCAGGACAGATTTCTATACCATATTAATCACAAACTCAACACTACATATTGTTCTTAGCTCCTTGAAAACTTATTCAAGTTAAGAGCTCAGATGTCTTCATTCCACTATTCTACACAACCAAAATGGACACCACCAAAATTTCCTTAATCTTAAATTATACAGATGAGGCTCCAAAATGCTCCATTAAGTTTCTTTTGAATAATGAATTCCGTCTCATTGGATTTTCCATACACTTTGTATCTGGTATGTGTAAACACATGTTTTTAGCATGTACATTTTAGGGATAACTGCTAGGAATAAGGAAAAGCTTGGCAATAACGGCAAGTGAGGAAAAAAGAGGTGCTATTTTAATGTTTATCTTCCCCCTCCAATGATACTTAAAAGGAGCGATAATGCCTCTGACAACTTTTAGAAAACAATCTGAAAACCATGCCAGTTTTCCACAGTCATCTTTGCTTTGCAAAAAATATGATTAAAATTCCAATAAGTAATACAAATACCGAAGGAGAAGATCACCATTGCTCTCCAGAAGATTTATTTCTATAGCCACTTACCAGGAGAAAGTATTTTAATCAGGTCACATAACAGAAGAAAAGTGCTCTCTTTGCTAAGGGGGAGAACCTCAGACAAACTAAAAGCATTTGTGGGTAAAAAAAAAAGCTGTAATCAGATGTGAAATGAACTGGCAGTGGAATTAGCATCTAATTGCTGATTTCCCATCTGATCTGCAAACCCATTTAAGTCTGAATGCTTTGATTGTATTTGATTTCATTCCAAAGAAGTCAATCGAATTTCTTGGGGTTACATTTGCATATGTAACTGGTTTGGCTAAGGTTGACTGTATCTGTTGTAGCCCGCCGGCGGCCAGCAGAGCAGGCAGCAGAGTCGGACAGTGAGGAGGTTGGGGAGGAACTTGGGCCAGTTCTGGGGGCTGGGGAAAGCTCGGACGAGGGCTCTGTGTTGGAGGCAGAGAGGGAGATAGACAGCAGCGAAGCAGAGGAACAGCTGGAGCCCGTTCCCAGTGTGCGTATGCACAGAGCTGCCAGAAGACAAGAAAATGTCAGAAAGCAGGGTTGACTCGGGAGTAAAGCCACACCTTGGAGGTGATTGGCCCCTCCCATAGGACATAAAAGAGGAGTGAATGGGGAATGGGCTTTTGCAGGAAACAATTTGTTCGTTCTGTGACTCTGTGCCACGTTTTGCCTTGTACTGCGGTTGAAAACAAGTTATGTGGCAGCTTGCCAAACGACAAAACTTACTGACTGTGAATGAACATAATTCACAGTCGTGTAAATAAAAGAGGTTGTGCCGGGACCAATTCCTGCCTCCTGCTTGTTAAGGAAGCCTAGGTCAGAACAGTATCATCAATGTTTCTCTCTGTTTCCAACACGGTTTAAGAAGTAATCACTACGTTCAGATGTATTTCCATGGTTTTTAATATCCTATTCATCGGTTTTAGAATGTCCTTTTTCCATTGTTAATAGGGATTGCTGGGAACTTGTAGTTCAGCAAATCCATGAAGGTCTTCTGTTTTTCCTGCTACTCTACAGTACTGGCTTGAGAAGACTTGAGTAATCGCACCAAGACCTGATGGCCTAGAGGTGGAGCTCTTGCCTCACAATCAGGAAGTTGCGAGTTCAATCCTAGGTAGAGGCAGATGTAGGGTCTCCTGCTTGGGCAGGGGGTTGGATTTGATGACCTGCGAGGTCCCTTCCAACTCTCTTAAATCTGTTATCTAACCCAGGAAAAGTAGTTATTACAAGGAATGGGGAGATAACAAAAAATCCTTTATTGTTAGACCTTCTATGTTGCTCTACTCAAATATATTACATTTTACGAATAAATAAAGTAGGGTAGGGCTCCCGGAGGTTGGATCCGGCCTGCAGAGTGCTTAGATCTAGCCCACGGGGCTGCCCTGGAAACAGCAAAGGACTGGCCTACAGTGCCCTGCCAGTGAAAATGGAGCTCAGGAGGGCCACGGGCAGCCCTCCCGAGCTCCATTTTCACTGGCAGAGAGTTGCAGGAGGCTGTCACAGCTGAAAACGGAGCTTGGGAGCCCTCAGGCCACCACAGGTGCCCCCAACATGAATGACGTCATGATGACATGAGTGACGTCATGACGACATGAGTGACGTCATGACGACATGAGTGATGTCATGACGACATGAGTGATGTCATGATGACATGAGTGACGTCATGCCCCCCTGGCCACGCCTCCTCATGGCCCCCCAAAATCAAACACAACCCTGATGAGGCCCTCAATGAAATTGAGTTTGACACCCCTGAGCTAGGGTAAAAATAAAATTAAATACTGGATCAAGAATAGGCTGAATGAGTTAGTGCATTTACTCAGGATTCCCAAACACCACGGAGGGAAAATCCAGAAGGAGACTGTGTGAAGCATTGTTTAGACAAGGCAATTAAAGGCTACATATATATTAATAAATTCTATGCACTCTGCTTTAAAGGTGTGATTTGCAAGACCAGTTAAGTTTCCTCTTCATCCTTGAGTATTTGGGGTAAACGTATGATCACTTTTCCCCTACCAATTGCCTTCCAGAGGAAATCTAATACGTTGGTGCAAGATGAAAGAAAGTGGGGAAAATCCACATTGTTCTCATCTGAAAGTAAGCATATTTTCATTTGGTGCATGAATGTGTGTGTGTGTGTGTGTGTGTGTGTGTGTGTGTTGTTTTGGCTCTCTTGTCTATGAACAAATACATATGTGTTTATTTATTTGATTTAGACACACTTTTTGTGTGGAATTCAAGGCAATATACATGGCAATCTGTCTTCTTTTTTCTCCCCATAGCAACAAGTCTGCGCAGAATGGGCCGGCTCGCCATGGGCAACTCACCATGGGATAACTTGCTGTGGGACTACTCAACATGGGATAACTCAATAGAATAGAATAGAATAGAATAGAATAGAATAGAATAGAATAGAA
>WNWU01000035.1:3081047-3106592 GCA_012654045.1 Ptyas mucosa
AGTCACATGACCACCCCAGCCACAACCACCCAGTCACATGACCACCCGGTCACATGACCCCCCCCAGCCACAACCACCCAGTCACATGACCACCCAGCCAGGACCAGCCAGGACCAGCCAGGACCAGCCAGTCACATGATCACCCAGCCATGGCCAACTAATCACATGACCACCAAGCCACGACCACTGGTAAAATTGTTAAAAAATTTGAATCCCATCACTGGACAATACCCACTCTCTGGTTTACAAACAGTTCATCAGAGATTAAAATCTAGGAAAAGCTTCCTCAGGACAATGGAACACTTCAAAGAATTTAAAAGCAGAGAGGACTTATGGAAAGCTACGAAGAACCAACATTGGATGGGACCAACAGAGGAGATGGCACCTGAGTCTGGCAAAAGTTGGGAAAGTAGTAAAGGTAAGTAGAACCCACCGCTGCATTGGTTGGTTGTTCTCACTGTCAGAAAATTTCTCCTTATTTCCAGGTTGAATCTCTCCTTGTTCATTTTCTAGCCATTATTCCTTGTCTGGCCTTCGGGTACTTTGGAAAACAGCTTGACCCCCTCCTCTCTGTGGCAGCCCCTCAAATATTGGAAGACTGCTATCATGTTTCCCCTGGCCTTCTTTTCATTAAACTGGACATACCCAATTCCTGCAACCGTTCTTCATATATTTTAGCCTCCAGTCCCCTAATCATCCTGGTTGCTCTTCTCTACACTCTTTTTAGAGTCTCAACATCTTTTTTATAGTGTGGTGACCAAAACCGGATGCAGGATTCTAGGTGTGGTCTTTTAATTATATATTTTAATCTTGTATTTTGTATTTTAAATTTGATGTTGTATACTATACATTAGGGGCGCAGTGGCTCAGTGGCTAAGACACTGAGCTTGTCAATCAAAAGGTTGGCAGTTCAGCGGTTCAAATCCCTAGTGCGGCGTAACGGGGTGAGCTCCCGTTACTTGTCCCAGCTTCTGCCAACCTAGCAGTTCGAAAGCACGTAAAAAATGCAAGTAGAAAAATAGGGACCACCTTTGGTGGGAAGGTAACAGCGTTCCATGCACCTTTGGCGTTGAGTCATGCCAGCCACATGACCACGGAGACATCTTCGGACAGCGCTGGCTCTTCGGCTTAGAAACGGAGATGAGCACCACCCTCTAGAGTCGGGAATGACTAGCACATATGTACGAGGGGAACATTTACCTTTACCTAATAGACTGAATCTTGCCAGATTAAATAGAGATCCAATAGAGGCCAGTTCTTTATTTGCTTACATCTAATAGACAGAATCTTGCCAGATTAAAGTTATGACCTCCTAGCCTTAACCTCCTTTACTCTGGAGGATTCTAAGGAATGATACCCTGAATCTTGGTAAGATGAGTACTGCCCCCTAGAGTCAGGAACGACTAGCACATATGTGCGAGGGGAACCTTTACCTTTAATATACCTTATTTTAATTGTGATGCTTCCAACACAAGCAAACATCGGCTCTCGTTGCGTATGTGTGTACACATGGGTGTGAGAGAGAAAAAAAAAGAGAGAAAAAGAATGTGAGAGTTTGGAGGAAAAAAGCTCAAAAAAATCCCATGGAATACGGTTGAATTCTTGAAAGCCCCCTCAGATAGTTCGATGCCCTGGTTTAGACATCTCTCCTTGACATGTGGAAATTAGCTTTTAATGAGGCTGCTTTTTTCCCCCCCTCCTGGATACACAAGCCAAAAGGAAATCCTTGCAAGTTAAGCTCCGTATGTCAAACATGGTTAAGAACATTTGGCAGAAGAGCCACTGGGTCGCTGAGTTACACTGCTTTGCAAGGCAAGTTGGCAACAAAGACAATGAGGAACTTGCTGAGGGAAATGAACCAGAAGCAATCAATATCAAACAGCTTCTTTCAGCTGAATAACCACCTCTGACTACTCCAAGCAAGATGGTCATTTTTTTTCCCCCTTTACTTTTCTTCTTCTTTTTCACCCTGAAAGAATTCTCCAAAACAATCTCCAGGCAAGGTTTGTTAAAGGTAGCTGGACAACGGCCAGATGGATGTGCTTAAAATAGCACAAATAATTGTGGTCCAGTCTTACAAAGAAAGAATCCAATGCAATCAAAACTGCTTAAAGGGAAGAAGCGCAATGCGATGACATCTGAAATCCGCTATTTTAATAGGGTAAGAAGAACAGCTTTCTATTTGCTGACTGATCCAATTTAACGACTTGGAACATGAAGTTCCACAAGTTTTAAAGCTCAGGGGTTTTTTTCCCCTTCTCCCTCCACAGTTTGGACAGAGAGGACCGTTAGTTTGAAGGTGGGGGGGGGGGCGAGAATCCATCTATGTTAGATTTGAACACCTCTCCCTCAACAGAGGGGGAGGAATGAGGCACCACCTATCCAGGGGTGGGCTGCTGGGAGTTCTCAGGGGTTCAGGAGAACCTCTAGCTAAGCTTCTGTGCAGTTCGGAGAACCCCCAAGTCCCACTCCTGGATGGCCCCGCCCACCCCGCCCCTCTCAGGAGTCCCCCACGGCCCATTTTGGATGAAGGTAAGTGCAGGGTACGTGGGGAGGCTCAGGGAGGCAAAAAACCAGCCTACCGGAAATTTGGGGAGGCCAGAAATGGGTCAGAGTGCCTCCTGAGCCTGGGGAGGCTGTTTTTGCCTTCCCGGAGGCACGAGGAAAACCTCTGGAGCCCGGGAGGGTAAAAATGCCCTCCCCATGGTGCAGGACGCCAACTAGGCCACGCCCACCATTGCCATGCCCACCCAGCAACAGGGCAGAGAACCCCTTGCTAAAATTTTTGAAGCCCACTCCTGAACCTATCTCCAGTCTACAGTACAACAATATAACTAATATAGTTAAAAGATGGGGCGGGGGAGAACAGGATGAGTAGGGGGGAGGTGGGATTGCCTCTTACTTCAACAATCACCTCTAATATGATGTTAGAGCCCCAAGCCAACTTAATTTAACAATATTTGGGCAGGGAAGAGATATAGGGTAAATCTGGAATTTTGAATAGGTATCTTCATAAAATGGCCGTTGGGTGTGGCAGTCATTTTTCTTGTATAGACCACTCTTTCAGCCAAAAGCAAGTTGACAGGTGTGCTTTTCACCATCCCTTCTAGCCATCCAGCGTAGTCTCCATGACCCCAACGAATTTATTTCTCCTGGACAGGCAACAGTGATTTAAGAAAAATGACTGAGATAACCCCATTCATATTTCCTTTAAAAAGTCAATCATTTTTTGTTCCTTTTCCAACTTTTCTGTGTATTATTGTTGTTTTTTTAACTAAAATCATGGGCATCACATTTCCAATTCTCTAACTTAGAGACACAAGCAATAAGTAAATTTAGAAGGCATGTAAAAGACATGCCTTGGTCATTTCCATGATCATATGGCCAGCATGACTATTCGCCAAGGTGCACAGAATGCTGTTATTCCCACCAAAGTGGTACCTATTTATCTACTCGCATTTGCATGCTGTTGAACTGGTAGGGGGGCAGGAGCTGGGATATGGAACTGGAGCTCACCCCATTCCATGGAGCACGGTTCTCGAACCCAGGATGTTAGCTTTCCAGCTGACAAGCTCAGCATCTTTAACCACTGAGCCATTGCACCTCTTCTTCCCTCAACACACTGATCCACAAACTACCAAGTGTAACAAAGCATCTTGGGAAAGCCTGTTCAAGGGGATTAAAAAGCATCCCAGGATAAAAGTCTTCTGGGCAACAAAGAAAACAAAGGACCATAACTGAGATTGGGAAGGCCATTAGTAAGGTTGAAGCTCCAGAGTACTTAAACATTGGCAGCTTTTATTATTTTAAACATTTCTATGAACTTTGCCTTTGTACATCTGGTTTTTACCCCGAAGGCTTAACCCCCATCCCTGTAAAACAGTCTGATAATGAGGCCACCAAATTATGGGAAGAACATTCCAGAATATTATTTCAGTGCAGAAAGCTTTGCTGCGAGACTTCAAAGGACAGCCTCCTGATTTCTTCCCTCAGAACTTTTTCTCCAGACAAATTTCCCTCTTGATGAATTATAAGCACTTTCACCTTTCTCCGAGGAACAATTACTGGGATACAAAAGTTAATTACAGCCGATCTGCCATCCATAGCAGATGACAAATAAGGCTCCCCCGTTGCAACTACTGTACCAGATAAGAATATAAAGACAGACAGACAGACAGACAAAATAATTAGCAAAACTACAATAACGGCTTAGAAGACTAAAATGTGGAGCTGTTTAGTCCATCTGCTAAATATTACCGTGTCACTCTGATTTATTTATGTGCTTTACGGTATGTGGCGCAAAAGAAAAGCATGGAAAGATAGCTGCTCGGCATTAGAAGACAAAATAGGAAAACTTGAACATGGATTAGAGAACAGATGAAAGTATATGATATCATTAAGGTGTCAAACTCAAGGCCTGCAGGACGCATCCGGCCTATGGGGTGCTTAGATCTGGCCCACAGGGCCACCCTGGAAACAGCAAAGGACCGGCCCATGGTGCCTCTGCCAATGAAAATGGAGCTTGGGAGAGCCGTGCGCAGCCCTCCGGAGCTCTGATTTTCACAGGCAGAGGGTTGCAAGAGGCCGTTGCAGCCAAAAATGGAGCTTGGGAATCTGTTTTCGCTGGCAGAGTGCTCGGGCTACCACAGGTGCCCCCAACATGAGTGACGTCAAGCTGGCCATGCCCACCTGGCCCCCAAGGTCAAACACTAGCCTCAATGAAATCAAGTTTGACACCCCTGATTAAGAGAGTCAAAGAATTGAAATGGAAATGGACCGGTCACATAGCAAGAAGAACTTAGGGCAGATGGACCAAGACAGTCATACAATGGATCCACTTGATAAAAAAATGTCCAGAGACCTAAAACAAAATGGAACAACAACATCAGCAAGTATTGTGGGTCCAATTGGCAAAAGAAAGCTCAGGACCATATTGGTGGGAAACGTGCAGAAGAGGCCTTCATTCTGCAGTGGATAGACCATGGCTAAAATGATTATGATGATGATTTCTATACTGCCTCAGTTCAGAGATTCTGGGTCAGTGACGGCTAACCTTTTTGCCATCGCGTGCCAGGAGGGGAAGTGGGGGGGGTGGTAGCACGCAAGCATGCCCACCCATAATTCTATGCGCTCCTCCCCCCAGTGTATGTGCACGTGACCCGCCCCCTGCCCCCGATCACCCCTCTCCTGGCACGCGATGGCCCGGTAGGCCCATTTTTCTCTTTATCTGGCACTAAAGCCTCTCTAGGAGTCTGGGGAGGGCGAAAATGGCCTCCACCCCACACACACACACCCGGAGATCCTCCAGAGGCCGAAAATGGCCCATTTGCCAATTTCTGGTCCCACCAGAAGTTTTTTGCTGTCCCCAGACTCCTAGAGAGGCTCTGGAGGCTGGGGAAAGCAAAAAACAGGCCTTCCAATCCTACTGGAAGTTGGCAAATGGGCCATTTCTTGCCTCTGGAGGACCTCCAGGGGGGTAGGGAAGGCTGTTTTCACCCTCCCCAGACTCCTAGAGAGGCTCTGGAGGCTAGGGACAGCAAAAAATGAGCCTTACCCACCACCTCCGAGGCCCTCTGGAGGCAGGAAACCGCCTGTTTCCCTACTTCTGGTGGCCCCAGAAGCCCCGAAAATCACCTGGCCGGCACACACATGAGCACCAGTGCTGAACTAGCGTGCCCACTGATATGGCTACGAGTGCCACCTGTGGCACGTGTGCTATAGGTTCGCCATCACGGTTCTAGGCTATGGATAAAAGTTCATAATACCGATATTGTACTTTATATGTCCATATTTAAATACTGCTTGTCATTAAACTAATTGGTTATCCTCAGTTCCTCATTCTGCATCAGAGTAAGGCTATCGATCACACCAGATGTAAAATTTCCTAGAAGATGCCACACAGGAATTCTCATCGCTCATAACTGTATATTTTGAGTATAGGTAGTCCTCGTCTTATGATCACAATTGAGTCCAAAGTTTCTGTTGTTAAATGAAACATTTGTTAAGTGAGTTTTGCCCCATCTTATGATCCTTTCTTGCCACCGTTGTTAAGTAAATCGCTGTAATTGATAAATTAACAACCCGGTTGTTAAGTGAATCTGGCTTCCCCATTGACTTGGCTTGTCAGAAGGTCGCAAAAGGGGATCACGTGACACAGCAACGGTCATAAGTATGAACCAGTTTGCCAAGTATCTGAATTCTGATCACGTGAACATGGGGAGGCTACAAAGGTTGTAACTATGAAAAATGGTCATGTCACTTTTTTCAGTGCCGTTGTAACTTGGAACCGTCCCTAAATGAATGAGTTGTAACTGTTGGCTACCTGTAATGTATTGGCGTTCAAATGAATACTTTTAAAATGATTGGGTTCTAGGTGCAAGGTTTCATCCCAACCTATTATATTTCGATATGTTCTTAGGACAAGAACCTATTTACGTAATTGGTGGGTATATATGAAACCAATGCAGAACACAAACTCCATTTAAATCGAGGGTATCCACTCTTAGCAACTTTATGACTTGAGAACTTTAACTCCCAGAATTCCCCAGCCAGAGGTTGAACACCTGAACATCATCTGATTTAAATGATTCTACTTGTAAGGTGATTCTGAATCATCAGACTGATGATTCGAATTATTCCAATTCTCTTGTAAGGAACCCTGATATTGCAAAACCAAACTAAAAGAGAATTCCATCTAGGAACAAGGTTGTGTTCCACTGTTCTCCAATAATCATCTTCTTTTAACAACCCCATAATCCCTTGCAAGGTGGAGTTTGGGCAACTGAATGGAGCTAGCGGAGTGTTTTAATGGCCGGATACCCTTCCTGTCACCAATGTGGAGTTTTGTTCAGCAGATACATTCTCAGTGTGCCCAGAGAGAAAAATGTGTATCTCTACCCAGGATTGAACTCACAGCCTCCCTATTGTGAGGCAAGAGCTCCACCTCTAGGTTACCTCTCCACTGTTCTCTAGTAATGCTCTAACACAAATATCAGCTTGGTACCCTCCAAAAGAACAGAAACTTTTCTCAAGTCAAACAGTATTGTCCGTGTCTCTTGCAAGCTAGAACGTCTCCAGCTCTGCTTCTTAAGAGTTTTGGAAGAGAAACAATCTAAGCTCTTCAATCTAAGTCAGATAATAAGCTTAAAAGGTAGCTGATTCCCTTTTAGTAGCAAGCAAGCATTATTAGGCAACTAAGTTAAGATTCAAAGCCAACTTTCCATCTAAGGAAGGAGCCAAACTGCTTCCTTGAAACGTAGCTGCCCAAACGCACAAGAACTAGTCTAGAATTCCAGCGCTTTTAATTCCAGCACTTATTTATTCATTAATAAAATTAATAGAAATGTGCAACTACCTTGGTTATTAAGTGCACATTTTGTTTCAAGTCTTTTTCTTAGGCACAGTTCAGCGGTGAAATGCTCCCGGATCGGACTGGATTGCCTGGTCCGGTAGCGATCTTGGCCTGTGGTTCGGCGATCCGGTAGCGATGGCAGAGCGAAACTCCACCCACCACTCGGATGTCATTACTTCTTGGTTTTAACCAGGAAGTAATCTGTTTTTTACCTTCTGCGCAGACGGTTTTGCGCATACGCAGAAGGTTTTGTGCATGCACAGATCTTTACACGGCACGTATGCTTCCGAACCGGTAAGGAAGGTGAGTAGATTTCACCCCTGGCACATTTGCATTCTGTTATGCATGCGTTCTCAGGATTTTAGCATTCCAGGTCACTAAAGAAGTGAACACTGCACTGGTCACTTACCAGCAGCCATAAGGAATCCACCTCCAACTTTATAGAATCTCGCGTTGACAAAAGGCACACCGCACACCAACAAAAACACACCCACAAGGCTGGCAGTGATGGCCAGGACAATCAGCGCTGTCCAGAATCCCCTGTACACTGTGCACGGAGGGAGAGAGACACACCACAAATTGAGTCAAGCTACACAATCAGAGTACATGGGGGAAAAAAAATGTCAGTGCAAGGAGATCTAATTTTACCCACAAATGTTTGAAAAAGGAAAAGGGACAAGCTGACATGCATTCTAAATAATTTGGGATTGCATTTATGTTGGATGTGAAGTACCAACGTGTAGAAAGCTTCATACACTTATACCTGTTAGCACTCATAGTTAAGGCAGATAGTTCAGAATATATAATGGGATCAGAGGTGGGTTTCAGCAGGTTCTGACCACTTCTGGAGAACCGGTAGCGGAAATTTTGAGTAGTTTCTGACTGGCCTCACCCCCATCTATTCTCTGCCTCCCGAGTCCCACCTGATCGGGAAGAAATGGGGATTTTGCAGTATCCTTCCCCTGGAATGGGGTGGGAATGGAGATTTTACAGTATCCTTCCCCTGCCATGCCCACCAAGCCATGCCACGCCCACCAAGCCACACCCACAGAACCGGTAGTAAAAAAAATTTGAAACCCACCACTGAATGAGGTCAATATAATGCTATAAATGCTGGGCAGATCATAGAATCAGAGTTGGAAGGGACCTTGGAGGTCCTCTAGTCCAATCCCCTGCTTGAGCAGACGACAGAATCTTAGCTGGAGGTTCTCCTGAACCCCCAACAGCCCACCTCTAGCCATACATCTTATTGTACATCTTAGCACCATTAATGAGGCCTAGGTATGATGAATATATTACGGATTCAAGTTTTCCTCAGAACCTACCTGCGGTTGTGTCATAGGAGGGGTGAGGATGAGGCCCAAATACAATCGGCATTGGAAACAAGTAGGCGTTCATACAGTGCTTAGGATGGGCTTGGTTGGCTGGAGAAAAAATGAGAAATCAATCTGTTTTTGTATAGCGCTGAACAGCTACATTTCAATTCTACACATACAGGTAGTTCTCAACTTATAACCATTCATTTAGTGACCATTTGAAGCCCTGAAAAAAAAAAAACATCCTCATGATCCCATGGTCAGAATCCAGATGTTTAGCAACTGGTTCATACTTATGACCATTGCAATGTCCCAGGGTCACATAATCCTCTTTTGTGACCTGACAAATAATGTCAAAGGGGAAGCTGGATTCGCTGAACAACCAGGCCAATCACTTAACAATGGCAGTGATTCATTTAACAACCGTGGCAAGAAAAGTCATAAAATGGGGGAAAGCTCACTTAACCAATGTCTTGTTAAGTGACACAGAATTTTTGGGCTCAATTGTGGTCATAAGTCAAGGACTATCTGTTAATAGCAGGCTTCCTTCTGTAAGGCAACCCAACTGTTTTCATATTAGAAGCCTGTTAAGAAATGATTATTACCTAATTTGTTGGGTTGGCAATATATAAACCATCAATATTGCTTTAAGATTGCTGTATTGCTGTATTGCATCATACTGTGTCCTGATTGGTTAGCTCTGTAGCCAATGTCCTTAAGAGGGAGCTAGAAACCTGGTTTATTTCTCTTTGCTGATATCTTTGCTGTGTTTGCTACTGTTTGCAAATAAAGAAAAACTGATTATTGTGTATAACTACAACAACTGGTAAGAAGACTTTGTTATTGGATTATCCCTGGACTATTGTTTGATATCTATTGCTTTATATGTGTATGACCTGGACTGTTTATTGGACTGTGCCTTATTACTATTTCCTGAAAATAAACACAACTCAGTGTATCTGTGTGTTGGCTGTGTTATTTCCTAACTACACTCAATCGCTTTTCATGTGCATACCCTAGCTACTCAAGAGTTGCTCTGCGAATTCCTTAACAGGGCCCAAATCTTCCTTCCAGGTTCCTGACATTCTTTTTTCATTGTTTTTGCCTGGCCTCCTGGGAATTTCAAAATCTTTTGATGGCAACAATGGATGCTGCCTCTTTTTGTGCTATAATATTATCTCTCTAATACTCTGCAGCTGCCTTGCTCTTCCTTGCTTCCTGGTCTGCAAAGGTCCTATTGAAGTACCATCCATGTACTTTGGAGTAACAGCTTTCCTTGGGATTTCAACAGATGGGAAGCCAAGACAGGTACAGCCTATAAGATGATTGCCTCATCTTTTTGGTTCTTGCCACACTCACAAACCTTCTTCAAGAATCTCATAATTAAGGTACATGTGAGAACAAGTAACTGCCTTCATATTACAATGATAGTATCTTCTAAGGATCAACTTAGATCAACCCTCTTATATCTCTTCTTACACAGGCTTGAACCTTTTCCTTTGACACAAAATTATCAGAGAGGAGAGGAGAGGAGAGGAGAGGAGAGGAGAGGAGAGGAGAGGAGAGGAGAGGAGAGGAGAGGAGAGATGGAATGGAATGGAATGGAATGGAATCTGGAAGGGACCTTGGAGGTCTTCTAGTCCAGCCTCCTGCTCAAGCATGAGAACCTATACCATTTTGGACAAGTGGCTCTCCAGTCTCCTCTTAAAAAATAATAAAATCTAATAATAATGAAATAATGAAATGGAGTTGAAGTTTGTTCTCAAGGGAGCTGAGCTTCTCATGTCACCATTTTCATTTCAGTAACCATATAGTTCAGAATACAGTGTTGTTGTGGCCACTGAGGCTCCGTGTGTAAGGAATCATGAGAGATCCTTTGTCATATCTCTGAGCTTACTGTGGTGTGGTTTAGTGAGATCCAACCTGTGAAAAGCCACTGAAGAGAAGCCCAGACATTTGCAAAAGAATGTATTAAACATCTTGAAAACTATAGATTTTCTGAAGCTCTTCTGGATCTCCTGAATTTTTGGAATTGCAAAATCAGCCTTTTGTAGAAACTTAAATACATTTAAGTCCTTGACTTACAACTGTTCATTTACTGCCCGGAGTTACAATGTCACCGAAAAAAGTGATTTGCGACCATGGCAGCATCCCCGTTGTCACGTGATCGAAATTCAGATGATTGGCAACTGGTTCATATTTATGATGGTTGCAATATCCCAAGGTCATGTGATCTTCTTTTGAGACTTCTGACCAGCAAAGTCAGCAAGGACACCAGAGTCACTAACTGTGAATCTTAACTGTAAGATTCACTTAACTGCAGCAAGAAAGTTCATAAAATGGGACAAAACTCATTTAACTATCTTGCTATTTGGGGCTCAGTTGTGGTCATGAGTTGAGGACTGCCTATAGGGTTTTTTTTAGGGTCTACTCTTGTAAAGCAATTACCTAGGTGAGGATCTTTAGTTATCTTCACTAAACCCGTTATAAGTGGTAGCAATAAAGGAGAATATTTGTAGCTCAGGGTTTTAAATGAGGGGTCCTGGGTGCTCTCTGAGCTTGGTTGTTTTCTTGCAGACATTTCATTACCCAACTTGGTAACATCATCAGGGCTTGAAAGGAGTGGGGTTTGCTCTCTGCTTATATACAACAGTTATCTGCAATTAGAACTGCTTATCTATATATATAAAAAAGGATGTATATATGTATGTTTGTTTGTTCAAGCATAACTCTGGAACGCCTCGAGGAATTTTGACCAAATTTGGTACACAGATGACTTACCCTCTGGAGAAAAACACTGTGGGGGTAAGACACCCCTGGTGTGTGTGTGTGTCTGTGTGTTTGTGCGTTCTAGCATAACTCTGGAAAGCCTGGGTCTTTAAGGAGAGCGAGTGCGATCTCCTAGAGCGACATTATGGGACGGGGAAAGGAGCTTGATTAGGCCAGTACATAGGTCTTTGATTGACCATGCTCCCTCACACAGTGGGCCTTTAAGGCCTAGGCCTCCCTCACACAGAAGGCCTACGAAGCGAAGGAAGACTGATTAGGTCAGTACAGAGGATTTTGATTGAACACGCCACAGCCTAACGCGGGTGTCTGCAACCTGCGGCTCCAAAGCCGCCTGTGGCTCTTTCGTCCCCCTCCTGTGGCTCCCTGTCCGCTGAACCCACCGCTGGCTGGCCCCACTCCTCACCCTCCCCTCCCAATCACTCCTCATCTGACCTGAGAAGATAAGGGCAACAGCGGAGGATGGAGACTCACTCCATATTCCAGAGTGGGAGTCAAGCACTCCTGTACTATCTCACAGGCACTTCTTCCAGCCCTTGTTGGTGCTGCACGCACCTCAGTCGCTCAGGGAGATGCACTACTTGCTCTCTGCCCTGCCCGGCTGCGGCCAATGCTCTGCATCGTAATGGGCTCCAGGAGGAGGAGGGGACACTGTCTCCCCCATTGTGAAGTGCGCTAAATTTAACTGCACTCTGCAAGGCACTGTGAGAGTAGAGGGCAGGCTATGGAGGTGGCAACAGCAGCAGCGTTGGTCGCAGCCAGGTTAAGCCAGTGTCTCAGGGCGGAGAGCAGGTCGCACGTCTCCATGAGTGACCAAAGTGTGTGCAACACCAACAAGGGCCAGTAGAAGCGCCTGCGAGATATGGCAAGGACAGGGGTGTTTTGCTCCCGCTCTGGAATATGGATCAAGTCTCCATCACCCACCGTCACCCTTACCTTCTCAGGCCAGGCAAGGAGCGATTGGGAGGGGAGGGCGAGGGGCAGGGCAGCCAGTGGTGAGTTCAACTGACAGGGAGCTACAGCAGAAGGACAAAAGAGCTTCATTTATCTGGGAACCTGAAATGACTCTTGATTTAAATATGGTAAAAAGCACCCAAAGAAGAAGAAAGAACAACATCAGCAAAACAAAAAACCCCACCAACCCTCACCTGTTTTTGAAAATTGTTCAAGAGGGAACACACACACAAACAAACACATGAGACAGAGAAAGAGGGAAGAGAGAGAGTGAGATGAGAGAGAAAGAGAGAGAGAGAAAGAGGGGGAGAGAGAGAGACGGAGAGAAAGAGAGAGAGAGAGAGAGAAAGAAAGAGACAGAGAGAGATAGTTGTTTTCCACAGAAAAGAAAACACCAGGAGTCGCAAAACCTGGGTAAGCGTGGCTCTGGGGGTGTTATGTGACTGGGTGGGAATGAGAGCCGTCGAGTTGGCCACGTTCACCCAGGTTTTGTGACTCCCGGTGATTTTTTTTCTGTGGGAAATGGGTCCAAATGGCTCTTTGAGTGTTTAAGATTGCAGACCCCTGGCCTAACCAGATTATCCACCCCCCACCTCACAGTTTCGGCTCCCTTCTAGCCCTGATGATGATACCTAGTTTGGTAATGAAACGTCTGCAAGAAAACAACCAAGCTCAAGAGAGCACCCAGGACCCCTCATTTTAAATGAGTTACCATGTTAAACTATGGTTTGCTTGCTTGCATCATTTCTGGAATAAGGAACATCCTTAGCCACAACGCATAGTTTACAAATCATAATTTACCCAACTCGCCATGAGACGTTACGGTCCAGGAACTTACTTACACTGGCCTATGGCTCTGTTTGGGCGAGCACTGAATTTCCAAGTCGTTCTTCTTTCTATAGTAGTAACTTTCTATAGCACATCCATGCAGTTCAACCACAAGTTAATAACCATGTTGCAGGCTAAGAAAGAGAACAGATGCTTGCTTTCTGCACATTTGCTAAGGAAGCTTGCAATTACAGACCTAATTCAGAACTGATGACTTCGTTGTTCCTTGCATGTGTGAAGCATTAAGCGTCACCTACGCCTTAATTTTCCCAAGAGAAGCAAAATAAAGAAATAGAGCCAAAACCTGCTTAATGAAAACGCTTTGTACAGATTGAAAAACGTACCCCCCCCCCTTTTTTTTTTTCAACAGGGAAAAACTTAAGATAGGATTTGGCAGAAAGTTGATTTCTCAGTACAACCTGACACATTAAATACTCACTTTTCTCTCTTTTCTAATTGCTGCTCCTTATGTAGCTTTACCACGAAACCAACACAAAAACAGAACTGGTGTTTTCAGCATGCTCAGAAAACTTCCAAAAGGAAGGGGAAAAATATGCCCATGTACCCTAGTTACCAATTGGAGGAAAGAAAAAAATATAATACGAATTTTATAACAGGTGTATGTTTGTTTTTAATCTGTGGGCCAAATTTTTATATATTTGATTTTAATTTGTTTGAAATTTTGTAAATCTATATGTGTTTGAATATGGCTGTACGCTGCCCTGAGTCCTCCGGGAGAAGGGTGGTATAGAAGTCTAATAAACATAAACATAAACATATATAATACAGCTAATGTTGTGGGCCGCCAGTGGATCTGGCAGCAGATACAGAAAGTGAGGAGGTTGGGGAGGAACATGGGCCAGTCCTGGAGTCTGGGGAAGGCTCTGATGAGAGCTCTGCATCGGAGGCAGAGAGGGGACCAGGGCCGTATGACAGTTATCTGCTGCCTTCGGAGTCAGACATCAGTGAGGCAGAAGAACAGCTGGAGCCTGTTCCCAGTGTGCGCATGCACAGAGTTGCCAGACAAAGGGAACAACTAAAGAACAAGGGTCGACTTGGGAGTAAGGCCACAGGTGGATGAATGGCTCCTCCCAGAGGGAATAAAAGAGGACCGAAACGGGAGTGGAGTTGGCAAGAGACAATTAGTTCATTACTACATTCTTGCCAAGTATTGCGGCATCTGAAAGATATTGGCCTGGCCCAGTGGTGGGATTCAAATGATTAACAACCGGTTCTCTGCCCTAATGACCAGCTGGGTAGACGTGGCTTGGTGGTCATGTGACCATGTGGGTGTGGCCTACTCAATGTCACTCACGTCGATGGGCGCTTCGCCTTAGCTGTTACAATGTAATACGGGTTAACCAGAGAGGCAGTTTCTGTAAGCAGGGCAATAAAGATTAGGCTAGAAACAACACCAGAACGTTTCCTTCCTGCCTTCCTTACAGGGTTAGCCCTGTCAAGTGGAAAAAAAACCAAAATAAGATTTCTTCCAACCACCAGTTCTCCAAACTGCTTAGAAAGTTAACAACCGGTTCTCCCGAATCGGTGCGAACTGGCTGAATCCCACCACTGGCTTGGCCACTCTCCAAGCCTGATGAAGGTCGGTCATTGTGAACTATCTTGAAAGACTGTGGGAGAGGAAAAACTTTTCTGGAGAGGAATTCACTGTAAATTAAATAAAAGGGGTTTATCAGGATGAAGACTCAGCTTCGTGCTGCTGGGGAAGCCTAGGTCAGAACAGTTAATCCTTGACTTACAACAGTTTATTTAGTGACCATTCAAAATTACGACACTGAAAAAGTGACTTATGACCGTTTTTCAGACTGATGATTGTTACAGGATCCCCATGGATGAGTAAAATTCGGACTCTAGGCAACCGACTCACATTTATGATGGTTGCTATATCCTGGGGTCATGGGATCTCCTTTTGCCACCTTCTGACAAGCAAAGTCAACAGGACACGGCAACCGTCATAAATGTGAGTCAGTCGCCAACCACCCAAATTTTGATCACGTGGATGCTGCCACAGTCATCAGTCTGAAAAATTGTCATAGGTCACTTTTTTCAGTGCTGTTGTAACTCTGAATGGTCACTGTTGTAAATGGAGGACTACCTGTAATCATAATATTGCACGGATTGAATTTTCCACATTTTATCCCCAAGTCAACCTATGTTATGTTATATCAGAGGTGGGTTTCAGCAGGTTCTGACCACTTCTGGAGAAACGGTAGCGGAAATTTTGAGTAGTTCGGAGAACCGGTAAATAGCACCTCTGACTGGCCACGCCCCCATCTATTCTCTGCCTCCTGAGTCACAGCTGATCGGGAGGAAATGGGGATTTTGGAGTAACCTTCCCCTGGAGTGGGGGGGGAATGGAGATTTTACAGTATCCTTCCCCTGCCATGCCCACCAAGCTATGCCACGCCCACCAAGCTATGCCCACAGAATCGGTAATAAAAAAATTTGAATCCCACTACTGTGTTATATCCACCACACAACCACGGCTACTATTTCAGAGTTACTGACAACCTTCCAGGAACAGGATTCTCACTGGTATTAATGGCCCCAAAGCTTATCGTGACGAAGAGTAATAGGATGAATGTTAAACAAATTAATTAATGATTATCCACTTTGCTTTAAAATGTTTCCCACCAAACGAGAGCCCTTCATAATAAATGGACATTCGTTCGTGCAAAGTGACTAATGAAATTTCTACTGCATTAATTATTGCAACGGCAGAAAGAAGGAGAGGAATAAAAAAAAAAAAAGAAAAAAGTCCAGCCAAATGAATTTGCTCTGATCGGTCTCATTAACACAGACAGCAAGAGTAATAAAAGATCTCCTAGTTATCTCGTCTATCTCAAGCCATGGGAATGCGTCTCAAGTGAGGTTTAATTTGATCATTTGACTTAAGGTAATATCCTGTTAAACAATGCATTCTAATAATTAGGCTTAGAAGGGCCTCCATTATTACATTAATGTGCAATCCTGCATTATCGGCGCTTTATCAGCTCTCTCGGAAAGTTCAAGGCAAGGAATCGTCTTAGGCTCTGTTGCTACGCTTTGCATATTTAGTTATGTCAGGAGGGTCTATGACAGGGGTGTCAAACTCGATTTCATTGAGGCCCGCATCAGGGTTATGTTTGATCTCGGGGGGCTGGGTGGGTGTGGCAAGGGTAGGGTGTAGCCAGGGTGGGTGTGGCCAGGGTGGGCATAACCAGCTCGATGTCACTCGTATTGGGGGTGCCTGTGGTGGCCTCGGCGAGGCATTTTCAGCTGTCCCAGCCTCCTACAGCAGTCTCCAGTGAAAACAGAGCTCGGGAGGGGTGCATACGGCCCTCCCGAGCTCTGTTTTCGACTGCCATGGCCTCCTACAGCATGCCACCAGGTTATAAATCAACACCCGGTCAGCCTGGGCTGGGCTAAGGCACTGCAGACAGATCCTTCACTGTTTCCAGGGTGGCCCCACAGGCCACATCTAAGCACCAGATGGGCAGGATCCAGCCCATGGACCTTGAGTTTGACACCCCTGGTCTATGACAATTTACCATGTGCCGCAGCCAACTCAGCACAGCCAACTCAGCGCAGGGCAACTCGCCATGGCCAACTCGCTTGGAGACAACTTGCCGCAGAACAAGAGTTACACTAAATAATAAAGAGTTACACTATCAAACAAATGGTGGAATAGGATCATTAAAATGATCTGAGGCAGCAGTGCCTCAGATAGAAAGTCCATACAGAGAGTGGTAAGGACGGCAGAGAAGATTATGGGAACGTCGCTTCCCATTATTCAGGATACTGCTTATAAGTGCTATGTGCTTAGAGCTCAAAGCATTGTTAGAGACCCCACACACCCACTTCACGGTCTGTTTCTCTTGCTCCCCTCTGGGAGGAGGTTTCTAAGTATTCCTAGCAGGACTTCCAGATTCTGTAACAGCTTTGTTCCGTATGCCATCTGCCTGGTAAACTCGCAAGATTCGTTTTTCTCACCATAAACATATATACATCCCAACTAAACTGTGTTGTTTCTCTGCGTCATATAATATATGTGGGTATATGCATAATTTTGTATATATTTATTTATTCTGTCATGGTTATGTAATGTATATTGGAGGTGGAGACCCTCTGAGTGCTGTATGCAATGAAAATTCATTTTAATGTATGCCAATTAGGGTATATTTAAAGTGACAATAAAGTTATTATTCCGTTCCGTTCCGTTCCGTTCCGTTCCGTTCCGTTCCGTTCCATTCCATTCTATTCTATTCTATTCTATTCTATTCTATTCTATTCTATTCTATTCTATTCTATTCTATTCTATTCTATTCTGTTCTGTTCTGTTCTATTCTGTTCTATACTATTCTTAAAGAAAGGATGCCAAAGGAGGGACAAAATGAAATGTGAATGACAAAAATTGAAATATTTTTTGAATTAGTTTAAATAATTGAACTAAATTGTTGAATTGTCCCACAGGGAGTTTGGCCCATGGTGAGGTGGCTACAGTGAATTGGCCATGGCAAGTTGACTGTGGCGAGTTGGTCCTGACGAGTTGTCCCATTCCACTCCAGGAGTGAACAATTCATGCGTGAATGTTCAAACAAAATCCAAAGAAATTGTATTGATTCATTTTGCGAGGAGGAATTAAAAATTTTGTTTGGGGTTTGACAGATGTAAAAGGTAAAGGTAAAGGTTCCCCTCGCACATTTGTGATAATTATTCCCGACTCTAGGGGGCAGTGCTCATCTCCGTGTCAAAGCCAAAGAGCCAGCGCTGTCCGAAGACGTCTCCGTGGTCATGTGGCCGGCATGACTAAACGCCAAAGGCGCACGGAACACTGTTACCTTCCCACCAAAGGTGGTCCCTATTTTTCTACTTGCATTTTTTAACGTGCTTTCAAACTGCTAGGTTGGCAGAAGCTGAGGCAAGTAATGGGAGCTCACCCCGTTACGCGGCACTAGGGATTCAAACAGCTGATCTGCCCACCTTCTGATCGACAAGCTCAGCGTCTTAGCCACTGAGCCACCGCATCCCTATATTGACAGACGTAGGGCATTAGCAATGCTATTGCCTCCTTCTCCCAAGTAGATTGGACTACAGGTAGTCCTCAACTTATGACCACAACTGAGGCCAAAATTTCTGCTGCTAAGCGAGACACTTAAACCAGCTTTGCCCCCATTTTACGACCTTTCTTGCCACCGTTATTAAGTGAATGTCTTCTGTTGTTAAGTTAGTAACGTGGTTGTTAAGTGAACCTGGCTTTTCCTCTCTCAAGTCTTAGCTTTTTGGATGGTCAAAGAATTTTAAAAGTAGTAAGGTGAGGAGGTGGGCACCTTCTCAACCCCAATGATGCCAAAATGATGGCAAAGTACCTTGGCACATTACAATGCAAATTCCACCCTTTCGTACTTGTACAGGTAGTCCTTGACTTACAACCCACAACTGAGTTCAGATTTGTGGTTGCTAAGCAAAACATTTTGCCCCATTTTGCAACCTGTATTGCCACAGTTGTTAAGCGAATGACTCCAGTTGTTAATGTCGTTAAGTGAATCTGCCTTCCCGCATAGACTCCGCTGGTCAGAAGCTTGCAAAAGGCGATCACATGACCCCAGGATATTGCAACTGTCATAAATATGAGTCAGTTGCCAAGCATCTCAATTTTGAGCATATGAGGATGCTGCAGTGGTCGTACCAGGGGTGGGTTCTAAAAATTTTTACTACCGGTTCTGTGGGCATGGCTTATTTTGTGGACATGGCTTGATGGTCATGTGACAATTCTTTAGGATTTAGCAGAGGTACCGGTCTACCAGGCTTTTAACTGCTTGCAGAGCTGTACCGGTCTACCCATTTGTTTTTGGAGGCACCGGTCTACTCATGTATTTTTGCAGGCACCAATCTACTCATTTGTTTTCTTTTAACACTGATGAGCTGTAGGGCGGCCCTTTGAAGCCCCATGGCAAGAGTTTAAACAGTTTTTTTCCCCTCTAGCCGATAGCTGGGACTCAGGAGGCAGCAATAGATTGGGGGTGGGGCCAAATAAAAGGTAAGAATAACGTGGGGAGGGTGCAGGGGGGCAGAACCAGTTTGGTGACATCATATCGTCACCGCTACAGGCTCGGGAGAACCAGGCCAAACCGGGAGGAGCCCACCACTGGGTCGTACGTGTGAAAAAACGGTCATAAGTCACTTTTTTCAGGGCTGTTGTAACTTTGAACGGACACTTAATGAACTGTTGTAAGTTGAGGACTACCTGTATAGTGATATCTCTTTCCTTGCCCCTCCCAGAATGCCAATTGGAGAAGTGGGGAAGTGGATGGAAAGTTCCAAGATGACCTACTGAGGAAAAAAATAAAAGCGCATACAGTTGGAGTCCTAAAACAGGACAACCCGGACAGATGAGCGAGAACCTCAAACAGAAGACTCCCCCCCCCCATTTGAGAGAATATATGATAATGCTGACCATAGGGGTGGGCTTCAAAAAATTTAGCAAGGGGTTCTCTGCTCGGTTGCTGGGTGGGCGTGGCCTAGTCGGCCTCCTGCACCACGGCCAGGGGGGAGCGTTTTTTGCCCTCCCCAGGCTCCGGAGGCTTTCCTTGAGCCTCTTGGAGGGCGAAAATGGCTTCTCCAGGCTCTGGAGGCCAGAAAGAGGCCTGTTTCTGGCCTCCCTGAACTTCTGGGAGGCCTGTTTTTTGCCCTCCCTGAGCCTCTGCTGGCACCCTGCACTTACCTGCATCCAAAACGGGCCGCGTGGGGACTCCTGGGAGGGGAGGGGAGGGATGGATGAATGGATGGATGGGTCCTCCGAACTGCACAGAATCTTAGCTAGAGGTTCTCCCGGACCCCTGCGAACCCCCAGCAGCCCCCCCCCCGCCCCCGATGCTGACGTTGCTTCCTCTCGTACTCACTAAACCAGAAGTTCCATATAGTCTCTCTGTAATCTTCACCAAAGAACCAGCATCTCCAAAAGAAACCTTCATGATGGAAGGTCAGGATTCCTTTACCGCCTTCTTTCCAGACTTGCTTTCCATCCTGTTTTCAAAACAAACCAGAACCATATTTAGAAATATGGAGCAAACCGTTGAGTTTCACTTGGCACACAAGCTACAGTAGTGGCCAAAACTGTGGAAACCTTTTGGGAAAAGTGTAATTTTGAGGTTTGATGGCTAATAACACCACTTTTTCTTTTGGAGTTTCAAGATAATCCTATTCCAGTGCTGGAATGGCCTGGGAAGAGTCCAGACCTTCACCCAATGGAAAATCTATGGAGCTGACTAAAGAAACGTGTGAGTCAAAAACGACCCAGCAATAAAACCCAGTGAATAGAAGCCATCATTCAATCTTGGTTTCACATTATAACAGCTGCAGAACTAAAAGACTTGGTTCACTCCAGTGGTGAAATCTAAATTTCTTCCCTACTGTGGGCGTAGCTTGGTGGGCGTGGCTTGGTGGGGAGGTCATGTGACTGGGTGGGCATGGCTTGGTGGGTGTCATGTGACTGGGTGGGCGTGGCTATGTAACCATGTGACTGGGGGATCAAAAGACAGAAACTCACTAACAATGTCCTGCTGGAGCAGGGTTGAACTAGATGACCTCCAGGTCCCTTCCAGCCCTGGATTATCCTCAAGCTGTGTCTAGTGCCAGATTTGTAGTCCTTCCTTCCTCTCCTTTTTCTTTCCTTCCTTCCCTCCCTCCCTCCCTCTTTTCTTTCTTTCTCTCTCTCTCTCTCTTTCTCTTTCTCTCTCTCTCTTTCTTTCTTTCAAAAACAGACCCCCCTACCCTCCGTTTTTGGCCTACACCCCCGTTTTTGGCCTAGCAGGCTTCAGGGAAACCTGCTGGGAGCAAAAATGGACCCCACCCCAACCCCATAAAAAAAAGGTTCAGATGCCAACTATGATTATGCTGTGTAACAGACAGAAAACAAAAATGATTATGCTGTGTTTAACAGTCAAACAAAGTGGATATGCTGTGTAACAGCCAAAACATAAAAGGATATGCTGTGTAATGGCCAAAAACCAAAATGAGCATGCTGTGTCTCAACAGCCAAACAAAAATAGTTATGCTGTGTAACAGCCAAAAAACAAAAATGAGTATGCTGTGTTTAACAGCCAAAAATAAAATGGTTATGCTGTGTTTAACATCCAGGAAATAAAAATGATTGATTTAACAACAAAGATGAAGATAAAGATGTTGGGTTTTATAGCAAAATAAAATAAGGTGGGATAGCCAAATAAGGAGGAGTATGCTGAGATCAATAGTTAAAATGAAATGAATAAGTTAGGTTTAATAACAGAAATAAAGATTATAAATGTTGAATTCATTAGTAAAAATAAAATGATTGTGTTGGAATTAATTACTTTATGAATGTTTAAAATAATTGTAATGATTTATTTTGTTAAAATATATCCCTCTAAGCAAATGAAAGAGAAAAACGGAATTATAATTGATTAGGATTTAAGATTTAAGTAACAGGTTTTTGGGGATAATGGCATAGTTAAATAGATAAAATTGAGGGAAATAATTGAGTAAAATATCAAGTTGTGTTAATTGAAAATTAAGATTTGTTAGTGATTTGTATTAATTTGTGACCGGATCAAAAGCTTTGTTTTGAAAAAAAATGTGTTTTATGTTTATGTTTTAAAAAAATAATAAAAAACTTTTATAATAATAATAATAATTTTAAAAAGGTTCAGAGGATTGTGCACCACAGCTGTGATCCTTGGAGCCTTTTTTTTTTTTTTACCTTTTAAAACCAGCTCAGGCGAATAGGTAGTAAAAAAATGCTTTTAAAACGTTTTTAAAAAGGCTCCAATGATCGCGCCATAGCTATGATCGTCAGAGCCTCTTTTTTTTTACTTTTTTAAAGCAATTTTTTACTACCTATTCGCATTTCACCCCTGGTTCACTCCATGGGAAGACGTTGTAAGGCCGTAATTCATGCTAAAGGTTACCCAACTAAGGATTAACTGACATGGTGATAATTTTTGTATATATCTCGTTTTTTCTACGTGTTTCACTTTTCTTCTTTATACTGTAACTGCTATTCTAATAGCAAACCCTTCATAAAAGTTATTGCATTACGTTCTTGATTAAATTATCTTTCCACTGATATATAATTTTATGGTACTACTCCCAAAAAAAGTGGTGTTATTAGCTAGTTTTAGAAAATACACTGTTCCGAAAAGGTTTCCACAATTTTGGCCGCTACTGTATATGTTTTTCCTCTTCCTCTTTTGCTGGGAAAATAGTGAAGATGTCAAAGAAGAGGGAAGGGTTTGGAAGGGCAGACAGCTATTTAGCCATTTGTTTTCCGCAAGGAATGTTCCTAATTTTTTAAATAAAGCAATGCATGAATTAATCCACTGACCCTTACAGGATCGATCAATTAAATCTGCAATATTTCATATGTAAGATTTACAGATTATACACTCTGCAATACAACTGCTTAAGGAAGCATTCTATCTCAAGGGTACACAGAGTGTATGTACTTTCTATTTACAGAATACAGATTAACAGAGTTGGAAGGGACTTGGAGGTCTTCTAGTCCAACCCCCCGCTCAGGCAGGAAACCCTATAACCTTTCAGACAAATGCTTGTCCAATCTCTTCTAAAATAAACTTCCAGCGTTGGAGCATTTACAACTTCTGGAGGCAAGTTGTTCCACTGATTAATTGTTCTGTCAAGAAATTTCTCCTTAGTTCTAGGTTCTTCTTTCCTTGATTAGTTTCCAGCCATTGCATCTTGTCCTGCCCTCAGGTGCTTTGGAGAATAGGTTGACACCCCCTCTTCTTTGTGGCAGCCCCTGAGATATTGAAACACTGCTACCATCTCACCCCTAGTCCTTCTTTTCATCCAGCTACACATACCCAATTCCAACAACCGTTGTTTCTATGTTTTAGCCTCCAGTCCCCTCATCATCTGAGAATTAAATTCCCAACTTCTGACTTTTCCTCTCGTTTCCAGCAATATCTTTCAAATTGTGGTTCCCCCCCCCAAAAAAAAAAACTTCCAATAATGATATTCTGAATTTACAAGGTTTGGGGTATTTTTTTCCCTTTACCTCTTCAAAGGAGTGATTGTTGTTCTTCGCTTCAAATCCTCCACACTTTTCCGTCACCAGCAGCCAGTAATCTGTCCCGAAGGCTACTAGAAAAAGGAAGACGCCGAGGACGCCCAAAATTGCAGCTAAAAGGGCTGCTATTTTGATCTTCATGGTGGAAAAGGAAGGGGAAAGAAGGGCTGGAGCCAAGGAGCCTAGAAGGGCGAGGCTTTTTAAAAAACAAATAAAGAAAACATTCAGGGGCTGAGTGTGCTAAGAGCTGGTAAGGAGACCTATTTTAAGAATGGGACTGGCAGCGTTTCACGAGTGTATGCATTTCACAAGGCAGTAAGGAGACAGCTCTGGGTTGAGTTTCCAAACAGCTGAGGCATTTCAAGCAGGGTTAGGAATGCTTCGCCTCCAGAGAACTCGTAAAGGAAACATGCTTGGGGTTTTCTCCTTCGTGCATCCAGCTAGACGGTCTATTTCAGGTTACAACACAACTGACCCGGATAGACAGACACCACTGCTACTTGCTGTCCAGCAGGCTAGGATTGGCATGCAGAGAGGTTGGCAAGTTGACACTTGGGATGAGTGAATCTATTGAGTTTGGGCTCCTCCCGTTTTTGCAAATGTGTCTAGTTTAGTTTGTAAACTGGATGCTTTTTTAATATATATATATATACAAAATAGTTTGTCGTGAAAGCGACTGCCTGAGGGCTCCTGGATTGGAGCAGTATGCTCCCTCCCATATTGGGGTAGACCAGGTGCTTCAACAGAAAAACATTTGATATGTATGTATGTATGTATGTATGTATGTATGTATGTATGTAATGTATATATGTATGTGTGTATGTATATATATATATATATTATAAACTATTCTAAAAATACAAGTTCCAGGTATATTAGTAAAGAAAGAAGCAGACATTCTGCGAGCTCAGGAACTTAAAATTTTAAAATAATTTAAAAAAATTATTCTACTAAGCTTTCGTCAGCCATCTGCTGACATCGTCAGAATATTAAACTACCATTACAGAGATATAAAGGCAAAGATCTCTGTAATGGTAGTTTAATAGGTAGTTTTAAAATTTTAAGTTCCAGAGCTCACAGAATGTCTGCTTCTTTCTTTACACAAACACACACACATATATATATATGGATGTGGTGGCTCATTGGCTAAGATGCTGAGCTTGTCGATCGAAAGGTCAGCAGTTCAGTGGTTTGAATCCCTAGTGCCGCGTAACGGGGTGAGCTCCCGTTACTTGTCCCAGCTTCTGCTAACCTAGCAGTTCCAAAGCACGTAAAAAAGGCAAGTAGAAAAATAGGGACCACTTTTGGTGGGAAGAGAACAGTGTTCCATGCACCTTTGTCGTTTAGTCATGCCGGCCACATGACCACAGAGATGTCTTCGGACAGTGCTGGCTTTTTGGCTTTGAAATGGAAGTGAGCACTGCCCCCTAGAGTCGGGAATGACTAGCACATATGTGTGAGGTGAACCTTTACCTTTATATATATATAAAGAAACAAGCAGCCAACATTGTTTGCCAAGAACTAGGTGAGTTCTTGGCGTATTCCACCCAAAAAAAGGCACTTGAGCAAACATTTTTGAATTCTAGGAATACGCCAGGGCTAAGGAATCAAGAAGGACACGCAGAGTTACTTCTGGATAGTATTTTATTGTTGTTCACCTGTAGACAGAATCTTGCCAGACTAAAGCAACTACAGTAGCGGCCAAAATTGTGGAAACCTTTTGGGGAAAGTGTATTTTCTAAAACTAGCTAATAACACCACTTTTTTTGGGAGTAATGGTACAATAAAATTATATATCACTGGAAAGATAATTTAATCAAGAATGTAATGCAATAACTTTTATGAAGGATTTGCTATTAGAATAGCAGTTACAGTAGAAAGAAGAAAAGTGAAACACGTAGAAAACATAAGATATTTACAAAAATTATCCCCATGTCAGTTAATACTTAGTTGGGTAACCTTTCGCATGAATTACGACCTTACAACGTCTTCCCATGGAGTGAACCAAGTCTTTTAGTTCTGCAGCTATTGTAATGTGAAACCAAGATTGAATGATGGCTTCTATTAACTGGGTTTTATTGCTGGGTTGCTTCTGATTAGCAAGTTTCTTTAGTCAGCTCCATAGATTTCCAATTGGGTGAAGGTCTGGGCTATTCTCAGGCCATTCCAACAGTGAAATAGGATTATCTTGAAATTAAAAAGAAGAAGAAGAAGAAGAAGAAGAAGAAGAAGAAGAAGAAGAAGAA
>WNWU01000035.1:3120516-3141171 GCA_012654045.1 Ptyas mucosa
TTGGTTGGTTGGTTGGTTGGTTGGTTGGTTGGTTGGTTGGTTGGTTGGTTGATTGGTTGATTGGTTGATTGGTTGATTGATTGATTGATTGGTTGATTGATTGATTGATTGATTGATTGATTGTTCACATTTTTAAAACCACCTATTTCCCTCATAAAAGGATTCTGGGTAATCTGCAATAAAATGTTAAACTATAAAAACAGTATATAAAAATTGAAAATTTAGAAGGAGGCAAGGATGATTAAACATTGTTAAAATTGGTTAAAAGGTGAAGGGAGGGCTCTCAAGGCACCAGACAGCCACATGGTTGCATGTCCCCACGTAAAGCTGCAAAGTCATTTTATCTCTTGTCTTTTGGAAGGCCAGGGAAGTGGGGGGAGGGGCTTGTATCAGCTTCAGGGAGAGGATATGCCACAAAGTGGGGGCAATGGCAGAGAAGACCCTCTTCCTAGACCAGGGGTCAGCAACCTGCAGCTCTGGAGCCGCATGAAGCTCTTTGGGCCCTCTGCTGTGGCTCCCTGTCAGGTGATCCCACCACTGGCTAGCCCCACCCCTCGCCCTCCCCTCCCAGTCATTCCTCGCCTGGCCTGAGAAGGTAAGGGCGATGGCGGGGGATGGAGAAGCAGCCAGGGCAGAGACAGAGAGATACAGAGAAAGGGGGGGAGAGGGAGACAGAGAGAGATACAGAGAGAGAGGGAGGGGAGAGAGAGATGTGTCAAAAGGATTTTGTGGTTCCCGGTGTTTTTTAACAACTGGTTCTCTGCCCTAATGACTGGCTGGGCAGGCATGGCTAAGGGGGGGTCATATGACTGGTGGAAGTGAGTGACATTGAGTTGGCCACGCCCACCCAGGTTTTGTGGCTCCCGGTGTTTTCTTTTCTGTGGGAAACGGGTCCAAATGGCTCTTTGAGTATTTAAGGTTGCAAACCCCTGTCTGAGACCCCTAGAGTTCTTTAACGGATGGGGTCTGCTAACATACCTTCCCCGCCTGACGTTAAGATGATGGAGATATGACAAGCAAGATGGCTGCAAATCGCTAGGAAGATTAGCGGACTAGAAAAGCAGACCATTTGAGCAACCCTCTTTAGCTACTTCAAGGGACATAATAATAATAGAATAGGTAGAATTAGTGGGTCATAATAGCAGAGTCGGTAGAGTTGGTTTGACTTGCTGTTTTGCTTCTGTAAGAACTGCTTTGCTAAGAATTGGAATTGCCTCTGCCGTTTGCTTCTACCAGTGATCTCACTTCTGTTATCTTGTTTATGTGTACAACTCAGAGCCTGGTGCAAGTTATGTCGTGGCTTGACAGGGTTACATGGGGCAAATGCAGTACCTGTGTTGCTAAGCACCCAGCCCCCCTGTTCCTTGCTGCACAGCCAATGCAGGGCTACAAGGAAGGCATGAGCCAGCAGGCCAGAATTGGGTACTAAACTGATGTCTCTGAAGGTGTAAAAGGACACCATACCTTCCCCAAGGTGTGGCGGTCCTTACATGCACCTTGTCTGTATGTCCATGGAATGGTCTACCCAACCTTTTGCTTTGATCAAAATAAACGCTGATTATTTCTCAAGCCGCCTTCTTTTGGTTCATTGTTGACTTAAGCGTATTGTCGAACTTTACACTACCATATCATAAATACATACAGGAGGACCATATTCCACCCAAGAGAATATCACTAAAATTCTCTTCTCAGTTGAAACGGGCTACAAAGCAAATTCTGACACGGGATGAAAACTGTGAGTCAGGAAGCTTGGAAACTTCAGCCCACAGTAAATGCTGAGTTATCTTAATCTGAATCTGAATCTACCGTCCGCAATCTCACAACCATTGTACCTCCTTGCTGAGATAATCCGAGGCACTCCTCTCAGGGGAGATTTGCAAACTTTTGTGCCTGAGGATGATGATTTCTTTGACTTGCTCCACGGGTTCTGCTTCCCAAGGAAGTGTGTGTCGATTATAGGCTGTCACCTGGTCATGGGAATGTAAACAAAACCAATATCAATAAACTTACTTTCTTTCTTTCTTTCTTTCTTTCTTTCTTTCTTTCTTTTTCTTTCTTTCTTTCTCTTTCTTCCTTCCTTTTTCTTTATTTTTTTCTTTCTTTCTTTTTCTTTCTTTCTCTTTCTCTTTTTCTCGCTTTCTTTCTTTCTCTCTTTCCTTTCCTTTCTTTCTATCTTTTTTTCTCTCTCTCTCCCTCTTTCTTTCTTTCTTTCTCTCTCTCTCTCTTTCTCTCTCTCTCTCCCTCTTTCTTTCTTTCTTTCTTGGTCATCTAGTCTTCCTGATAGGCAAAGTGGGGATGTTTTAAATTCTGGCTCTTCTTCCCTTTGAGTAAATGTGTAATATTTACTCAAAAGCTGCCTACCATTTCAGAAAAGTGTTCTTATCCTGCAAAAGGAGATACTATTTTCCTACCACCCTTTTCCAAAGTGTTTTATACTTTCTAAATTGCTGGGAATTGATTTGTGGCTGATTTTATTGGTGCAAGGTGGCGGGAAATGGTAGCAATGTTTTTTTTCCCCCATTATATATCTCTCCTTCCCACATACACACACTCTGCAGTCAACTAGATTACCCAGTTTTCTGATTTTTTTAAAAAAACACAGCACAGACAGAGTTCTGTTGGCATTGATCTGAAGTCAGGGGAATGTGGATTGCTAGAGAAAGGATTGCCCATTGAAAGGTAGGATACTTTTAGAGCTCCCTTGGACAAATTGTTAATAAGCAGGATAGAAGCATTGAATGCTTTTCAATTTTGATATTGGGGAAGACTTCTGAGAATACCATGGAGGCTAATCTATCTTTCTTTCTTTCTTTCTTTCTTTCTTTCTTTCTTTCTTTCTTTCTTTCTTTCTTTCTTTCCTTCCTTCCTTCTTTCTTTCTCTCTCTCTCTCTCTTTCTCTCTCTCTCTCTCTCTCTCTCTCTCTCTCTCTCTCTCTCTCTTTCTTTCTTTCTTTCTTTCTTTCTTTCTTTCTCCCAATGAAGCTAACTCATCTAGTGACTGTAAGTTTTCTGCAAAAAGCCTTGTGGATATTTGAGCTGCTTTCATCTAATTCAATGGTCCCCAATCCTGAGAGCCAATTAATGCGAACAATCCTGGAAGGTATTACAGGTGGTCTGTAATTCGAGCATTTTTATTCAGAATAATACAGAATAGCCAAGTTTTTGGAAGGTCTTAACATTCTCACATGGAATGCTGTAAAGTTTGAGAGCAAGAATGCCAGCATTTCAACATTTTAGGCAGCAACACCAACATTCTTCAGGCCTTGGGAGATTTCAGCTGTTTAAATTAACCCGAAAACCTTTGTATTTAATTGAGGGGACTTACAAAGGTAATGTAAGAGATTCACATTGCTGTGGTGTTTATAGAGATAGTAACTATTGGAACTGGAATTTCCATTGTTAATTAATACCGTTGTAAAGTGCAACTTCAATTGGCCACACTGCTTAGCAATAGCAGCTTTAGCAGTGAAGGTGACTGTAGCAATCATACGACTCTAGTGAAGGACCCTTGGTGCTGTCTGAGCTTGGTTGTTTCTTGCAGACATTTCATTACCCAACTAGGTAACATCATCAGTGCTGGCAGAGGGAGAGGTTGTGGGGGAGGGGGAGGAGGAGGACTGTGGTGCTCTCTGAGCTTGGTTGTTTCTTACATATGTTTCATTACCCAACTAGGTAACATCATCAGTGCTGGCAGAGGGAGAGGTTGGGGGGGGGAAGAGGAGGAGGAGGAGGAGGACTGTGGGGTCCTTGGTGCTCTCTGAGCTTGGTTGTTTTCTTATAGACATTTCATTACCCAACTAGGTATCATCAAGATAATGGAAAGTCTGCAAGAAAACAATTCAGTTCACAAAGCACTAAGGAGGACCCTTCATTTCAACCCTGAGCTACAAATATTCTTTATTAGTACAGGACTATAGGGATGATGAGATAGCCAGAACTTCAAGGACTGGCCATAAGTCCCACTTGTTCAGAGTTGTAAATTCAAACACTTGCTGAATGAGTGATTGTTAAGCAAGGATCACCTGTATCATCAGGCACTATCAGTATGAATAAAACATTTGTAGCTCAGCTGAATTGTTGGTGGACTCGATTCTTTCTGAGCTTGGTTGTTTTCTTGCAGATGTTCCATTACCAAACTAGGTAACATCTTCAGTGCTAGAAAGAAGTGAGGTTTCTAGCACAAATGATATTACGTAGTTGGGTAATGAAAACAACCAAGCTCAAAAAAAAAAAATACTAAGGACCCCACAGCACCAAGTCTCCAGCTTAGATGAAACTCCTTCAAAGCTTTCATATTTTCCCCCTTCCTGGAAAATATTCTGATTGAAGAAAGATCTCACCATCCTCCTTGTTTTGTACAAGTTCTTCTCCAATATCTTCTGGATGTCATTCACCTCATCTTGACTGAGACTCTCGGTGTCATCCATTACGGTGACAGGATTGTCCTTATTGCTAGAAGAAAGGGGGGGGGGGATGAGCCAATACAGAAAAGGTTTAACATTCATTTGTAAGTCAGTGGACCAGCAAGTTTTGAATTCCAAAAGAGCATCAAAGCTTGAAATTCTACTGTCTCTATCAAAACAGATGGAATGAGCCATTGTAGTTTAAGGTACTAGATTAGACTTTAAAGAATGCCGACTCAACTCCACCTTCAACCACCAAAAATTATTTGGGTCAGTTTCTTTCTTTCTTTCTTTCTTTCTTTCTTTCTTTCTTTCTTTCTTTCTTTCTTTCTTTCTTTCTTTCTTTCTTAGTTCAATTTATATGCCGCCCTCCTCCGAAGACTCAGGGCGGCTTACAATGCACTTATAGCAATAGCCTTCATTCTTTTGTATATACCTGCTTAGTAGGGCTTTTGGCCCCCCATAAGCGGTGTTTCTACAAAGTCAGCTTATTGCCTCCACAATCCGGGTCCTCAATTTACCTACCTTAGAAGGATGGAAGGCTGAGTCAACCTTGAGCCTGGTGAGATTTGAACTCGCACTAATTGCAGGCAGCTGGCAGCTAAGTGCTACATAACAGCACTTAGTCCGCTGCACTACCAAGGCTCTAGACCAACTTGTATCTCAAGGTTGTTTGGAAGACAAAATGGAGAGATTCAAGTAAATCTCCTTGAGAGTTTTATCAAACTTTCAAACAAAAAAAAGTATCAAACCCTGCACCAGTTAACAGTGGTGTCCCCCAAGGCAGCGTTTTAGGGCTCAAACTCTTTACACTTTACATAAATGACCTTTGCGATCATATAATAAGCAGCTGCATCCTCTTCGCTGATGATGGAAAACTATTCAACACCACCGACAATGCTGTTGCTCTACAAAACGACCTTGAGTATGTGTCAGAATGGTCAAACAATTGGCAACTCCACATCTCAACCAACAAATGCTCTGTCTTACACATTGGCAAAAAAAATCAGAACACAAGCTGGGCGGATATGACCCTTATGCCACCAGGCTTGAAATTTTGGGCTTGGACAACCTAGAACTGTGACATCTACGGTCTCACCTAAGCATAGTTCACAAAATTATCTGCTACAATGCCCTACCTGTCAATCACTACTTCAGCTTCAACCACAATAATACACGAGCACACAATAGATACAAACTCAAGGTAAACGGCTCCAAACTCGATTGCAGAAAATACGACTTCAGGAACAGAGTGGTCAATGCTTGGAATGCTCTACTTGACTCTGTGGTTACTTCCCCAAACCCCTGAAACTTTAACCTTAAACTGTCTACTGTTGATCTCACCCCATTCCTAAGAGGTCTCTAAGGGGGCATGCATAAGCGCACCAACGTCCCTCTCCTACTATCCCCATTTATTTGTACCCATTTACTATGTTCATATTTATGTTTATAATTATTATTATTATTATTATTATTATTAATTGAACTTTTATACCGCCCTTCTCCCAGTGGACTCAGGGCGGTGAACAGCCAAGTAAAAAACATAATACAAAAGTTAAAATCATTTTAAAATAATTTAAATACAATTTGGCCCCTAATTTAAAACATGTCAATTAAAATCAATCAATATCAAACGTTAAAACTAATAAAGGATCAGGCCAGCCCGGCTAACAGAAAGAAGTAGGTTTTTAGGGCCCGACGAAAAGTCTGGAGGTCTGGGATCACTCGTATCTCTGGGGGTAGATCGTTCCATAGGGTGGATACCACCACAGAGAAGGCTTTCCCCCGGGGGGTTGCCAGCCGGCATTGTCTGGCTGACGGCACCCTGAGGAGGCCCTCTCTGTGGGAGCGAACTGGCTGGTGGGAGGCAATTGGTGGCAGAAGGCGGTCCCGTAAGTACCCAGGCCCTAAGCCATGGAGCGCTTTAAAGGTGGTCACCAACACCTTGAAGCGCACCCGGAAGTCCACCGGGAGCCAATGCAGCTCACGCAGGAGAGGCGTCACATGGGAGCGCCCCGTCGCTCCCATAATCCCCCACGCGGCCGCATTCTGCACCAGTTGGAGCCTCCCAAGGGGAGCCCCATGTAGAGAGCATTACAATAGTCCAGACAAGAGGTGACAAGTGCTTGAGTGACCATGCGTAAGGAGTCCCGGCCTAGAAAGGGGCGCAACTGGCATATCAGGTGAACCTGATAAAAAGCCCCCCTGGCCACGGCCGTCGTATGCTCTTCTAAAGACAGCCGTGCGTCCAGGAGGATGGCCAAGTTGCGGGCCCTTTCCATGGGGACCAGTGATTTGCTCCCAATAGCCAGCGATGGCACCAGCTGGCTATACCGGGACGCCGGCAGCCACAGCCACTCGGTCTTGGAAGGTATAACTTATACCTGTTATCTTTTATATGTTTGACAAAATAAAAAAATAAATAAATAATAAATAAATAAATAAATAAAAGAAATTAAAAATTAAAAATTAAAAATTAATTAAAAAATAAAAAATAAAAAATAATAAAAAATAAAAAAAATGAATAATTTTGTGTCTGTGTGTGTCTGTGTGTATCAAAATGAAAAGGCAATTTCACTGTGTCAGCTGAGGAAAGGAAGGACTCACAGCAATGCTTTACGAGTTGGTCTCCATGACAGCTGACCTGCTTCAGCTAACTGAATGGCACGCTTCCTCTCCAATTTCTCATGCAGGAGAACAATACTTGATTTGGGTTGCTTATACTCCCGGAGCAAATATTTCTGCAAGTGTTTGCTGTTGAAATACTCTAATCTGCCCCGAAAGGAAAAAGGAAAAGAAAACCAGAGTCAGAAACAGAGAAGGAAAATAACTCATTAATGTCACTGGTTTAAGAAGAGCAATGCTCTTGGTGTGCACCAGCTACTTTAGCACAACTTTGGGGAACACATGTGACCTGCTTGGTGTTTTATTAGGTTAGATTAGATTAACATTGATTACATTAGATTAACAGAATTGAAAGGGATCTTGTAGGTCATCTAATCCAACCCCCTCCCAAGCAGGAGACCCTACACCATTTCTGACAGATGGCAGTCCAGTCTCTTCTTGAAAGCTTCCAGTGATAAAACTCCCACAACTTCTGAAGGCAACTTCTGTTCCATGGGTTGATGGTTCTCACTGTCAGAAAATTTCTCCTTATTTCCAGATCGAATCTTTCCTTGATCAGTTTCTTGAACCATTCTTTCTATGTTTTAGCCTCCAGTCCCCTAATCATCCTGGTTGCTCTTCTCTGCACTCTAGAAAGAATCTCAACATCTTTTTTATAGTGTGGTGACCAAAACTGCATGCAATATTCTAGGTGTGGTCTTATTAAGGCTTTATAGAGTGGTATTAGTACCTCCCTTGATCTTGATTGTATCCCTCTGTTAATGCAACTTAGGTTTGCATTGGCGTTTTTTGGCTGCCGCTGCACACTGCTGGCTCATATTTAATTGGTTGCCCACTAAGACTCCAAGATCCCTTCTCAGAGTTACTGCTATTAAGCCTGGTTTCACCCGGTCTATATGTGTACTTTTGGTTTTTCTTGCCTAATTGTAAGACTTAACTTTTCTCTACATTGAATTTCATTTTGTTTGAGTGGCTGTGATCAGGAAGAGGAAACTGTTGGATCAGGAGAAAAGCTTTAGTTTAATTTAATCCGTAAAGAATCGTTAACATGATCACTTCTCGTACGTTCGATAATATTGTATTGCATTAGACATCTCAAATTTGGCAGCAATCGATGCAAAGGTCCTTTGGTCCATACCATGAAAACCAAGGAGGTTTGACTGTACATCTCTGCCTTGCCATGAAACACAAGTTGAGTTGATGGAGGCAAGCCAGTTTCAACTGTAACCCTTCTATCACCCAGCTCCCACAATTAGATTGGCTCAGAAGTACCACCAATGAAAACTGTCATGAAAATAGAACAAACCAGCTAAAGGATGAGATTTGTGGTTGCTAAAATACTTTTGGGAATCCAGAAGCAGAGAATTTTCTATGCACGCAGGTTAAATATAAAAATCTTTCTCATTAGTTAGCCCCAGTGGTGGGATTCAAATAATTTAACAACCGGTTCTCTGCCCTAATGATTTCTTCCAACAACCAGTTTGCCAAACGGCTCAGAAAGTTAACAACCGGTTCTCCCGAAGTGGTGCGAACTGGCTGAATCCCACCACTGGTTAGTCCTCTGATCAGGGGTAGGTTCTACTTACCTTTACTACCAGTTCGTAATGGGAGCCCGCGCACACACGCGCATGCTTTGCTTCGCTCCCACGCAAGCACGCATTTCTGCGCATGCGTAGATCATCCATGATGACATCATGGCCGGTGGGCGGAGCCTCCTCCCAGTTTTACTACCAGTTCTATAGAACCGGACCGAACCGGGGTCAACCCACCACTGCCTCTGATGTCATGGCTGTTTATTCCATTTGTCCCTTCCTTGATTCTTTCTTTGACAGGAGCATTGTATGTTACACAGATCACTTTATACATTGAAGGGAGGGAGGGAAGGAGGGAATGGAGAGGGAAGGTGGGAGGGAAGAAAGAGGAAGAGGAAAAGGGAGGGGAAAAGGGAGGGAGGGAATGAAAAGGAGGAAGGGAGGAAGAGAGGGAACAGAGAGGGAAGGTGGGAGAAGAGAAAGAAAAAGAGAAAAAGGGGAAGGGAAGAGTGAGGGAGGGACAGAAGGAAGGAAAGGAAGGAAGGGAAGGAAGAAAGGAAGGGAAAGTAGGAACAGAGAGTGAAGGTGGGAGAAAGGGGAAGGGGAAGGGGAGGAAGAAAGGACGGAAGCAAAAAGAAGAAGGAAAGAAGGCAACAGCTCTTTTTCTTATTGTGAAATAATAATCTGTTTTGTAACACAAGGATGAATAAAGCTAAGTCATCCCTCAAGGGGACTTCATACAGTCAGGAAATCAAACGTACAAGCTTTCTTTCCCCCCCTTTATACATGCAGAGACTTGTATTTTTAACAAATCCTTACTTGTCTTTCCAATAATACTGTCCCCAGTGTCCTGATATATCTTCAATACCAGCCAACAAATGATCCAGGAACTGAACAGAGAGAGGAGAGAGAGAGAAAGAAAGGAGGATTTTGATTTACATGTTTGCATTGTTGTTGATGCATAAAGGATGGACTCCGGGCATCCGAAGCCTCAAGACGGAAGCCAAAACACGTTGGGTGGCAGAAGGCTTCACGCTGCTCCTTCCTTGTGTGTCTACGTCTGTGTGCAGGTGTGAATAAATCACAGGGAAAATTCTCCCATATCTCTCACGCTCACTTTGATGAAAGAGAATTTCCTCTTGAAATCCGTTTCAAAGAGCAGAATTTTGTGGAAACTCTGAGGAGCAAAGTCGGTCGACATGCCCTTGATACTCAGTATAATTTTTGACCTACAAGAAACATTCGACAATAGACATCCTCAAAACATGAGGACAATCCTCCAGGTCTACCATGCCATTCTCTTTCTGAGCTGCTTCGGATTTAGAAATGACATTTTGAGTAATTCTAGACAATCTTCCAATGTCCAGCTGAGAAACTTTACCCGGATATGAATTTGTTCTCCCACGGTGGGGGCGCTTTCTTGTTTTCGAGTGACGTGTAGCCAGTCAACAAGAGGACGAATGGTCATCCCCTGCAACATAAGAGAAGAAACAGAAGGAGGAATGCGTAGATCCAATTCAAATGTTGCTTCAGGGGCATCAGATAAATCACAAGGCTGGACATGATGGAAAGATACAAGTTATGGGGAAGTAGGGAGCAGACATGTAGATCTTGAATTTCCACTGGGAACCATCTCAGGATGTAGCCATTGTAGCTTTTCCTAAACTGTAGGAATTGTCTTTTTTTATTTGGGCTCTACATATTCCCCATATTCTATTCTCCCTCCTTATTCCATTTCACTTCTATTTTTTAGAGGGGGGGGAGGAGGAGGAGGAGGAGGAGGAGGAGGAGGAGGAGGAGGTAGAGAGCAATCTCAGCAAAGAGTAGTTTCAAAAGTTTTTTTTTTTAATTAAAATGGAGGCTGACTCAGTGTTTTCTTAGGAAGGATGACCACCTGTCAGAAAAGAAGGCAAGATAAGTAGAGGTGTCAGATACAGATACAGATTAATAGAGTTGGAAGGGATCTACTCGAGCAGGAAACCTTGGCCTACACCATTTTTGACAGATAGCAGTCCAGTCTCTTCTTGAAAGCTTCCAGGGATGAAGCTCCCACAACTTCTGAGGGTTCCTTTGGTTGATTGTTTTCACTTGTCAGAAAATTTCTCTTTATTTCCAGGCTGAATCTCTCCTTGATCAGATTCCATCAGTGGTGGCTTGCCCCTGGTTTGGACTGGTTCACAAGAACCGGTAGTAAAACTGGCAGGAGGCCCCGCCCACCGCCCCAGGTGTCATCATCGGTAGTAAAGGTAAGTAGAACCCACCCCTGGATTCCATTCATTATTCCTTGTCTGGCCTTCAGGTGCCTTGGAAAATAGCTTGACCCCCTCCTCTCTGTGGCAGCCCCTCAAATATTGGAAGACTGCTATCATGTCTCCCCTGGTCCTTCTCTTCACTAGACTAGCCATGCCCAGTTCCTGCAACCGTTCATCGTATGTTTTAGCCTCCAGTCCAGTGATGGGTTCCTCCCGGTTCGGCCCGGTTCGGCCAAGCCGGTAGCAGTGACGATATGATGTCACCGAACCAGTTCTGCCCCACCACCGCACCACCCCCGCGTTATTCTTACCTTTTATTTGGCCCCACCCCCAATCTATTGCTGCCTCCTGAGTCCCAGCTGATGGCTAGAGGGGGGAAAACTGTTTAAACTCTTGCCGTGGGGCATCAAAGGGCCGCCCTACAGCTGATCAGTGTTAAAAGCAAACAAATGAGTAGACTGGTGCCTGCAAAAATAAATGGGTAGACCAGTGCCTGCAAAAATACATGAGTACACCAGTGCCTGCAAAAATATATGAGTAGATCAGTGCCTGCAAAAATAAATGGGTAGACCAGTGCCTGCAAAAATACATGAGTAGACCAGTGCCTGCAAAAATAAATGGGTAGACCAGTGCCTGCAAAACTAAATGGTTAGACCAGTGCCTGCAAAAATATATGAGTAGATCAGTGCCTGCAAAAATAAATGGGTAGACCAGTGCCTGCAAAAATAAATGGGTAGATCGGTACAGCTCTGCAAGCAGTTAAAAGCCTGGTAGACCAGTACCTCTGCTGAATCCTAAATAATTGTCACATGACCATCAAGCCACGCCCACAAAATAAGCCACACCCACAAAATAAGCCATGCCCACAGAACTGGTACTAAAAAGAATTTAGAACCCACCCCTGCTCCAGTCCCCTAATCACTCTGATTGCTCTTCTCTACACTTTTTCTAGAGTCTCAACATCTTTTTTATAGTGTGGTGACCAAAACTGGATGCACTATCCTGTGGTCTTACTAAGACTTTATAGAATGGTATTATAGAGTGTCTGTAACATCTCTTTTAGTTTGCCCTTTAGTTATTAGGCATCGCTAAATGTCTATGGAGATTCTCAGTCACCTATGTCACAACCAAGACCTGGATGACTGAGAATCTCCATAGACATTTAGTTATTAGAGTTTTGTTTTAACAGTGACAAACTCTTGATATTGCTGAACTTCCATATATCCAACAACCATATATGAATGACGCTGGTTAGAAGTCCTATCTGGAAATCCATCGTTTCTGCTGTCTTCCCTCCTCTTCAGCATCTTCAGGTAGGTCAGTTCAGTCCGTATAATTCGCAGCAAAGATCAATCTGCCTGGGAAATTCCAGAAGATGATTTATCCATCTGGAGAGAACCCAATTAATGTTGGGTGGTGGCTAAGATGCTGAGCTTGTCGATCAAAAGGTTGGCAGTTCAGCAGTTCGAATCCCCAGTGCCGCGTAACAGGGTGAGCTCCTGTTACTTGTCCCAGCTTCTGCCAACCTAACAGTTTGCAAGCACGTAAAAAAGGCAAGTAGAAAAATAGGGACCACCTTTGGTGAGAAGGTAACAGCGTTCCATGTGCCTTTGGCATTTAGTCATGCCGGCCACATGACCACGGAGACGTCTTTGGACAGCGCTGGCTCTTTGGCTTTGGAATGGAGATGAGCACCACCCTCTAGAGTTGGGAACGACTAGCACATATGTGCGAGGGGAACCTTTCCCTTTCCCTTTTAAGGATGTTCAAACAAGATACTAGCTTAGAAATCTTGAGAAGAGCTCAAGGATAATAAAGATATGGGAAACAAATTGAGGCAACCAACATGGAGTTGAAGTCCTACTGGACTCTATTCCAGGAGCAAAATGTCCTCTCCAGATGTGTTTGACCTTTTAGCAAGCTTTAGAGACCCAACTTTTTCTATCACAAATTAAATTTACCACAAGATGGCAGTAGACGTCAAAAAGAAAAAAAAAACATCTCAACAAATTCTCAGTCCCTATTTTCCTATGAATCTTGAGGGGGAAAAGTCATGAAATGCCTTCCATATTTTTATATTTTGGGGGAAGGGGTATATTTCTTGTGGCCGATCACAGAGAAAACCACAAAACTTCTTTTTAAGGCAATTTTAGTGCTCACACTGCACTGGCCAGAATATAAAGCTAAGCTTAAAAATGGGAAAACATGCTGAATGCTGGCCTTCCCAGCAGGTGTACATATCTGTTGGCTGTTGACATTGGACCTGTTGGGAGAACATTAGCTCACCATGTCCCACTTACAAAAGAAGGAATCTGGTTGCTTTGCTCCTCCAAACCCCTGGAGCTATGGGGACTAAGAGAAGACGAGACGAGTGGTAGACTAGCTGAGATGTTGTCTTCAGTTAGAAACATCCCCCAGCCATCTGTTTTCTCTCTGTATCCTCCATTCCTTTCTCTCAGCCCCAAATGAAGGTCCAATTAAACTGATTTATTGCTATTCATGCCTACGCACAGGAATCTTCTCAACTAACAGTTAGCGTCTGCTAGGAGTTGGATAAGAATTCAAGACAGGTTGGACTTATTTCGCTTATTTTGAGCCATGGTGGTGCACAGTGCTTAGAATGTAATATTTCAGGCTATTTCTGCTGCCTGCCCGGCTGCCTGCGATTTGGCAGTTCAAATCTCACCAGGCTCAAGGTTGACTCAGCCTTCCATCCTTCTGAGGTCTTTAAAATGAGGTCCCAGGTTGTTGGGAGCAATAGGCTGACTCTGTAAACCACTTAGAAAGGGCTGTAAAGCACTGTGAAGTGGACTATAAGTCTAAGTGCTACGGCTATTGCTATTGCTTGTGACTATGTAAAGATTCTAGCTTGATTCCACTTTTAACTCTGCCTCCACGTTCAACCACTCCTTCCCTTACAGTAGGCCAGTTTCTACAGAAAGCACTTGGGTGAAGCGTCCCTCCGCTGGTATTTTCTGAGCCCACCATTGCAGTCCCTGTTGCTTCAAGAAGTAATATACAGCATAAATACAATACTGAAGGTCAAAACGTCCCACGGCAGCTACCTAGATTATACTACCTGAGACTTCTCAGGAAACATCAACTGAATGAAAAACTGCTGATGGCCTTCTACCGCTGCACCATAGAGAGTATTTTAACTTACTGCAACTGTGTATGGTTTGCCAATTGCACAGTGGCAGATAGGACAGCACTCCAGAGGGTTAATGTCATTGCCCAGAGGATCATTGGTTGCCCTCTCCCCTCTTTGGAAGAGCTTTATAGCTCCCGCTGCCTTAAGAAGGTTCAAAACATTCTTAAAGATCCATCTCATCCTGGGCACCCTTTTTTTTTAACTATTACCATCTGGCAGACGGTACTGGATAATAAAAACAAGGACAAATAGGCTGAAAAACAGCTTCTATCCCAGGGCAATAACCATATTGAATTCTACGGTAGAGTGCAATATCGGGTTTTAAATTTCAATTATATAGAATGTAAAGGATGTACCATTGCGTTTTTATTTTTATACTTATAATGTACACTGAAGACGGCATTTAATTTTGTTGTACCAAGTGCAATGACAATAAAGTAAACTAAATCTAACTAAACCTAAGCTTCCCATTTAGCTGAACGTGATGCCATTATCAGTTGCAAATCCAAAACATGGTTAGCAAAATTCCTCCTTTCATCTGAACCCTGAAGATCAGTATTTCCCAACGTTGGCCCCTTTCCCCAGCCAACTGGGAATCTCCCCAGCCAACTGGGAGATTCTGGGAGTTGAAGTCCACACATCTTCAAATGGCCAAAGTTGGGAAACAGTGCTCTAGATCAAAATATTCCCATTTCATTTTATACAAAATGATAGCACATATTGCTGAATCTGTGACTAGCAGTTTGTGAGGCAATTCACGAATGGAAAGAAATTACCCAAGAATTACCCTATTCCAGTAATCATGCTCGACTGTTTCATTTCCCTAAATTTCATATTTTCCCATTTCACAATTATTATGTTTTTTAAAAAATTTATCTTGGGGTAACAATTGTGAAGTGATAAGAAGGTTTTAACAGGGGGGGACATCAGTCATTCCCTTGCAAATGCTAGCCAATCTTAATTTGCAATTCCATATCTCTTACTTCCTATGTTGCTTCTCTCTTAATGGCTGGTTAGGAATGGTGGGGGTTTTGCTCAGATATTCTGCAAATTGCATGTTGATCCAGGTTGTTGTTGTTTTTAAATAGCATTTCACTGGCTACTGTGCATACAATCTTCATTAACATCTCTGAGAGATTATATATCATAACCTGTAGGAGAAGAGCAAGTAGAACTGGAGGTGGAGTTAAGCATGTCATCAGTTTAGAATCATTACGTTGCCACAAATAGTCTAAATCAAAGCCCTCATAAATTCCACTGACCCTTATCTAGCACCAATTTACTACTGAACTTCAGCTAACTAGATTCTTGTATATAAGCTTGAGCAATAAATCTTGAGCTGCAGCTTAATGTCTACTCCTGATCTTTTGCACCTGATAGTCTTCTACAATACGATATCTGGAGACTAAGATATCTCAGAATTTCCAAAGAATATGGCTGCTGACCCATGTTAGATCAGAATTGTAATCTCAGCCCTTTGGTCAAAAATAAACATCAGAGCAAATATTTAAGTGTGCAGCAGCTGCCAAAAAAGCCAACACAGTTCTAGGCTGCATAAACAGAGGGATAGAATCAGAGGGATAGAATCAAGATCACGTGAAGTGTTAATACCACTTTATAATGCCTTGGTAAGGCCACACTTGGAATACTGCATGTAGTTTTGGTCACCACAATGTAAAAAAGATGTGGAGACTCTAGAAAGAGTGGAGAGAAGAGGAACAAAGATGATTAGAGAACTGGAGGCTAAAACAAACAAAGAACAGTTGCAGGAACTGGGTATGTCTAGTTTAATGAAAAGAAGGATTAGAGGAGACATGATAGCAGTGTTCCAATATCTCAGGGGCTGCCACAAAGATGAGGGAGTCAAACTATTCTACAAAGCACCTGAGGGTAGAACAAGAAGCAATGGGTGGAAACTAATCAAGGAGAGAAGCAACCTAGAACTATGGAGAAATTTCCTGATAGTTAGAACAATTAATCAGTGGAAGAACTTGCCTCTAGAAGTTGTGAATGCTCCAACACTGGACATTTTAAAGAAGATATTAGATAACCATTTGTCTGAAGTGGTGTAGGGTTTCCTGCCTAAGCAGGGGATTGAACTAGAAGACCTCCAAGGTCCATTCCAACTCTGTTATTCTATTCTATTCTAAGAGAATGTTCCAGAACTGTGTGCGTGTGCCAAGGGATAAGAGAATTCTGCCTACCAGACCCAAAATTTGCTTGAATACCTGTACAAAGACAGTAAAGAGGATAACGACTGTGGTTGCTGCAGTGAAGAGCTTCTTCCTCTGGAAATCAGGGAGCAAAACCACCAAGGAGAAACAGATGGCCCCTCTAAGGCCGCCATATGCAATAATGAATTGATCCTTGCGTGTAACAGCATTGATGTGTAATCTGTTGATGATGAACGTAAGGACCAGAACACCTGAAAGAGACGAAGCAAGGCAATCAGTTTTAAAAAGGGTTAGGAAAACCAAAGATCAGCCACTAAGACCATCATACTCCTATAAGAGTTGCCACAAACCTAGTTTGCATTAAGGTGTCAAGGTTCTAACGAGCCCAAGCAAATCAGAACTCCGAGACTCCGATCTCTCTCAAAGAACTTCTTTATTGGACACATCGTATCGGCACGATTAAATGTAAAACCAACTCTGAATATTTCTCATGGTTTCCATATAATTAAAATAGTAAATTCTCCTCTCCTAGGTGTCACAGGTCACATTATCCAATTATGTCCATTGGCGGGCTCCTTAGGCACTCCTCTCCATTCTCATCTGACACCTGTGGAGATGACCTTGCTTCCCGTGAGATTTAACAGACTAACAAAGTTGGAAGGGACCTTGTAGGTCATCTAGTCCAATCACCATCCCGCCCAAGCAGGAGACCCTACACTCGTGATGGCGAACCTAGGGCACGTGTGCCACAGGTGGCACGTGGAACCATATCTGTGGGCACGTGAGCGTTGCCCTAGCTCAGCTCCAGCACGCATCCACACGCCAGCCACCTAATTTCCGGTCCCACGAGAAGTTGAGAAACAGGTGTTTCTGGCCTCCAGAGAGCCTCCGAAGGGATGGGGAAGGCCATTTTCGCCCTCCCCAGGCTCCAAGAAAGACTCTGGAGCCTGAGGAGAGTGAAAAACGGGCCTACCAGGCCCACTGTGCCATTGCATGCCAAAAGCGGGAAGAGTGCAGGGGGGTCATGCATGCATGCGTGGGGGGGTGGGGCGCATTGAATTATGGTGTGGGCACGCATGCGTGCGACCTCCCCACGCTCCCCCCACTTTTGGCACGCGATGGCAAAAAGGTTAGCCATCACTACCCTACACCATTTCTGACAAATGGCAGTCCAATCTCTTCTTGAAAGCCTCCAGTGATGAAGCTCCCACAACTTCTGAAGGCAACTTCTGTTCCACTGGAGATAGATCGATGTTGTGTCTGGCAGTGCATTCCAGCCTCCTCCCCACACACGCACACCCCACCCGCCATACTGGGTGGCAACTGAGAACCAACAAAATGGCTTCTGCCAGGTTCGGTTTGAAGTTGACCGAAGGGTCTTGAAGAGTGTTGAAGGATAGAAGTACCCAGCATGCTAGGTTGGGCTTATGTGAGATCAGTTTATAGTTCAGCATGATGAGCAATCCTAGCCCTTGTCTTAGCATGTGGTGTGAATCTGGCCATCATGTTACATGAGTAGATGTAATAGGAGCAGAGCAACTGACTTTTGTTGACCTGGGTTTAGGACTTACCGTATTTTTCGGACTATAAAATGCACTTTTTTGTCTCCCAAAAGGGAGCAAAAATGTCTGTGCATCTTATAGACTGAATATTGCTGAAGCCCTGCCCACTCGCCAGCCTTTTTTTTTTTTTTTTTTGCCTCTGCCCAGCCCATTTTCGGGCCTTTTTTCAGCCCATATTCGGGGCTTTTTTTAGCCCATTTTTGAGGCTTTTTTCGGCCCGTTTTTGAGGCTTTTTTCAGCCCATTTTCAAAGCTTTTTGGCCTGTTTTTGAGGCTTTGGGGGCCCATTTGTGAGGCTTTTTTCAGTCCATTTTCAAGGCTTTTTTGGCCTGTTTTCAAGGCTTTTTTGCCGATTCTTTCAGAAAAAACAGCCTGAAAAGAAGCCTCAAAAATGGGCTGAAAAAAGCCTAGAAAATGGGCAGAAAAAAAGGCTGGAAAAGGCTCGAAAAAAGGCCTGAAAATGGGGCGCATGGAGGCCAAAACCTTTTGTTGTTGTTGTTGTTGACTTCCTCTTCTAAATTTAACTGTGTCTTATAGTCAGGTGCGTCTTATAGTCCGAAAAATACGGTAAGTGCTCTGTATAAACCTCACCAGAGCTCAGCTCAGCACATATAAGATTTCACCTGCATTAGTTGATGAATATTGAGGGATGGAGGGGGAGGGGGAGGGGGAGGAGGAGGAAATCCAAAAGAAGAGAAACCAAGGGAAAATAAAGGACCATGTTTTTAATGTATGTATGTATTTGTATGTATGTATGTATGTATGTATGTATGTATGTATGTATTTTAAGTTCTTCCCCATTTTTCCCAAGTCTATCCCTCTCTTGCTAAAACTACAATCTCTCAATTGCCCCATAGTCCTTCCTTGCCTTCATTGGACACACCCACCCACCCAAAAAAAGCTGTATTTGGAGCTCTACTCAATGTTGCTACCAACTTCAAACACCACAGACGGGGTGCGTGGGTGGGATTGAAACCCACGAGGAGTACAGTATTTCATTGAATTGAAACTTGATGTTAATTCAATTTAATCGCAGACCAAATCCGTTCTTCCACCTGGGACCCCTGCCTTGCCTAACCACACCCTTTTGGCATGCCACTTCAAAGCAAATCTGGCTTGCCCCCACCCCCACCCCGTCCCCAGGAAAAGTTGCCCATCCTTGAAACGGATCGTTTTTTCCTCCTCCTTACCCAGTGCTCGCCAAAGGAGACAGAAAATGAGGGTGAAGCAAATGTAGGGCCAATTCCACTCGTGATTGTCCCCAACAGTGGAGACGCCAAGGAAGATGAAAATGAGGGTGTCACTCACGCTGCTCCACATCTTCATGAAGTATTTAATCGTCGTGTGAGACTTGAGGGAGATGTTGGCTTCCACATAACGCTTCATGCCCAAGGCACAAGATATGATTCTAAGGAGGGAGGGGGGAGGAAAGCAATTTAGTATAGTCCTTTTCCATTCGATCGGGACATAACCATCTTATTGGAACAGGATGGGAAAATGGAAAGTTGAACCAAATAAAAATTTTCAACTTCTAAAGATAGTTGCTTCCCATCTTGCAGTAATGCGAAAAGACAAAACAAGGATTGGAGGCAACTTGTGTCAAGCCTGGAAGCCATCTTTTTCGTTGGATCTTCAGGCCTGCCACATTTATTACTGTGGGAAACTGGGAGGGGAGGGTTGTATGGAGTCAGGGTGATATGTAGTCATAATAACATTCTTTTCTCAGAGGGTCAAGGACATCTTGCCCTGCACCTGGAAGGATGGAACTGGGAGGCCTCTCCAGTTGGGACGGTGCTTTGATTGGACCATGTGATGGACATGTGGCTGTTGGTCAGGGAGTTGAACTTTCCTTTGGGTGAGGCAAACAACTTGGGTGTTTGAACCTTTTGTGACTGGAAAATCTTGAGCCATGGGACAGGCATCCCAATTTTTTTTCAACATATAAATGTCCAAAATCTGATAAGAGGCCAGTAATCTCAATCATTCCATAGAACCCTTAACTTAGTTTGCGGTCATTGAGTACAATCTTAATGCAAGGAGGAAAATCTCAATCTCAATCTCTCTCTCTCTCTCTCTCTCTCTCTCTCTCTCTCTCTCTCTCTCTCTCACATACACACACACACACACACACACACACAAAAGGAGGTCCAATAAAATAAAACTCAACACGTCCCTAGATAGATAGTGGTTCTACCACTTCTACAGCTGGGAAGTTTTCTTCTGACATTTAGCCAGAACCTGCCTCACTGTAACTTTACTCTATTATTACATGTCCTGCACTACATTTCTACATACTGTTTCTCAACTTTAGCAAATTTAAGATGTGTGGACTTCAACTCCCAGAATTACCCTGCTAGCAGTATACAGAACGTAAAGCATACTGCCTGAGGAATTCTGGGAGTCGAAGTCCAAACATCTTAAAGTTTTTAAATTTGAGAAACACTGATCTAGAATGTAGTGTAGGACACGCAATAATAGATTAAAGTTACAGTGAGGCAGGTTCTGATTGAATGTCAGAAGAAACTTCCTACCTGTAGAAGGGGTTTAGGACTTTTCACCTCCTACCCTTGGCCGTACCTGCTTCTCCGCAAGGCTTCCGCCTCGGGGGATTTTCCTCTAGCTTTTCTCCTCGGCTGACATGCCCCCGTCCATTTGCCATGGCCACTCAGCCACGGCCTCTCCGTCCCACACACTTCGGCACGGCCCATTCGACGCCACGCTGTTAGTCCCAGGCTTTTCATTTCCTGGGACAGTTAGCTGCCATCCAATCAGCTAGTTGCCAATGCTGGCAGCCAGAATCCGGCTTCATCCAAAGGAGTTTTTGTTTTGGGTGGGTATCCTAGCCTTAGAAAGAGAGCGGGAAGGAGGAAGGGAAGGGAGAGAGAGAGAGAGAGAAGGAGAGAAGGGTGACAAGAAAGAAAGAAAGAAAGAAAGAAAGAAAGAAAGAAAGAAAGAAAG
>WNWU01000035.1:3141181-3157089 GCA_012654045.1 Ptyas mucosa
AAGAAAGAAAGAAAGAAAGAAAGAAAGAAAGAAAGAAAGAAAGAAAGAAAGAAAGGAATGTGTGTGTGTGTGAGAGAGAGAGAGAGAGAGATTGGCTGGCAGCTAATGTCCCAGGAGGCGAAAAGCCCAGGACTAACAATGTGGCGTTGAATGGGCCGTGCCAAAATGTGTGGGATGGAGGGGCCGTGGCTGATTGGCCATGACGAATGAGCGGGGAATGTCAGCTGAGGAGAAAAGCTAGAGGAGAATCCCCCAAGGTGGAAGCCTGGCGGAAAAGCAGGCCAAGGGTAGGAGGCGAAAAGTCCAGTGGTGAATTCCAAATTTTTTTACTACCGGTTCTGTGGGCATGGCAGGGGGAGGATACTGCAAAATCTCCATTCCCTTCCCACTCCTGGAGGAAGGATATTGCAAAATCTCCATTCCCTCCCCACTCTGGGACCAGCCAGAGGTGGTATTTGCCGGTTCTCTGAACTACTCAAAATTTCCGCTACTGGTTCTCCAGAACCTGTCAGAACCTGCTGGATTTCACCCCTGGAAAAGCCCCATTCTGCTGTAGATGTGATAGAACTGTCATCCATTCTAGAGATAGATGACTGAGATTGCTGGCATTTTGTTAGATTTTAGACACTTATATGTTGAAAAAAAAATATTGGGATGCCTGTTCCATGGCCCAAGATTTTCCAATCACGAAAGGTTCAAACACCCAAGTTGCCTTCAATCCCTGATTTGTCTTTTCACCTCATTTCAAACTGAGAAGCAACTATCTTTGGAAGTTGAGTATTTTTGTTTGGTTCAGGTTTTCATTTTAAAGTTGTCAAAATTGAGGAACACTGCTATAGAATAATAAAGAATAGGATTTGGTCACTTCCTTCTGGTGTCATCACAAGTCCTCGATGAGGACTATTCTAGACTGCCATTTATTCTCCTTTTTTTCAGTGAAACATTTCATATTTGATTATTCACAGATGCCATTTGGCAAATAAGGTCAATGGGGTTGTTAGGAAGACCAGCGAAAGGAATGCAGTGGAAATTCTAAAGCAGTCTGAGAAGGAACTCTTTTTTAAAAAAATCAACACTTTTTTTGTAAGGGGAAGAAAATTTGGGAGGAAATGAAGACCAACTCATGAAAATATCCCTAAAATTTAAGGGACTGGGTGAGTTCAAAACACAGCTGAAGCTCTGGAAACTGAAAGTAAGTTCTCACAGTTCTGAGTTCTGTGTTTCTACTCTTAAAAATCTGATGAGAACTGCATTTTATCTACAGGAATGATCGTCACTTCCTAAAAAGAGTTTTTGTCCCTATTTTTTTTCCCAAAAAGTGTTGATGTTCAGAGCTTAATGGCTACAGCGATGGTGCTGAAACTTTCAAACTAAGATTCATTCTGGTCAATGCTGAATTTCGAAAGCCACCAAGCTTACTTACGCCACAATGCCAGAGAGATGGAACATTTCTGCAGTGAGATAGGATAAGTAGCTGTAGAGGAAGACGAAAAGAGGTTCAATCACCAAGATATTTTTGGTAAAGCGAGTGGTGAAGGCTGCAGTCACAGCGTAGAGAAGGCCTACCAAAAGCCCACCGACGCCAACCACAAAAAACTTCCCGATGCCCATAAACACATCTACAGTTCTGATGGTTGGCATTTCACAGAAGGATCGGAACAGCCTGTAAAGCACCTAAAACAAAACAGAAATTATGCTGTTTTTCCTAAGAAAAATAAAATGCCAGAATACATCTTCCAGATCTGGGGTCTCCAACCTTGGCAACTTGAAGGCTTGTGGACTTCAACTTGAAGTCCACAAGTCTTCAAGTTGCCAAGGTTGGAGACCCCGGTTCCAGATTTTTCTAAAGTTGTCTTCCTTGGATAAATAAGCTCCAGTTTTTCTACCTTATTATGAAAGTGTTTTTTTGAGGGGAGGTTTAGCCCATTTTTTGCATGCAGTCTAGTGTAGCAAAGTGTTGGAAGTATGTTTGCCAATATTTTTATTATATATTTATAAATCTTTATGGAGGCCCACACCTTCCAATCAGAGAAAGTCCCATGAGAGGGATCCTGGGATCTAATGCAAGTATGGCAAGCCAAAGAGATAGTAGACCATTGGAGAAATTATAGCATCGTTTAAATCTCTCTATCGCATACATACATATTCCATAGTTCAATTGTATCTGAAATACTTGCAACAAATTGCACAATCAGCTCTTGAGAAATTTATACAACCCTGGAACAATTTTAAAAACAAATATTTTCCCTTCAGCTGAATGACCACAGGGCTGAAATATGGTTCCTGACAGGTCTTTTTAGGGCTGGCTGTACCGTCTAGCTCAAGGGTCGGCAACCTTAAACACTCAAAGAACCACAAAGGTCCTAGCCGGAAACCCCCCGTTCAATTCTGGAGCCAACCGGAAGTCCGGTTCCCACACCAAAGAGTCTCCTCCTAGCATGGCATCCCTTTTCCTCTACCTGTCCTAACCGAAAGCCCTATCAATTGTGGAGCCAACTGGTGACAGGGAACCGTGGCAGAGGGATGAAAGAGCCACATGCAGCTCCAGAGCTGTGGGTTGCCAACCCCTGGTCTAGCATAAAGAGGAAGTAACTTTAGGTGGCATCTGCTGGCATTGGGACAGTCTCAGGTTTAGAAGATCACACATCCAGCTGTGATGACATAAAGAGGGAATTTCTGAATATGGACTGAATCCAGGGTGCAAAAGACAAAACCTTTCTATCAGATCCACCAGGAAAACAATATCTGGGCTTTGGCCAACATGCATTGACTTTTATTCAAGAAGATCACTTTCAGAAGCTCCATCCCTGCACAGATATGAAGGAGAAGAAGAGGTCAAATAAATATCCACTTCTAAATAAATATCCACTTCTTTTCATGTAAAGCAGAGTTTCTGAACCTGGCCACCTTCAAGACGTGTGGACTTCAACTCCAAGACTTCCCCCAGCCAGCATGTAAAGGGCTGATTTAAGAAAAAGGTTATCATATGATGAAGCCTTTTGTTCTGACCTAGGCTTCCCAAAAGCACGAAGCAGACTCCTTATCCCGACAAAACCCCTTTTTATTAAGCTAATGTGAATTCCTCTCGTTCACATCCAGCCACGTCCCGGCAAACAGTCTTTCAAGGGTGGATTTACAACCACAGACCTTATCAGGCTTGGAGAGCTGCCAGGCCGATATCTTCCAAACGCAATGCTGTACAAGAAAATACTTGGCGAGGAGTCTCTGAGAGTCACGAACAGATCTTCACACTAATGCAGTGCTTCTCAAATAGTGGGGCGCGCCCCCCAGGGGGGGCGCAAGGCTCCATAAAAGGGGGCGCGTTTGACCTCGGCATCTGATTGGCTGTCCAAAACCCTTGTGACACGAGCCTGTCAGAGCCATCTTTAGTGTGGGACGTCCGTCCACACTTACTTTGTTGCCCGACGGATGTGCGCCCAATTGATGCTCAAATGACTGACAATGACCTTCTCCTGTGAAACATAACGCTGCCCCAATTAATCAAACTTGCTAAAGAAATCGGGCTACCGCTGCTGACATTTGCATCGATAGTGAGCATTAAGCCAGTACATGTGACTGCGCATGCTCCTCCCTTTCAAGGAGAACAGACCTTTTTCTATAATGATACTATTTACAGTCGCGCAGGGGGCGCGAAAAATGTTTTCTTCTTCCTAGGGGGGCATGACAGAAAATAATTGAGAAGCACTGCACTAATGAAATGAACGAATTGTTTCCTGCAAACTCCACTCTCCTTTCACTCCTCTTTATTCCCTATGGGTGACCATTCACCCTTGTGCTTTTACTCCCGAGTAGACCTCTGTTCCTTAACAGTTCCCTTCTCCTGGCAGCTCTGCACATGTGCACATCGGGAACAGGCTCCAGCTGTTCTTCAACCCCACTTATCTCCGACTCTGAAGGTAGCTGATAACTGTGGCCCCCATCTCTGCCTCCGACGCAGAGCCCTGATCAGAGCCTTCCACAAATTCCTGGACTGGCCCATGGTCCTCCCCCATCTCTTCACTGTCCGAGTCTGCTGCCAGTTCTGCTGGCCACTGGCGGGCCACAACACCTTTGAAATAAGTACTTTGATATGCAACGAACCCTAACAGTTCAATACTTACAATGGTCACAGCATCGTTGAGGAGAGATTCCCCGAATACCAAAATGTGAAGCTTTTCATTGACATGGATCTCCTCAAAGACTGAGAGAACAGCAACCGGGTCAACGGCGGCAATCAAGCTACTGAATAAGAGGTTATGAAGCAAGGAGATGTCACCCAGCTGGAAAACATCTGCTTGACATATCACGTAGAGAGAAAATCCGATGCCAAAGACGTTCCAGATTGTTCCCACCATGGCATACAAGAGGATGGTTCCAATGTTCTCAAAAAACGGGCGACTTGGCATGAAATAGCCTGCATCCAGGACGATGGGGGGCAGGAGATAGAGGAAGAAGATATCACTATCCATAACGGGAGGTGACTTGTCATTCAAGCCGAAGATTATGCCTCCCATGATAAGGCCAACCACGATCAATAGGCAGCTTTCAGGGACCACTGATGGTAGTTTTTCAAACAGATGGAAACCTGACAAAGATAAGAGGACATTATTGAGCAAAATCCAAGACCCCAACATAATTTAGCATCATTGTTTGAGGGTCACTTGAGCCTGCTGCATTCCAGCTGTAGTGTGAGTGGAAAGCGAGGGAGCCCTAAATTCAATTTTTCCTTGAGTTATGTGTGAATTCGCTCAGAGAACCTGGTTGGAGAAAGCTGGTTTTAAAACACAGTGGTCATTCAAAAGCATTTGGGGCTCTTTTCTAAGAAAAGCCGAATTCATTAGGTCAGTCTTAAAATTTTGGAATTGGTTAAGTGAGAAACAATTTGGAAGCTTAGAAATCAAGGTTGCATAATTCTGTGCAATTCTGTAGATTTCCCTCATCTTACGCAAATCAGCTTAACGGGATTTCTAGAAAAGATTTTTAATGTAACAGACTATTTTTGTTTCTAGCCAGATTTTTTTTTAACAGATTAACAGGGACATTGTAGGTCATCCAGTTCAACCCTCACCCAAGCAGACCCTACACCATTTCTGACAGATGGCAGTCCAGTCTTTTCTTGAAGTCTTCTAGTGATGAAGCTCCCACAACTTCTGAAGACAACTTCTGTTCCATTGGTTGGTTGTTTTCACTGTCAGAAAATTTCTCCTTATTTCCAGGTTGAATCTCTCCTTATTCAGTTTCCATCCATTATTCCTTGTCCGGCCTTCAGGTGCTTTGGAAAACAGCTTGACCTCCTCCTCTCTGTGGCAGCCCCTTAAGTATTGGAACACTGCTTATCATGTCTCCCCTGGTCCTTTTCTTCACTAGACTAGCCATGCCCAGTTCATGTAACCGTTCTTCATATGTTTTAGTCTCCAGTCCCCTAATCATCTTTGTTGCTCTTTTCTGCACTTTTTCTAGAGTCTCAATATCTTTTTTATAGTGTGGCGACCAAAACTGGATGCAGTATTCTAGGTGTGGTCTTACTAAGGCTTTATTTTGAGAATCCATTGTCAAAAACATTACTAAGTTTTTAAAAAGATGTAATACACAACCAATGAATGGAGAACAATAACATTGATTTTACATCACTTGAATCATATCAGTATAGAATCTTGATGTAAGACAAAATTCCTGGATTTGCAAGCAGTTGTAAAACAGCATAATATATCTCTGCAAACCGTTGCACACAACTCAAAAACTTCTTGCAAAGGTTTATACTTATATACTTTCCTATGTATGTGCATAAACTTTTGTTAAATATGGTGCTTTTTGTGTACATTGACTGCAGAAGCTCACTACGTGATAATATTTTTCCTCGAACTCACAACTTGATACTCTAGACGAAGGCAATATCAATACAAATTTCTCACAAATGTTACATCGATTGTAAATTTCAGTTTCATAAATTCCACAAACTGTACATCAGCTCTTTAAGATACACCAATATTTTTCTTTCAGCCTTAAAAAATAATTTTATAAGCTTATTAATATACATAATGAATAAAAACCAAATAAATATAAGCGGGGCCACAATTAAACCCAAATCTACATTGCTAAGCAAGGCAGTCGTTAAATGAATTTTGTCCCGTTTTAGAACCTTTTCACCATAGTTGTTACTGTCCTGTCCTGTAGTTGGACTGTCCCCCCAAAATCTCTGTTTAGAAATCACTCTTTCAAGTTTCAGAAACATACCTATTTTGGCCAAGGAAGCCAACAAGATCCATAACGTAATCTCAAAGGGAACCTGGACATGCTGATAATCGAAGAAGCCTGCAGCATCTTTGGATTCATTTGTCCAATTGGTCTCCCAGTTCATTTCACTCAAAGTGTCTTCCAGCACTGTAATGTTCTGGAAGCTGGCAGTCCTTGGCATTGAGGAGAAGAGGAAAGACCCTAGAAGACAGAATCTGGGAGCAACCATCTCACTCAGGATGAATCCCATCTTCTTCCACCTGCTGTCGTTCTATCTGTCTAGGGAAAATCAACGCTGATAGATTATCTTCTCCCCCAGCATAGATGTTCCTGCTTGCATGTTTCCCTGTAGGCTGTTCAAGTCGAATGTACCCTCTACTGTCCTCTGAATTACATAAATGGAGTTGCAGCACTGGACAGGGTGAAACAGTGAGTTCCCTCAAGGCCAGAAACACGCAATTCCCAATTAAAATAAGATTTACACTATGTGGCCTGTGGTTAATTGAACTAGGGTTACTAATTGAACCCAATCAACCAGGATTGGAAGAACATCGGTGTCCTAAAACGTGGGCAAGGTTCATGTCAACGAGTCCATAAACAAACCAGCTCCATTTCGGCTTTACCCGTATTGGGTAAACTGGTTGTCTGAAGCCTAGTCAAGTTTTGCTTCTTTCTGAAGTATTTTTGAAGGTGTTCGGTTATAGAGAGCATTGTTTGTGGTCTCCAATGTGTAACATGCAGGAGATGGGGCAGAAATACCGCTCAAGAGGGAATGAATTCTCCTCAAAATCCTACCTCACTTCCTCCAACCATGTTCCAAGTGTTTCAATTCTCCATTTTTTATTTATTTATTTATTTGTCAATCATATATAAGATAACAGATAAAAGTATAAACATAATTTGAATACATGAAAAGAGTAAGCAAAAAGGAATATTAGGACAGGGATGATAGGCATGCTGGTGCTCTTATGCATGCCTCTTATAGACCTCTTAGGAATGGGGTGAGGTCAACAGTAGACAGTTTAAGGTTAAAGTTTTGGGGGTTTGGGGAAGAAACTGCAGAGTCAGGTAGTGCATTCCAGGCATTGACCACTCTGTTGCTGAAGTCATATTTTCTGCAATCGAGTTTGGAGCCGTTTACCTTGAATTTCTATCTATTATTTGCTCCTGTATTGTTGTGGTTGAAGCTGAAGTAGTCATTGCCAGGTAGGACATTGTAGCAGATAATTTTATGTACTACGCTTTGTTCAGACCGAAGTTGGCGTGGTTCTAAGTTGTCAAAGCCCAAAATTTGAAGTCTGGTGGCATAAGGTATTTTATTGCAGGTAGAGGAATGGAGGACTCTTCTCGTAAAATATCTCTGGACTCTCTTAATTGTATTTATGTCCGATATGCAGTGCGGGTTCCAGACAGATGAGCTGTAATCAAGAATTGGTCTAGCAAATGTTTTGTATGCTCTAGTTAGTAATACAATATTACCAGAGAAGAAGCCACACAAGATTAGGTTAACAACTCTTAATGCCTTTTTGGCAATGTTGTTACAGTGGGCTTTGGCACTTAGATCTTTAGAAATGAGTACTCCAAGGTCCTTGACAGAGTGAGGGTCATCTACAAGGTCATGTCCATCTAATTTGTATTTTTTTTTAATCATTACATGATCAAACTCTAGGAAATGCCACATCTGCTGGTCAGAGTCAAGAGTCCCAGCTCTAGCTGATGTGTTAATATTCACTTCTAGAGATTGATTTATTTTCCCCCACCCAAAAGAGACCTCTATCCATGCCATCACATCTGTATGCCCAGATTGAAAGATACAAGCAACATGGTTACAGTAATAAGTGGGAAGAGGTAGATACTGGTAAGGAAGAAAAGAAGAAGAATAGTAATACAGTCTTAGTAAATTATTTGACAGTGTTGTGGGAATTAGTTATTAAGCAGAGTATAAAACCCTAGTAAGGCTGCACCTGGACTATCGCAACCAGTTTTGGTCACCATGCTACAAAAAAGATGTTGAGACCTTGGAAAAGGTTCAGAGAAGAGCAACTAAAGAAAAGAAGAATTAGGGGTGACATGATAGCACTATTCCAGTATTTGAGGAGCTGCCACAAAGAAGAGGGGATCAAATTATTCTCCAAAGCACCAGAGGGCAGGACAAGAAACAATGGATGGAAACTAATCAAAGAGAGAATCAACCTGGAATTAAGGAGAAGCTTCCTAACAGTGAGGACAATTAACCAGTGGAACAGCTGGCCTCCAGAAATTGTGGGTGCTGCATCACTGGAGGGTTTTAAGAAGATTCTATCTAGACAGTCACTTATCTGAAATAGTATAGGTTCTCTTGCTTGAGCAGGGGGCTGGACTAGAAGACCTCCAAAGTCCCTTGCTATTCTATTTCTATTTCTATTATTTCTATTTCTATTCTCCTGGAGACTAAAACATATGAAGAAAGCCTGTTGTCTGAAATTTTATAGGATCTCTTGCTTGAGCAGGGGGCTGGACTAGAAGACCTCCAAGGAGGTGATTGCCCTTTGAGAGCTGTATGCAATGAAATTTCATTTTAATGTATGCCGATTAGTGCACATTCAAAGTGGCAATGAAGTATTCTAAGTCTAACTCTAAGTCCCTTCCAGCTCTATCCTGATTCATTCTGATCCTGATCTTCCCTCTTTTCCTTCCTTCCTTCCTTCCTTCCTTCCTATCTTCCTTCCTTCCTATCTTTCATCCTATCTTCCTTCCTTCCTATCTTCCTTTCTTCTTTCCTTTCTTTCTTTCTTCCTTCCTTCCTATCTTCCTTCCTTCCTATCTTCCTTCCTGTCTTCCTTCCTTCCTATCTTCCTTCCTTCCTATCTTCAGTCCTATCTATCTTCATTCCTTCCTATTTTCCTTCCTTCCTATTTTTCTTCCTTCCTATCTTCCTTCCTATCTTCAGTCCTATCTATCTTCCTATCTTCCTGTTTTCCTTCCTTCCTATCTTCCTTCCTTCCTTCCTTCCTGTCTTCCTTCCTATCTTCTTTCTTTCCTTCCTTCCTTCCTTCTTTCTTTCCTTTCTTCCTTCCTTCCTTTCTGTATCTTCACCCTTTTACTCTCAATAACGCCTCTTTCTCATGCACACCAGTGTTATAGAGAGATACCAGATTAGGTTGTTTCCGTAAAATAGATGAAGGAAGCAAGACCATCCAAACCATTAGCATAATGCAGAGAGGTGGGATCAAAAAGTTCAGACTGAGAGGGCTTCTGAAAGATTTCAGACCTCTTGCCCTACCTGCTTTCTTGGTACAAAATGCTTTTGGTTAACCAAAGTCATTTCAGATGAATCTAACTGATGCTGAAATCCCAGAATCAATCTTTATCTCCTCTGGCGATACATTTTCATCCTGATCCTTGTTAAATCAATGACATTACATGCATGTCACAAGAGAGAGAGAGAGAGACACAGTGAGAAAGGTTGTATAATGTTTTTTTTAAAAAATAATGTAATCAATAAATAATGTAATCAAAAAAATAATGTAATCATTGGCTCCACGAGAGACACCAAAAACATAGAACAGAAATGCTGTAAACAAACAAGGAATGCTGTAAACAACTGCCTGACATAAATTATCTTTTTAAAAAAAACTTTCCTCTGAGTAGCTTATATTTGCTTATAAGGATAGTGAAAGGGAAATCACCCTCACAAAAGCTTTTGCAGAAATTGACATAACAATAACAGTTACAGAGTTGGAAGGGACCTTGGAGGTCATCTAGTCCAGCCCCCTGCTCACACAGGAGACCTGTACTAGGGATTCGAACTGCTGAACTGCCGATCTTTCTGATCGACAAGCTCAGTCACTGAGCCACCTAGATAATACAGGGGTGTCAAACTCAATTTCATTGAGGGCCACATCAGGGTTGTGTTTAACCTGAAGGGGTGAGGGGGCAGGACGTATGTGGACAGGGTGGGTGTGGCCAGCTCAACATCACTCGTTGAGACTCCGTTTTCGGCTGTGATGGCCTCCTGCAGCCCTCTGCCAGTGAAAATGGAGCTTAAGGAGGCTGTGTGCAGTCCTTCACCGTTTCCAGGGCAGCACTTTGGGCTAGATCTAAGCATTTCGTGGGCTGGATCTGGCCCGCAGGCCTTGAGTTTGATGCCACTATGTTAATATGAACCCATAATAATAATAATATAAGTAATACCCTGTTTCCCCCAAAATAAGACATCCCCTGATAATAAGCCCAATCGGGCCTTTGAGCGCATGGCAATAAGGCCAATATTTCAGGATTCAAAAAAAATAGAAGACAGGGTCTTATTTTCGGGGAAACACGGTAATGAACCATGCTTATTTTTTTTTTCTTCCTCCATTTTCAAGCAAATTTTCTCAAGATGCCCTCCAGATTGCAAATCCCAAACTTTCAGGAGAAATATGGAAAACTCTGTGAAAGCAAAGCCGATGACTGTGGGGAAGAGCAAGGAACTGGTGAGTACTTTCCTTGGAACCTCTCCATTTAAGGAGAGAACAGGAGATTGCCCACATGCGCTCCAGACAACTGTTCCTCACAAGGTGACTGCAAAACAGCAGTTTTCCCTGGGTTCGACCGCTGGGAGATGATGGAATCAGTCCTCTAGCTTACAACCATGGCAGAGCTTTTTCAAGGGCACTAAATTCACAAATCTTATTTTCTAATCACTATCATAAATTGCCTATTAATAATCTCAAAGTTGTTAAGAGACCTACAGAATGACTAGTTTGAAAACTCTTCATCAGGTTAGTTTATGTTCAACTTGGGAGCACTGTGATTCGCATGCTTAGGACCTGGGGGTTCGCAGGGGTTCGGGAGAACCTCTAGCAAAGATTCTGTAGTTCGGAGAACTCCCAAATCCCACTCCTGGCTGGCCCCTCCCACTCCACCCTGTCCCTCCCAGGAGTCCCCACGTGGCCCATTTTGGATGTAAGTAAGTGCAGGGCGTGCGCGGAGGCTCAGGGAGGCTCAGGCCTAGCAGTAGTTCAGGAAAGCCTTTTTCCGGCCTTCAGAGGGCCTCTGGAACCTGGGGAGGCCATTTTCGCCCTCTAGGAGGCTCGAGAAAAACCTCCGGAGCCCGGGAAGGGCAAAACCGCGCCCCCTGCCGTGGTGCAGAAGACCGACTAGGCCATGCCCACCATGGCCACGCCCACCCAGAAACCGGACAGAGAACTCCTTGCTAAAATTTTTGAAGCCCACCCCTGCTTAGGACACTGGGCAGGAGGTTAGCAAGTCCATGTTCGAGACCCGAATATTGCTGTGTGGCGGGGTTGAGCTCCTGTCTTTTGCTCTAGCTCCTGCCGGGGACATGAAAGGAGCTCCCAGCTGGACATCCCCAGGGCAACAATGATGTCACCAGCTAATCCTTTCGACCCGGAAGCACCTCTGTGCTTCTGACAATGAGTACTATGCTATGTTCAAGTCTGAACAAAAGAAAAATAAATTTTAAGCCTAAAAACTTAACAAATTTTTAAATAAACTAACACACACACACAGAGACAGAATAGATAACCTTTATTTTAAAAAAATTAAGAAGGAAGCTAGAAACTGATGCAAAATGGTATAAAGTAAGAAAATCAAAAGAAAAAAAGAAATCTGATACAGAAGAATTGAAGAGAAATCAGATGCTATGACAATTTTTGATTGAATTAAAGATTAAGACTGTAGGAGTAAAAGGAAGGGATATTTATTTGATCAATGATCGGTTTGTTTAATCAAGTCAGTATTTTTCATGTTTGATTTGTTTTGCAATGGTCTGGCAACCCTTTAAGAACTTTTTGCTGATATTAGGATTGAAAAGTTGTTAGTTAGTTTAGTTAGTTTATTTAATTTGTATACCGTTCTCCTCCCGAAGGACTCGGGGCAGTGAACAGCCATAAATAAAACATATAAATACAGCGTTTAAAACCCACTAAAATCCAATTAAATAAATTTGGCCATAGAAATATTAAAACCCCAATAATTTAAAACAAATTAAAATTTATAGTATTAATTAGAAAAGGGGAATCAGACCAGGCCTGCCTGATGAAATAAAAAGGTATTAAGAGCGCGGCGAAAGGTGCGTAGGTCCGGGATCCTCCGAATCTCCGGGGGGAGCTCATTCCAGATAGTAGGTGCCCCCACAGAGAAGGCTCTCCCCCTGGGGGCCGCCAGTCGACATTGTTTGGCCAACGGCACCCGGAGGAGGCCCTCTCTATGAGAGTGTACCGGCCGGTGGGAGGCCACTGGTGGCAGTAGGCGGTCTCGTAAATTCTTATCGTTCTTATTGTTGTTTGGATTTGCTTCTGGATATGGGATAAATCTTTCTTTAATCTTATAGTCAGTAAAGAGTTAACAAATATAGATATATTTACGGTGATGAAAGGTTAGAAATCACTTCTTGATATATTTTTCATTTTTATTTATTAAATTGTTTTTCTTTTTCTTCTTTTTTCATTCTTTTCTCTTTCTCTGCTTGTATTTAAAAGTCTTAATAAAAATTAAAAGTCTTAATAAAAATTCTATTCAAAACAAAGGATTGCAAATCCCAATACTGTTGCAAATGATAAGGATGATGGGGGCTTATTTCATATTTGTCAAGCCTGTTTTATTCACGTATTTTTCCTTTATTAACGTGTATAAATCCACATACATCCACACGTATATATACAGTATACCAAACACACCAAGTAATAACAAGGTGATTTTAATATCAACCAATTTAGCTCAAGACCAGATTTTTTATTTCAAAACAAATACCTTCGTGCATGCTCTTCCTTCGTTTTTTCATTTCATTTCCAAAGTTACATTTAACTTTGAAGAAAATCAAATAATCATAATGCTTGTAATATTAATATCCAAAATTACAACTAATATTGAAGGAATTTCCATTTTCCCTGCTTCCCTGTAGTCAATATTCTAAGGCACCTAAATATTACGGTAAGAATTTTAAATATATTATATAAATATCATTGTATTTAAATAACATATTGTATTAAAGCTGAGAAGATGGAGTAATAGATGGCGTGCTAGCTAGATTTAATTGTAGGATAAAGAATTGAGCTAGTTCCATATTAATGCTTTATTTATTTTATTTATTCAATTTATAAACCGCCCTTCTCCTGCTGGACTCAGGGCGGTGTACAGCCAGAAATAAAAAACAATCGATACAAAAATTTAAAATGTAAAAGAATTATAAATTTTGGCCATAAATTTAAAAACCTCATTTTTCGATTTTTAGTTTCTTCAAATGCCACTGATTTAATCACTATGCTCTATATCCGTGATGGCGAACCTATGGCACACATGCCACAGGTGGCACCCGTAGCCATATCTGCGGGCACGCAAGCAGTTGCCCTAGCTCAGCTCCCCAGCTGATTTTCGCCTGGCCCTGCCCACACCGTCCCTCCCCTCCCAGGAGTCTCCACGCAGCCCGTTTTGGATGCCAGGTTTTGTTTGTTTTTGTTTTTATTAAATTTTTATACCGCCCTTCTCCCGAAGGACTCAGGGCGGTGAACAGCCACAAATAAAAAACACATACATACAGAATTTAAAATAGAATAAAACAAATTAAATCAATTTGGCTGAGATAAATTTACAATACCCAATAATTTAAAAAACCAATTTAAAATTTACATTTAACAGGGGAAAAGATTTAGGCCAGACCTGCTTGATGAAATAGAAAAATCTTAAGTGCGCGGCGGAAGGTGCGCAGATCCGGGATCGTCCGTCTCTCCGGGGGGAGCTTGTTCCAGATCGTAGGTGCCCCCACAGAGAAGGCTCTCCCCCTGGGGGCCGCCAGTCGACATTGTTTGGCCAACGGCACCCGGAGGAGCCCCTCTCAATGGGAGCGTACTGGCCGGTGGGAAGCTATTGGTGGTAGCAGGCGGTCCTGTAAATAACCAGGCCCTAAGCCATGGAGCGCTCTAAAGGTGATAACCAAAACCTTGAAGCGCACCCGGAAGACCACCGGGAGCCAGTGCAGCTCACGCAGGAGAGGTGTTATATGGGAACGCCACGTCGTTCCCATAACCACCCGCGCGGCTGCACTCTGCACCAGTTGGAGCCTCCGAGTGCTCCTCAAGGGGAGCCCCATGTAGAGAGCACTACAGTAGTCCAGACGAGAGGTGACGAGGGCATGAGTGACTGTGCGTAAAGAGTCCCGATCTAGAAAGGGGCGCAATTGGCGAACCTGATGAAAAATCCTCCTGGTCACGGCCGTCAGGTGCTCTTCTAAAGACAGCCGTGAATCCAGGAGGACGCCCAAGTTGCGTGCCCTCTCCACGGGGGCCAATGATTCGCCCTCGATAGTCAGCGATGGCACCAGCTGACTATATCGGGACGTCAGAAACCACAGCCACTCGGTCTTGGATGGGTTGAGTCTGAGCCTGTTCCTCCCCATCCAGATCCGCACAGCCTCCAGACACCGGGACATCACTTCAAGGGCATTGTTGGTAAGTACAGGGTTCACACAGAGGCTCTGGGAGGGCATTTTTGGCCTCCGGAGGGCCTCCAGGTGGGGCAGGGGAGGCCGTTTTCACCAGGGGTGAAATGTAAAATTTGTTACTACCAGTTCTGTGGGCGTGGCTTGTTGGGGGGGGTAATGTGACTGGGTGGGCGTAGCCAACTTTTTTTTTTAACTTTTCAAAGCATTTTTTCTGCAAATACAAAAAAGTGCTTTGAAAAGCCTCTGCCGGTCAGGAAAACAGCTGGGATCGTCAGAGTCTTTTCAAAGCATTTTTTTAACCACCTCTTCCACTGAAGAGGTTGCAGGAAAAAATGCTTTACAAGTCTCTCTGATGATCCCAGCTGAGTTGCCTGATCGTTTTAAAAAATGCTTTGAAAAGTCTCTCTGAAGATCAGGCAACTCAGCTGGGATCATCAGAGAGACTTTTAAAGCATTTTTTTAACCACCTCTTTCCCGGAAGAGGTTGCAGAAAACAATGCTTTGAAAAGCCTCTGAGATCCCAGCTGAGCCGCGTGATCATCAGAGGCTTTTTTTTTTTATTTTTAAAAGCATTTTTTCGGCAGAAGTTGTAGAAAAAATGCTTTTAAAAGTTAAAAAAAAAAGCATTTGATGATCATGCGGCTCAGCTGAGCATGGGGGGGGGGGCGCAGGGATTTTTGCTACCGGTTCTCCGAACCACCCGCCGCCATCGCTACCAGATCGGGCAATTCGGTCCGAACCGGGAGCATTTCACCCCTGGTTTTCGCCCTCCCCAGGCTCCAAGAAAGCCTCTGGAGCCTGGGGAGGGTGAAAAATGGGCCTATCAGGCCTACAGGAAGTTTGGAAACGGGCCGTTTCTGGCATCTGGAGGCTTCAGGGAGGCCTGCTAGGCCCAAAACGGGCCACGGGGGGTCGTGTGTGCATGCGCGGGGGAGTGAGGCACAGGGGGCATTGAATTATCGGTGTGGGCACGCGTGGGTGCGACCCCTGCACATTCCCCCCGCTTTTGGCACACAACGGCAAAAAGGTTAGCCATCCCTGCTCTATATTATATAGGCTGTATGGTATGAGAGGCAGCTTGGTCTAGCAGTTAAGGTAACCAGGAGACCATGAGTTCTAATCCCCCTTAGGCATGATTGACCAATCAACAGGAAATGGTGAGTTCTAGTCCCGTCTTACACATGATTGACCAATCACCAGGAGATGGTGAATTCTAGTCCCACCTTAGGCATGATTGGGCCGATCACCAGGT
>WNWU01000035.1:3157099-3172033 GCA_012654045.1 Ptyas mucosa
CGGTGAATTTTAGTCCCGCCTTAGGCATGATTGGGCCAATCACCAGGGTATGGTGTGTTCTAGCCCCGCCTTAGGCATGAAACTGATTATCTGACATTTGGCCAGTTACTTTCTCTCAACGCAACCCACCTCACAAGGTTGTTGATGTGGAGAAAAGAGGGCGGAGAAGAAGGAGTATTAAGCATGTTCACAGTGATTTATAAAAAATAATGAAGTGGGATAATAAATAAATAAAAGTCAATATTTTGAGTACACTTCACCATATCTTCTACTTGTTGTAGTTCAAATAAATAAATACAGGAAAGCAGAGGGGGTTGAAAAAAAAGGGGGGTGATGGGGATTATACCCCAAAACTAGCGATGCATACTAGATTTGGGGAAAATAGGAAAGAGAAGTCTATTTTAAAGAATAACCCAAATGCCATTCGCTTAACACGGTTTTCTCTTCATTTACTCGCTGGGGCCAAAACTGAACTATGGACGCTTTCCAGGGGCCTTAAATTCCAAACTCCCATCTTCCCCAGCCAGCCCAACTGGTCACCAGATCCTTTGATCCCAAAGACCTTGTGAGACCCCTAACGAAGGCTGCCTCGTTATCGCCCAACGTTTTTACACACCCTCTACTAAATGCAAATACGCTATAACGCTCGGGGTAATTTTAACCAGATTGCTGTTTGTCAGCCTTGTTTACCAAACACGCTTGCGCTCAATCGGTCTGTTTAACATAAATATGATTATGTATGCAAATCGGCATTCGGCTTCCATCTGGCTGGTTCCTGGGAAGCCGTTTTAGAAAGCGAGCTCCGGTGGCGGTCAGCAAACCCACCCTGACATCCATTTCCTGTCACTGCTGAGTGAATTTGTAGCTGTGACCTGACCGTCCATTTTCCAAGGGGGTTATTTATCTGAACAATTCCTTTTCTCATATGGCCCAATCAGAAGATTCTAGATCACGGGTTCTCCAATCAGGGTTGCTCTTCAGCGGGTTCTGACAGGTTCTGGAGAACCGGCAGCGGAAATTTTGAGTAGTTCGGAGAACCAGCAAATACCACCTCTGGCTGGCCCCAGAGTGGAGTGAGAATGGAGATTTTGCAATATCCTTTCCCCTGGAGTGGGGAGGGAATGGGGATTTTGCAGTATCCTTCCCCCTGGAATGGGGAGGGAATGGGGATTTTGCAGTATCCTTCCCCCAGGAATGGGGAGGGAATGGGGAATTTGCAGTATCCTTCCCCCGGGAGTGGGATGGGAATGGAGATTTTGCAGTATCCTTTCCCCTGGAGTGGGGAGGGAATGGGGATTTTGCAGTATCCTTCCCCTGGAGTGGGGAGGGAATGGGGATTTTGCAATATCCTTCCCCCTGGATTGGGGAGGGAATGGGGATTTTGCAGTATCCTTCTCCCAGGAGTGGGGAGGGAATGGGGATTTTGCGGTATCCTTCCCCTGGAGTGAGGTGGAAATGGAGATTTTGCAGTATCCTTGCCCCAGGAGTGGGGAGGGAATGGGGATTTTGCCGTATCCTTCCTCTGCCACACCCATCAAGCCACGCCCACCAAACCGGTAGTAAAAAAAATTGAATTCCACCATTGTCTCCAACCTTGGCGACTTTAAGACCGTTGATTGGCTGGGGAATTCTGGGAGTTGAAGTCCACAGGTCTTAAAGTTGCCAAGGTTGGATACCCCTGTTCTAGATCAGGGGGTGTGTTTGACCTCAGGAGGGGTGGGGGGGCATGGCCAGGGTGGCATGGCCAGCTCGCTGTCACTCATGTCAGGGGCGCCATTAGTGGCCCGAGCGCATTGCCAGGGAAAACGAGCTCCCAAGCTCCATTTCTGGCTGCGACAGCCTCCTGCAACCTTCTGCCAGTGAAAACGTTTTTGCTGGCAGAGGCACCACGAGCTGGTCCTTCGCTGTTTCCAGGGTGGTCCTGTGGACCAGATCTAAGCACCCTGTGGGCCGGATCTGGGCCTCGGCCTTGAATTTGAAACCCCTCTCCTAGATGAATTGCAGTGGTGTAGAACTAGCAGCGGGAAAGCTAAATAGCCAGAGCCTTGGATAGTACAGTGGTCTAAAGCCCTGTTATTAACACCAGCTGCCTGCAATTATTGCAGGTTCGAATCTCACCAAGGCTCAAGGTTGACTCAGCCTTCCATCCTTTCTAAGGTAGGTAAATTGAGGACCCAGTTTGTGGGGGCAATAAGCTGACTTTGTATAAATATACAAAAGTATGAAGGCTATTGCTTAGCGCATTGTAAGCCGCCCTGAGTCTCCGGAGAAGGGCGGCATATAAATCAAATTAAAAAAAAAAATACGTAAAAGCTTCTTGTTCAATTTTGTCCATTTAAAAGTTGGGGGAAAAAATGGGGATCCCATTGTTGGAAGAAATATGCATCCGGTTTAGTTCCATGCTGGGGGAAAAAAAGCTGGAAATAATATGGAGGCTGATTGGGAAGAGAGTCCATTTATGAGCAGATCCACCCGGGTTTGTGACCAAATGGCTGAATAGGTGGATGGATCTGTATAGTTTCTGTAACTTTGAAGTTTGGGATTTGTGCAATATGGGCTTTGTGCTTCTAAGGGCTGTGAAAATATTTACATCCTGGACATAAATGATTTCAACTCCTACCCTCAAAACGACGCTGTAGAGCACTGCACACCAGAACAACTAGACACAAGAAGTTTTTTCCCAAATGCCATCACTCTGCTAAACAAATAATTCCCTCAACACTGTCAAAATATTTACTAAGTCTGCACTACTATTAATCTTCTATTCTAAAAGGGGGTTGGGCAATTCCTATTGTGGCTAATAGCTTTTGTCCTGTGTTGGATCTTGGTTGAGGGGCTGCTTGTTCTAATCCTACCATTCAGCTTTTGTTAGCTGTCAAACTTTGCTGCAAGGAGTTTCGAAATACCCTGTCTTGAATGGATTTCTGCTGGCAGTGTTTGCTTTGCTTATGAATGGAGCCATCTAGATAGGCGGCTTCCTCTTTCAATAAGCTCTTTATCTGCTTAAGTGCTGGCATCTCCTTAAGTACTGGCATCTCCTTAAGTGCTAAGCTAGTACGAAAGACTGGAGGCTGCTTCCTTCTGCCTCTAAAAACGTGCTTCCCCATTTCTCCTTTAGGGAAATATAATATTCTGCCTTTTTAAATATTTCCCAAAATATTTCTTTCTTCTCGGGAGGGTTGGATGGGCTTCTCACATAATCTCTGGATTTTTTGCCACCACTAATGGAGACGTCTGTCCTCCTACATCAAAAACACAAGGAATATTCTTATGAGTGAGAACTAGGTATGTGTAGCCTAAGAGAAAAAAAAAAGGATTAGGGGCGTGCCACCTTCGCACATGTGCAGGGGCATGTGCAGAGCATCAAAAACAGGACGTGATGACGTCTGGGCGTGTGGGCAGAGCCTCCCTCAGCCGCTGCTAAGGTCTTAACAGGAACAATTCTGGAGCCGACTGGAAGTCCAGTTCCCCCATCATTCTCCTAGCGCGGCATCCTTTTTCCTCTACCTGTCTTAACAGAAAGCCCTATCAATTGTGGAGCCGACCAGCAACAGGGAGCCGCAGCAGAAGGATGAAAGAGCCGCATGCGGCTCCAGAGCCACAGGTTGCTGACTCCTGGATTAGGGGATGACACGTACTTGCAAGTGACAGAGATGAAGGGGCTGTCTTATTCTCCAAAGCACCTGAGGGCAGGACAAGAAGCAATGGGTGGAAGCTCATCAGAAGGTGCTCCAACCTGGAAATAAGGAGGAATTTCCTGACAGTGAGAACAATTAATCGGTGGAATGGCTTCCCTCCAGGAGTTGTGGATGCCGGAGGTCTTAAGAAAAGATTGGACAGTCAGTTGTGTGGGGTGGTGTAGGAAGTTAGCACCCAACCCTCTCCTAGGAAAATGAGATATTTTAGGAAATACTAAAAGGGCAGAATATTTCCCCTAAAAGGGAGGCAGAAATTCAGCCTCCACCTTTGTTAATAGGTCATTAAGGCCTGAGCCAGTCTATTCTACATAACAAAGATCTACCTCCTTCAGGCAGAGCCATAATAGGAATTGCCCAAAGCCCTTTCATTACATCATTACCTAGCAAGGCTCAACCAAGCTTGGGACTCAGGACAGCCTACAGAGTTGCCCCTGCATGGCCCCGTGAGAGTCTGACAACCAATCAGAATACAAACTCAAATTCAAAGCCCAACGGAGGGTATAAAACCCAGGGTCTCTCAGCATCTTTGCCCTTTTTCTGCTCAGGAACTCAAGCCATGTGATCCTGTTCATCAGTAAACCTTCTTTCCAGGGGTGGGTTCTAATTTTTTTTACTACCGGTTCTGGGGGTGTGGCTTATTTTCAGGCGTGGCTTGATGGTCATGTGACAATTATTTAGGACTTAGCAGAAGTACTGGTCTACCCGGCTTTTAACTACTTGCAGAGCTGTACCGATCTACCCATTTATTTTTTGCAGGCACTGGTCTACTCATGTATTTTTCGTCATATTGTCACCGCTACCGGCTCGGAAGAACCAGGCCGAACCGGGAGGAACCCACCACTGCTTCTTTCCAGGCAACTTCCATGAATCCAGTGTCTTTTCCCCGCACTTCAGTGGTGGGTTCCAACTGGTGTTACCACCGGTTCTCTTCGTGCACGCGCTTTGCGCGCGATCGCCGCTCCGTGCAAACACATAAGATTTCTGCCCAGCTGAGGCACAGCAATCTACTCTGCCACGCCTATCAGCTGGGCTAAAAAAAGACAAATACAGGTAGCTATAACACGGGGGCGGGTGGCAGGGCCCGGCTCACAGACATAGAGAACCGGTTCGCTGACGTCACATCATCACCATTACCGGCTCATCCGAACCGGGCTGAACCAGGAGCAACTCACCACTGTCCCAATTGGAACTGAACCCAGAAGGACATTTCTTCCAACAGTGGTATAAGGCCTCTACCTTGAGCAGAGGAGTGGACTAGAAGACCTCCAAGACCCTCGGATTCCATGAAAACGTACAACAAAGGGGATTCCTACGCGTCTGCATTTCTGTGCTGCCCTCTTGTGTTCACAGCCATCCATGCAACATTAACAAGCTCTTCACAACCGTACCCAAGGATCAAAATAATAGGAGTGTGGCAAATCTGTTTGGAAAAGCAGATTAGCCTCTGAACCCATCCACCCCACCCCCAGACGTGAAGGAACGGAGAAAGGATTTCAGGCCAGAAGGGAAGGATAAAAAAAAAAAGTCTATTCAGCTTTTTCTCAACCGAATCTCTTTCAGCTCCCGGTGGGACCCCATTGCTGGAAACAGCAGCTATTGGGAGAGAGTGGGGGGAGAAAGAACAGACAAAAGGCAATACAAAATGAATGAGTTCATCCCACACACATGGAGAGTGGGTGGGGGTATTTAGTTATCTTCCTGGAGCAGATTAAGCTTTTTTTCTCTCTTTTGAAAAGGTTGGGAGATTCCCCCTCTAGAGTTCTCGCTCCATTTGTTGGTGCGTTTCCAGCCTCCTTCGAAACGATGGGAAAATACGGTGGTGATTTTTCCAGAAACCCGTGGATGAAGTTTGGAGACACTCCGTGCAGGGTCACCAAAAGGGGATTGGCCCTTGGGAAGAGGGACGAAGAAGGTGTGTGTCTCTCTCGAGACAATTCTACTTGCCCAACTGAGATGCTCATCGCGTTCAGAAGGGTTATAAGGCGACCAAGGCAATAATGGAAATGTTGATATTACCAAAAATATGGAATTCTCCCTTTCATTAGAAAAGATCAGTGGCCTTCAGAGTCTGTATTAGTAATGGATCTCAGAATCAGATAGCTGCAAAATGCTTATTTTATTTTTATTTTATTTATTTATTTTATTTATTTGTTGTGTCCAGCATGTATAAGATAACAGATATAAGTATAAACATGATTATGAATACAGGAAATGGATACCAATAAATGGGATAGTAGGACAGGGACGGTAGGCACGCTGGTGCGCTTATGCACACACCCCTTTACGGACCTTTTAGGAATGGGGTGAGGTGAACAGTAGACAGTCTAAGGTTAAGGGTTTGGGGGTTTGGGGATGAAACCACAGAGTCAGATAGTGCATTCCAGGCATTGACCACTCTATTGCTGAAGTCATATTTTCTGCAATCGAGTTTGGAGTGGTTTACAATAAGTTTGTATCTATTGTGTGCTCGTGTATTATTGTGGTATGCAGCTGATCAGTGTTAAAAGGCAGTGTGGTGGTAGACCAGTGCGCTCGAAAAACAAATGGGTAGACCGGTGCCTCCAAAACAAATGAGTGGACTGGAACGCTCCAAGAACAAATGGGTAGAGCTCTACAAACGGTTAAAAGCCTGGTAGACCAGTACCTCTGCTAAATCCTAAAGAATTGTCACATGGCCATCAAGCCACACCCACAAAATAAGCCACGCCCACAGAACCGGTAGTAAAAAAATTTAGAACCCACCCCTGAATCAGACCACTTGAGATGGAATGAAACCACTGACAAAGTGTTACTGATTTAATATAATTATAATAATTAATATAATTATTATTTTCTTTTGACAGGCGGATGAAAAACGCAGGTGAGATGGTGAAGGGGAACTACAACACCAGAAGAAAGTCAATTTTGTGTTGCGGTGGGAAGGACTAAGCTAGAAACTGGGAGACCATACGTTTTAGTCTTGCCTTAGGCATGAAGCCAGCTGGGTAACATTGAGCCAGTCCCCCTCTCTCAGCCCTAAGAAGGAGACAATGGCAAATCTCTTCCAAAATTTTGCCAAGAAAACTGCAGGGACTTGTCCATGTGGTTACCAGGAGTCAGGATTGACTCAAGGGTTTAAAACAAAGAGAGACTGTAATAGCTCTTTCCCAAGGCAGAATCACCTTTTTACAGGTCTGTTCCAAGCTGCAAATATCTTCCTTTTAAATATGTAGGGGAATCACTAAGGTTTTTTCTTTTTTTAAAATATCCACTTCATTTTTAACGTGAACCAAATTTTCCTCCCTCTGCTATTTTTTAAATTTTACTCTATTCTGTCCTGGGGGTGAGGGACTTCAAGTCACTGTTGACTCTTGGCAGTGGTGGGTTGCCCCCGGTTCGGACCGAACCGGTAGTAAAACCGGCGGGAGGCTCCACCCACTGACCCGGACATCATCATAGGTGATATGCGCAGGCGCGATGTAAACCAGTAGTAAAGGTAAGTAGAACCCACCTCTGACTCTTGGTGACTGCCTGGGCAAATCCCTGAAGTTTTCTTGGTAAGGTTTTTGAAAGAAATTTGGTCTTGCCTTCTTCCTAGGGCTCAATGACTTACCCTGCCTTAAGGCAGGACTAGAACTCGGCATCTCCTGGTTTCTAGCCTGGTGCCTTGAACCACACCACCAAACACTCTCACGCTGCATTTATTATTGTGTAAACACACACCCCCTGTGGAGAAATACATGGATTAGAAACGCTTGAAACGAATGAAACATCTGTTCTAAATAATCTGCATTGTTTATTCATTGTGTTTGGTTAAGGTTTTTTCTTTTTTTTTCCAAGCCACTTTGAATTTATAGTGTGAAAGAAAATGAATAACGTGTTATGAATGTAAGGTAGTGCCAGAGAGGCTCAGATGCTCCGTAGAAAATCACAGGGAAGAGCTGTTCTTTGCCATGTATAAATTATGAGGGAGAGAAAGAGAGAGGGAGGGAGAGAGGGAAAGAGAGAGAGGGGGGGAGGGAGGAAGAGAGAAAAAGAGGGAGGGAGAGGGAGAGAGGAAGGGGGAGGGGAGGGGGAGAGAGAGAGGGAGAGAAAGAGGGAGAGATTTAAAAATGAGAGCAGAATTCTCGACAAACTGGAGAAAGAGGCAGAAAAGAGAACACAGATTTTCATCATCCAACCAGAAAAATGTTGAATCTCCAAGGAGCTGTAGCAATAGATAAAATATTTTTGCTTCTAATTTGGTAGAAAATAGGCAAAACTGTCTGGAGCAGGGCATTCCGATGTTGATTTCTGTTTGCTGTATAGGGTAAGGGTAAAGATTCGTTTATTTGTCTTTAGAAATTAAGAAGCATGGTAGAACTTCAAGCATTAGGGATTGTTTCATGAAGACTTATTTCCATCCCAACCTTCCATCACTAATAACTTGACCATCTCCCCATTTGGAAATCTGGAGCAGCAAAATTTTTCACTTTGATCTGTAGAAGGCTGCTAGTGACAGAACAGCCCATCTTGCTATTTGTGTAGAAAAATATATATTTGTGTGTGTGTGTGTGTGTGTATTTCCCTTTCATTTCTGTGTAACCTGACCTCTTCAACAAATGAACATTGTTTCAAGTTAACAAGGGTGTTTGATATATTTTATTTTGTTTAAAATAAAGTTTCATTTTGTTAACCTTCTGTGAGATTGCCCTATTTCTCAAAGAGGTGGCCAAAGGCTGCCATGCCTCTAACCGTCAGCAGTTCTGTATGACAGAAATTATTTCATTTGCTAAAATCTGACCTTCGAATTGCTACAAAGGAAGCAGGGAATTTGAGAGCCCTCTCATCTCATCCATTCATGGGCTTAGGGCAGTGGTCACATTCAAATTTTTTTACTACCGGTTCTGTGGGAGTGGCTTGGTGGGCATGGCAGGGGAAGGATACTGTAAAATTCCCATTCCCTCCCCACTCCTGCGGGAAGGATATTGCAAAATCTCCATTCTCACCCCACTCTGGGACCAGCCAGAGGTGGTATTTGCCAGTTCTCCGAACTACTCAAAATTTCCGCTGCCGGTTCTCCAGAACCTGTCAGAACCTGCTGGATTTTTATTTTTTTTTAATTTGATTTATATGCCGCCCGTCTCCGGAGACTCAGGGCGGCTTACAGTGCGTTAAGCAATAGCCTTCATACTTTTTGTATATTTATACAAAGTCAGCTTATTGCCCCCACAATCTGGGTCCTCATTTTACCCACCTTAGAAAGGATTGAAGGCTGAGTCAACCTTGAGCCTGGTGGGATTCGAACTTGCAGTAATTGCAAGCAGCAGATGTTAATAGATATTAATAACAGGGTGCTTTAAACCACTGTACTACAGGCTCTGTAGCTACTACAGGCTCTTCACCCCTGGCTTAGGGATAGATGCCAGGTAAGGTCCCAATGTCTGCCACAAAGAAGAGGGGGTCAACCTGTTCTCCTGAGGGCAAGGCAAGAAGCAACGGATGGAAACTAAGGAGAGAAGCCCTGGTGGCGCAGTGGACTAATTCACTGTTATTAAGATCAGCTGCTTGCAATTACTGCAAGTTCAAATCCCACCAGGCTCAAGGTTGACTCAGCCTTCCATCCTTTCTAAGGTAGGTGAAATGAGGACCCAGATTGTGGGGGCAATAAGCTGACTTTGTATAAATATACAAAAAAGTATGAAGGCTATTGCTTAACGCACTGTAAGCCGCCCTGAGTCTCCGGAGAAGGGCGGCATATAAATCAAATCAAATAAAAAAATATTTTTAAAAAAGAAGCAACCTAGATCAATGGATAAATTCCCTGACAGTTAGAACAATTAATTAGTGGAATGACTTGCCTTCAAAAATTGTGGGTGCTCCAACTGGAGGTTTTTAAGAAGAGAGTGCACAATGGGTCCTGCTTGAGCAGGGGGTTGGACTAGAAGATCTCCAAGGGTCCCTTCCAACTCTGTTATTCTCTTATCAAATTGTCACCTGGCGCAGGAGGTGTGGCCAAAGCCTAAAGACCCAGAGAGCTTCAGGGAACATAGATTGAGACCTTCAAACTTCTGCCCTACAATCCCAGCTATTCTATTGCAGTCACGTTGTTTTTCTAATAAAGACCAAACATGCTGGAGGCTTTAAAAACAAAAATCTATGAACCATTCTAGATTATTTACTCATTGCGTTTTATGCATGCCTTCCTTCTCCCTGGGTTTAGAGCAGAACAAAAGGATTTCTAAACAGGAAAGAGATACAACTAAAGGGAAGGCGTACTTCTCCCACCGGTATGGTATTTTATATTGCTGGTCTAGCATCCTAGGAATTAACATTATTATGGCTAGCATAATAATATTGGCAATGAAAAAAATGCATCCAGTTTCTTGCTTTGATAAATGGGGAGATATTTGTCAGCGTCTGTGATCTTCAAGCAATTGAAAGGTATTTCTCTCTTTCTCTCTGAACTGCTTCCATCTCTATTTTATGGCATACTTTAAACTTCTAAAAATTCAAAGAATTACAGCCAAGTGAACTCCCTTACATCTGGAGGCAGAAAACTGGAAACAGTCAAGTACAGAGAAGACACAGTACACTTAGAGCATAATGATTTGCCTTTGTAACCCTGTAGTGTTAGAGAGGTCCTTGGTGCTCTCTGAGATTGGTTGGGGTTTTTTTGACATTTCATTACCAAACTAGATAACATCATCAGGGCTGGTGCTCCAGCCCTGATGATGTTACTTAGTTTGGGTAATGAAACATCTGTGAGAAAACAACCAAGCTCAGAGATCATCAAGGACCTTTCGTTTCAACCCTGAGCTACCAATGTTCTCCTCCATTGGCCTGTGGTGTTTATTCGCTCTCCTATAGCTTATTTCGCTCCCTTGTTCATGGTACTTTGTTTCATTGTGAAATTGACCACTAGCCACAGCTAATGAGATGAAGTTGGTGGTGTGAGATCTTTGAAGGTTCTTTAAGGCAGATGATTCAGTCTCCTTCCGTTACAACTTTGGTTTCGTTTCAATATACATGTTAATGCACACATTACTTGTTTCAGTGTCCTAATTCCTAAAATATGGAAGTTATCTTAGGAACAACTTTCATTTGGTTGAACTTGAGGTCTGTCTGTCTGTCTGTCTGTCTGTCTATCTATCCATCCAACCATCCAGCCATCCATACACATACACACACACATCAGGAAAAAAAGTTACTCTCTTGATTTTAAAGGATGGATCCACACTATGTGTTATTATTTCTGAAAAGCTTTTGTTTTTTAAAAATGAGAAAAAGACACATTATGCGACTATAAGATCCAAACTTAATGACAAGCTCACCAATGGACTTAATTCCATGTACATATTTATGCTTATCATAAGGAACGTTTCTTTTTTAATTGAACAGAATAGAAACTATATTCTAAACTCTAAATCGATTGAGATCAGATTGGGGTTAACTGTAGGGGTGATGACTTACTACAAGCATGGTCTTTTGTTTTCTTTGTATTTCTTTGTATGTTTGTAATTTGTTTTATATTTGTGAAATGGCCAAACGACTAAACCAATAAAGGTTCTATTGTATTTTAATTGTTGTTTTTGTTATATCTACAATAGTTCATTTATGATGATAATGCTGTTGTTTTTTTTCTCCATTGGGTTGCCACCTTTTATTGTAGACTTCATTTTGTATTTCATTATTTTAACAATTTTTTCTTTAAAAAATCCAGAAATGGAGTAAAACCCATTCAAGCAAAGAAATCCAAGCTTTTGAGGCTAGAAGAGTATTTGGGAAATTTGTAAAAGAAAAGACATGGCCAGTTAGTATGGATCAATTCATTAAAGAGTCTAAAAACTGCTTTGTTAGCGTCTAAGAACTTTCTATTATAACTGTATAAAGTCCTGAATCATATTTCCATTTCAGGGAAAAAAAATGGATCAGCAATGAATTATCTTAAGTGGTTAGAAACTGACATGCCAGAAAGCAGAAATCCAGTTTGTTTCTGTTCCCCTATCTTTTTTTTAATCGGAAAATTAATGTCACAAGTTTTTAGGTCATGTTATGGTTTCATAAATATCTTGCCATGAAGAATTCTACGATTTCCACTAGAATCCTTCACAACTTTCTCCAAATGCATTTCACTTTCTCCAGAATATATTCCTGATTATTTTTCCATATATTTCTGGAGAAATATATGAACTTTACAGGACAATGTTTTTGAAATACCAAAACAAAAGGAGGGGATGGAAGCAGATATGTTTGTAGTCCAACCCTTAAAGAATTACAACTCTCCCAAGTGAGTAAGTCTCTTATTGCAAATGTGCTACAACACTTTAAAGAATATTGTACGCTTTAGAATTAAGCCAGGGTCAAAAATAGTTCCTAAGTCTACTTTTCTACCATCACTATTACCACTACTCTAGAATTCCTACTATAATACTACTAGAACTAAGGAGAAATTTCCTGACAGTGAGAACAATTAATCAGTGGAACAACTTGCCTCCAGAAATTGTGAGTGCTCCAACACTGGTGGTTTTTAAGAAGAGATTGGACAGCCATTTGTCTGAAAAGGTATAGGGTTTCCTGTTTGAGCAGCGGGTTGGACTAGAAGACCTCCAAGGTCCCTTTCAACTTTGTCATTCTGTTTATCCGTTGTTTTGTTAATAGCTAAAAATCACTGATACACAAATGCAGCATAAACCCTAAAATAGACTTAGTAATGCCTAGGTTTCTTCCAAGACGTTCTCAGATTTTTTAATATACACCATAGGGCTCCATTGTATATAGGTTGTCACCTTGCCAACTGCTATACTTGTCAGTTGTCACCTTCCAGAAATTTTAAGTGTAAATCTTGCCCATCAAAGCTTGTCCACTCTATTATTAAAGTTGACTCAGCCTTCCCTCCTTCCCAGGTGGGTAAAATGAGGACCCAAATTGTTGGGGGCAAATATGCTGACTCTGTAGACCACTTAGAGAGGGCTGTAAAGCACTGTAAAGTGTATATAAGTCTAGGTGCTATTGCTATTAGCCAAAGACTGTCCCATTTGTTTTGTTTGTTTTTTAAAGAATCGATTGCTTTCTCTCGTGGTGCACGTTGCATCACAAACATTTTCTCTTGCAAAATGGGCCGGAGATCTGCAAATTTGGTGTGCTAAATTCACTGCTGTTTCCACCGCTAGTGTTGTTGTGCAAACCCAGACGAGCCAGAGAGTGCAACAGCGTTTGTTGGTGTCCATGAGACAGTGGGTGGTGGGCCTCACTGATGTTACTCATCAGGCTATTCGACATCAGGCAGTGGGTGATGGAATTGCAGTGAGTCAACTTCTCTTCCCAAAACTGTTTATAGACTTCCTGGATTTCCTTTTCCATATGTTTGTTAAGTAATGAGTTAGACAGGGGTTCCTTGCGGAGAGCCAGGCTGTTCTCCCCGACATCGTCCCCATGCCCCAACTTTATCCCCCTGGGTTTCTGTAATGGGAAGGGAGTATCTAAGGGGAGTTCCGTCGACAAGAACATGGGACCAGACAATTCGTTGTAAGTCTGGTCCACGATGTGATCGGAATCAGGGGTATGGTCAGCGATATGATCTCCTCCGATATGCAGATCGGGATAATTCTGATAAAGACTTTGGCATGACCAAGATCTGTACAAATCCAGCTCTTTCCCACAGTGCTGCTTTTGAACTGGTACGCACTGAGGAACGGAGAGGGGTATTTTGTGGGTTTTGTTCCTTGGTGCATCTTGTCCAGGGATCTGCTGATGACGTTTCGGATCCATGTTTCTGCCATGAATCTCCGCCACCTTCTCAGCTGCTGCTTGGCTGGATTCCGTAAAGAGCTGTTCATTTTCATCCGTATTTGCAAACTGGCTTTGCCAAGTTTCTTGTACAACAGGTTTCAGCAACCGGCCTTCACGGGAGTCAAAAGTCTCGCTTTTATAAGCAAAGACAGTTATGAAGCTTTCTGCCAGCATGGTGGCTCAGAAGACAAATCTTCAAAAAAGACTATGCAGAGCAAATGCCTTTAAAAAGAAAAAAATACACGGAGAAGTTATTTAGAGAAGGAAAGAGAAAACACATTCAGTTGTTTAATTCATTGTACCTCGGTTAAGATCAGAGCAAAACATCCTCAGCCTTCTTTAAACCGAGATCTTCCTGGTTTATTGGATTCCAGAATTCCCACATCAGCATGGTCAGGATGTAGGAATTCTGGTATTTATAATCTAAAGCATCTGGAAAGCATCTCTTACAGGGATTAAATTTTTGCTCTTCCTTTTCTGCCTTGCCCTGATGCTAAACAAAACATATTCTATAATCCCATTAATTTGGCAAGCCATTACAAAACACCAGGACAGTAAGAAGGAACATTAGAGAATCAGGGTGTTCTAAGTTATCCGGAAGAAACACTTAGAGAGCTACTCAGTGGCTCCACAAACACTGAAAATGATTTGCAGTTAAGCAAGCAAATGAAAAGGTATCGGTCTGTGAATATCGAATCCTAATTCATCATTGGCTGAGATCATACATTCTAAACCATGAACTATGGTTTGCAGATCACAATGGTTGGATTCGCACAACACTGTATACCCTAAGTATGAAGGATTTGCTCACAAATTAGATCACAATTGGCTTAGCTAGACGAGTGAAGACTCTTACGAAAATGTTTGCTTTGCTTTAGCTCAATGCATTCTGTGAATCCATGTTGTGATTTGTAGATTGTATTTTACATATTAGTCTACCACACAGAAACCCATCCGACTGCAGCTTGTTCAAGAAAAGCCGATTAAGGAAGTAATGTTTGATGCAATGTATATGCTGTTTTAGCCTCTGATTCATTTTCCTTAGCTGTGTTCCTATTGCACATATCAATCTTTCTTCCTCTACTTTTTAAAGGAATTAGAAAGTTGGTACATCAATTTCTTTTATCAGCAAAACATATAAGACAGGCAAATTACAGTTTCTTCTTGAAGAGAAAAGTTGAAGCTCAAGGTTCAACTCTGGGGTCCTTGTGCTATCTTCCCTTGGTTGTTTTCTTACCGATGTTTCATTACCAAACTAGGTAACATCATCAATATTAAAAGGAAGTGGGGAGTTGCTCTCTTTTTATATATTAGTGGTTTGCACTGTTGAAAAACAAAATAGGAAACAAAACACTTTCTCACCAATAATGAACACCCAGATAAGAAGTAAACAATACTCCAGTCAAAAGAGGAGAGGAGAGGAGAGGAGAGGAGAGGAGAGGAGAGGAGAGGAGAGGGGAGAGGGGAGGGGAGGGGAGAGGGGAGG
>WNWU01000035.1:3172433-3188909 GCA_012654045.1 Ptyas mucosa
AGGGAAGGGAAGGGAAGGGAAGGGAAGGGAAGGGAAGGGAAGGGAAGAGAAGAGAAGAGAAGAGAAGAGAAGAGAAGAGAAGAGAAGAGAAGAGAAGAGAAGAGAAGAGAAGAGAAGAGAAGAGAAGAGAATTTTTTATTGGCCAAGTATGATTGGACACACAAGGAATTAGTTTTGGTGTATATGCTCTCAGTATACATAAAAAGAAAAGATGCATTCGTCAAGAATCATAAGGTACAACACTTAAGGATACTCATAGGGTACAAATAAGCAATCAGGAAACAATATCAATATAAATCGTAAGGATCCAAGCAACAAAGTTACAGTCATACGTGGAAGGAGATGGATGTTAGGAATGATGAGAAGATTAATAGTAGTGCAGACTTAGTAAATAGTTTGACAGTGTTGAGGGAATTATTTGTTTAGCAGAGTGATGGCATTCAGCAAAAGAATGTCCTTGTGCCTAGTTGTTCTGGTGTGCAGTGCTCTGGTGTGCGGTAACTACTAACTCAGACAGACAAACAGTAAACAACAGCCTAATCAAGGAACTACTAAAAATACTCCCACTTACACTGACAGGACAAGCCATTTGTATATAAAAAGAGAGCAAATCCAACTCCCTTCGGCACTGATGATATTACCTAGTTTGGTAATGAAAAATCTGTAAGAAAAACAACCAAGCTCAGAGACCACCAAGGATTTCACCTCACAGTTTCTTCTTTGCTTTAATAATTTCCTTCGGGGATTTATGAAAACAGGCCAAATGAGTCCATTCAGCCCAGAATTGCTATGAGGGGCAGCATATACATTTAATAACTTATTATTATTAATTCTCACAACTAGTTTATTGCGATTCTCATTTCTCAAAAATAAAAAGGTTAACAGGAAATTGTGATTGAGCATAGGAGGTTCACCTAAACCATCTTCCATGCGCATAACAGTGATGAACCTAAGTGTCTCTCAACCCTGGTTCAAAGTTTCTCAACTTGGTGCCCTGTTCTGAAATCTGATTCGAAGAACCACAAGTTGTGTAAAGTCCTGCAAGTTAAACAACCACAATGAATTATTTTTCTAGGCCCAATTTTATACACAGCCTATCCTTCCAATTCTAGGTAATTTAAAATAAAATAAAAAACACTTAATAAATGTATAAAAAGATCTATAACATTAATTTTTTAAAAAAAAAAACTATTTGGAAAAAGTGCAAAGAAAAGCAACGTGATTAAAGGCCTGGAGAACGGTTGCAGGATTTGGATTTGGCTAGTCAAGAGAAAAGAACGACTAAGGGGGACATGATAGCAGTATTGCAGTATTTGAGAGGCTGCCACAAAGAGGAGGGGGTCAATTTATTTTCCAAAGCCACAGAGGGCAGGACAAGAAACAATGGATGGAAACTAATCAACAAGAGAAGCAGCCTGGAATTAAGGAGAAACTTCCTAACAGGTTTTTTTTTTTAATTTGATTTATATGCCGCCCTTCTCCGGAGACTCAGGGCGGCTTACAATGCGCTAAGCAATAGCCTTCATACTTTTGTATATTTATACAAAGTCAGCTTATTGCCCCCACAAACTGGGTCCTCAATTTACCTACCTTAGAAAGGATGGAAGGCTGAGTCAACCTTGAGCCTTGGTGAGATTCGAACCTGCAATAATTGCAGGCAGCTGATGTTAATAACAGGGCTTTAGACCACTGTACTATCCAAGGCTCTTTTCAGTGAGGACAATTAACCATTGAAACGGCTTGCCTTCAGACCTGTCTGAAATGGTATAGGATCTCCTGTTTGAGCAGGGGGGTGGATTAGAAGACCTCCAAGGTCCCTTCCAGCTCTATTCTGAGTCTATTATAATCTATAAATAAAGGTTTAGCCAATAGCTGCCATAAAAACAAGTTGGAAGAGTCTCTTGAAGAGGATTATTTTTGTCACCTTCTGAAACATCATCAGGATGGGGGCAGATTAAACTTGGGGGAGAGAATACTGTAGTCCAGAGGGAGGGGACCACTCAGGTGAAAATTTCCCCCTGTTTTGTTTCAAGGTGAGTACTGAATACCTTCTATTACACTGTCGAGATTGGGCGGATTCTGTATAATCTCCCCTGAATTTACTCATGGTCTAAGCGATAAAGCCATACACTGTAGGCCATCACTAAAATATTGCAGGGAATTCTACGGTATTATCTGATAGCAATAGGTTTAACGTGGCATCTCTCCGGATAAAAGGACAGGTAAACTGTAGGAGACAGAGGTAAATTTTGTACAATATTCAAATAATATAATCCAACAAGGTAAAACAGTAGGAATATGAACGGCTTAGTAGAAGTACGATTTGCAGATAAACTCAGATTTTAATTTGCCGCCGACCCTTTTTTGCATCCATGTGATACTGCCTGTAGATATTACATTGCACATTATATTTTTTTTAAAAGATTTTAAAACGTTTGTTCCAAAAGCTCAGCAATATTTGCAAATCATACCATGAACTACAATAAAGCAATTGGATCTCAAATTGTCATGGTTTGGAGCCATCCCAAGGTGGCCCCTTCAGTAAAACATATTCCCAATTACATTTGTATTTGTTTATTTGTATTTATTTCTTAAATATATATGCCTCCCATCTCACTAGCGAGCAATTCTGAGAGGCTTACCCCAAATGCCCTGGATTGTAGCCTTAACATATTTAAAATTACATAAAATGTTAACCTTCCAGTGTTTGCAATGAACATACCTTTTGCTGGTTACATGCTATGTGGGATCAAATAGGAAAACAGCCACAAAATAGAGACAAGGATGGTTCTTCTCTGAACTTTTTTTTCAGAGATTGCCCAGATGTGCTACTCTCCACAAGCCATGCTTGAATCTCTGGGATTCTGCAATGTTCATGCATTTAACAACAAGTCATTTCCAGTGGAGGGGGAGGCGGAAATCTCTGTGGTCACCCTTCCTGCGATAGTAAATCCAAAAAAGGATCTGACTTTTAAGATCTATATTGTGTAATGAGGCAGATAAGCGCTGTTCTCTTGTGACCAGGACGGTTTGCAGAACTGTATTGGAAAGAGGAAGAACGGCTTAATTAGGAAAACGAAAATGTAAATTGTAATTTTCTTTTCTACAGGACTTAAAGAGCAAGGCTGAATCTTGGAGTTATTATAAGGTATGGAGGAGGAAAATATAGATCCTCAGCCGCAGGATGAATTTCCACATTTCTTACAGATCTTTACCGTGGCCCATTCTAGATCTCACCTGAATTATTCTCACGATAGATTTAATAGAATAATAGAATTGGAAGGGACCTTGGAGGTCTTCTAGTCCAACCCCCCTGCAGGAGACCCTATACAATTCCAGACAAAAGGCTGTCTAATTTCTTCTTAAAAGCCTCCAGTGATGGAACACTCACAACTTCCATTGGGCCCTTAAAACTTTTTTTTTTCAGTTAGCCGGGCTGGCCTGATTCCATGTTGGTTTTAAAGTTTGATACTGATTTTAAATTGAAATGTTTTAAATTATGGGCCAAATTTCATTTAATTATTTTAAAACTATTTTAACTTTTGTGTACAAATGTTTTATTTGGCTGTTCACCGCCCTGAGTCCGAAAGGAGAAGGGTGGTATAAAAATCGAATAAATAATAATAATAACAATAATAATAATAATAATAATAATAACAACAACAACAATAACAACAACAACTTCTGGGTGATTAATTGTTCTCGCTGGCAGGAAATTTGTCCTTATTTCTAGGTTGATTCTCTCCTTGATTAGTTTCCATCTGTTACTTTTAGTCCTGCCTTCAGATGCTATGGAGAATGAGCCGAGGTGGCACAGTGGTTAGAGTGCAGTACTTGATCAGCGGATCAAATCTCACCGGCTCAAGGTTGACTCAGCCTTCCATCCTTACGAGGTGGATAAAATGAGGACCCAGATTGTTGGGGGCAATATGCTACTTAGTATACTGTCTTTGGTGTAAGCCGCCCAGAGTCCTCAGAGAGTGGGCGGCATAGAAATATGACTAATAAAATAAATAATAAACCCCCTCCTCTCTCACACACAGCCCCTCAAATATTGGAAGATTCCTTCCATTTCACCCCAGTCCTCTTCTTTGTTAGACTAGACATACCCAGTTCCTATAATCATTCATCATGTTTTAGCTTTGCTGCTCTTCTCTGCACACTTTCTAGAGCCTCAACATATTTTTGTGTCATGTTGATTACAACTGGATGCAGTATTCCAAGTGTAGTTTATCTGTAGACCATACCACCTTAGTTATAAGTCACTATTTTATTCATCATGGTTTAATACCAGGTTTACTATAACAAGCTTTGCTTAGGACAAATCATGTTTTTTTTAGAGTTACAGGTATTTTTCCAGTAAAGAAACATAGCAGTTGGAAAGAATCTTCTCCGGACACATAGTTAGGAAAATTTCAGTTATCTCCAAGGATAAGTTCATTCATTTCTTCTGGATGTGCAAAAAGACTCCAAGCAAAACAGCATGCAAAATACTGTTTGCATACCAGTATTTTATGCAAGTATAAGATTACTACTTGGGTGTTCAGGGTAAGCATCTGACCTGGTTGACACATCTTATTAAGGAAGGATTTAATCATGTTATAATAGGTAACCAAGCCACACATAATGCTACCTCATTCTGGATGGATTGTACGGGTGACTCTCAGCCCAGAAGCAAACCAACTATCTCAGAGGTCAATGTTATTTGTGAACCAGATTCTGTCACTTGAGTTTCCAGGGCTGTCCTGATGATAAAATGAAATGGCTAAAGAAGAATAACAGAATAACAGATTTGGAAGGGACCTTGGAGGTCTTCTAATCCAACCCCCTACTCAAGCAGGAGACCCTAGCATTCCAGTCAAATGGCTGTCCAGTCTCTTCTTAAAACCTCCAATATTGGAGCACCCACAACTTCCGGAGGCAAATCGTTCCACTGATTAATTATTCTAACTGTCAGGAAATTTCTCCTTAGTTCTAGTAGCATTTTAGTAGGAATTCTAGAGTGGTGGCAATAGTGATGGTAGAAAAATAGATTTAGAACGAAGTCTCGAGATCCGTCAGAGACAGAAGGCGCAATCAAGATGACAAAAGATAGAAAGTCCATTCAGAGAGTGGTAAGGCCAGCCGAGAAGAGTAAAGGAAGCTCGATTCCCGTTATTCAGGATACTGCTTATAAGTGCTATGTGCTTAGAGCTCAAAGCATTGTTAGAGACCCCACTCACCCACTTCACGGTCTGTTTCTGTTGCTCCCCTCTGGGTATTTCTAGCAGGACTTCCAGATTCTGTAACACAGGGACGGGTTTCAAATCCTGTTGCTACCAGTTCTCTCATGCGTGCACCTGCACTCGCTCGTGCAGCGCTTCTGTGCATGCGCAGAAGCATCCGGGCAAGTGGGTGGAGCTTCCCCCTGCCGCTACCAGTTCACCAGATCCGGTGTGAACAGGTAGTAACCCACCACTGCTGTAACAGCTTTGTTCCCTATGCCATCCGTCTGGTAAACTCGCAAGATTTGTGTCTCTTGCCATGTGCATGGATACATCTGAACTAAACTGTGTTGTTTCTCCATGTCATATAATATATGTGGGTACATGCATAATTTTGTATGTATGTATGTATTTATTTATTTATTTATCTTGTCATGTTTATGTTTATATTAGAGGTAGAAACCCTTTGAGAGCTGTATGCAACGTAATTTCATTTTAATGTATGCTTATTAGTGTACATTCAAAGTGACAATGAAATATTCTATTCTATTCTAGAATAGAATAGAATTTTTATTGGCCAAGTGTGACTGGACACACAAGGAATTTGTCTTGGTGCATACGCTCTCAGTGTACATAAAATAAAAGATACGTTCATCAAGAACCATAAGGTACAACACTTAATGATAGTCATAGGGTACAAATAAGCAATCAGGAAACAATAGCAATATAAATCGTAAAGATACCAGCAAAAAGGTTACAGTCATACACTCATAAGTGGGAGGAGATGGGTGATGGGAATGATGAGAAGATGAGAAAATTAATAGTAGACTTAGAAAATAGTTTGACAATGTTGAGGGAATTATTTGTTTAGCAGAGTCATGGCGTTCGGGAAAAAACTATCCTTGTGTCTAGTTGTTCTGGTGTGCAGTGCTCTATAGCGTCGTTTTGAGTATAGGAGTTGAAAGAGTTTATGTCCAGGATGCGAGAGGTCTGTAACTATTTTCACAGCCCTCTTTTTGACCCGTGCAGTATACAGGTCCTCCATGGAAGGCAGGTTGGTAGCCATTGTTTTTTCTGCAGTTCTAATTATCCTCTGAAGTCTGTGTCTGTCTTGTTGGGTTGCAGAGCCAAACCACACAGTTACAGAGGTGCCGATGACAGATTCTATTCTATTCTATTCTATTCTATTCTATTCTATTCTATTCTATTCTATTCTATTCTATTCTATTCTATTCTATTCTATTCTATTCTATTCTATTCTATTCTATTCTAATTCATCAAAGACACGTCTGGCCTCCCTTCCTCTCCTTGAATCCCAGATCTTCTGCACCCTCCTGCATTGCCCAGAAACTCTCAGCCAGTCTCGGTGCCGGACTCCAGCTCCTATCATTCCCTTCTTGCTAGCCGGGATGTACAGCATCGCAACACCAACCCATCTTAAAGGCCGGGGGGGGGGGGGGTGGGGGTGTGTGTCTACTTTCCGTCTGATGGTCTTTCCAAGAACGTTCGCTGCAGTTCCCCTCCGGCCCGCAAGGGGCGCAGAAGAGCAATAACCGGGGAAAAGAGAGACCGGGGATGGAGGGAGGGCTGTTCTTTGAGTGGCAGCGCGAGCGGCCATTCTGAACGCAGGAGCCTCGCTGGCGGTTGTGTTCCCATAGCAACGGCGGGTCCGGAGCGAGCATGGCCGCCCTTCGGGTGTATTACACCAGCGTGACGGGCTCCAGGGAGGTGAGGGGCAACCTGGGTGGGGCGCCCGCGCCCAAGAGCCCCTTACAAGCCGAGCTGCTTGGGAGGGCGAGCCTCCCCCAGCCCTTCTGCGACAAGTTGCCCTCCGCGGGAGTGCGGAGACTACAGGACTCATCATCCACAGCGCCTTCCTTGTGGTTGGGGTTGCAGGTCCCCTCCCCCTCCGGAGACGTGGGGACCACAGTTCCAGTCATCCTCAGCGCCCTTCGCCTGTTTTAGAACTGCAAGCCCCGCCTGGTGCTTCTGAGACCACAGCTCCCATTGTTCCCAGCCCACCCAGCGCCGTCTGGGGGGTGTCTCAGAACTACAAGCCCCATGCCTCTCCCGAGACTCTGGGATCCCAACTCCCATCGCTCTCTGTGTGTTATAACCGCCATCTGTCCTCCAGAGGCTCTTGGGTCACAGCTCCCATCACTCCCAGCCACCCTAGAGCATCCATTGTGTGCCTTGGAAATACAAACTCCAGTATCCTTCCAAAGGCTTGGATCACAGTTCCCATAACACCCAGCCCTCTTAGCATCTTTTGTGTGTCTCTGGAATACAAGCCTCAGCAGCATTCCAGAGACTCTTGGATCACAGCTCCCATCACTCCCAGCCACCCTAGCATCCTTTGTGTGCCTTGGAAATACAAGCCCAAGTACCTTTCCAAAGGCTTGGATCACAGCTCCCATCACTCCCAGCCACCTAAGCCCCAGTAGCATTCCAGAGGCTCTTGGATCACAGCTCCCATCACTCCCAGCCACCCTTGCATCCGTTGTGTGCCTTGGAAATACAAGCCCAAATACCTTTCCAAAGGCTTGGATCACAGTTCCCATCACTTCCAGCCACCTTAGCATCTTTTGTATGTCTCTGGAATACAAGGCATTCCAGAGACTCTTGGATCACAGCTCCCATAACTTGGAAATACAAGGCCAAAATACCCTTCCAAAGACTAGGATCCCAATTCCCATCTTTCCCAGCCAACCCAGCACTTTTCATTGAGTGTTGAAGTACAACCCTTGGACCCCTTCCAGAGACCCCCAATTCCCATCACTTCTGGCCACCAGGCTGGGAAAGGCTGATCCAGGGCACCCTCTGATTGGATGGGGACATCCTGAGTAGGGGGAGGGAGTCAGGGAAGTGGATCCCCCAGACAGGCTATTTTGTATTCAAAAGACCAATAAAAGGCTTGCAATGAGATCAAGCTTGAGTAAGGGCTGTGAAATGCACAAACTTGGGTCTACAGGGATGCCTCGAGAAGAGGGGCCTCAGGTCCTTCTCTCTGGGTTGCTTTGGAGCTGCTCAGATTGGGGACGAGACAGCTCCACTTTACCCATGATGGCTTGCCATGCCTGGACCTCATTCTCGAACCTTGATTGACAGAAAGCAAACCCCCACTCCTTCTTAGCACGGATCATATTACCTAGTTGGGTAGGGAAATGTCTCCAAGAAAGCACTAAGGCCCCCACAGTTCAACTCAGAGCTACAAATACACTCTTCCAATGAAGTAATATGATAATACACATTGGAACCTTCTGTGCAAACCCACTGAAATGGGGCAGCCAACACCAGTGCTAGAAGAGACTGTATATAAGACAGCAAACCCCCCTCCCTTCTACCACTGATGCTGTTACCTAGTTGGGTATTGAAATGTTTGCAAGGAAACAACTAAACTCTGAGATCACCAAAAACTCCACAGTGTTCAAGCCTTAGCTACAAATACTATCTTCTATTGGTACCTGGATTGACAATTCAAGAGTGCCTGGGCATCTATATATCTGATGCATTTCATCTGCCATCTCAGTTCTTCAGGACTCTAAGGCAGTTTACAGATTTAAAGAAGTGCAAGTTGTGCTATCATGTTTTTAACATATATAAATGTATGTATGTATGTATGTATGTATGTATGTATGTATATATTATTCTATAATTTTACACCAGCATCTTCCATCTGCTAGAAGCAAAAATAATTCCTAATACAGGCATTCCATTCAAGGCACATTTTTTTAAACATTCAAAAGCTGCCACTCTTTTAAAAATAGAAACACACAAACTATGGCCCAAAATAAATTAGTTTCAGAAAAAATCAGTAGAAATAGTACTACAAGAAAACCGTGCCAAGACTAAGATATCAAAATCTGCAGTTGTCAGAAGCAGTATACAGGCATGGGCAGACTTTTTTAAAAAAAAAAACATTTCTGCACAAGTTTAAAAAATACTAATTAGTTTCTTGTAGCATAATGATCTATGAAATTTCTAAGTTTGAGTTTTACTTTAAGGAAATATGCAGGGGATTGTACCCTATCTGTAGCTTTATTAATGGATGCACCTTTGTTCTCTACCCTATTACCAAACTTTTCATTTAAAAAAGAATCCATTGTGACATAAAAAGAATCCAGTGACTTTACCTTGGCAGAGGGCAGGAAGGACGGAAATGCAAAATTACTAAAATTGGGTGGGTGGAAGGGGGGGAAGCTGTACTGAAAGGCTATGCTCAAAAGTGGGCACGAACTCTGAGGAAGCTGCATTTTTAGCCCCAGCTAAAGTCACCCACTTTTGAACTAACTCTTTGATATAAAGTTAGTTTCCAGCACATCTAACTAAAACCTGGAATCCTAAGCGGATGATTAGGGCAGCCCCATGGTAACACCTGGATTTGAAGAAATGCTGTCAGATCTGTGACACCCCAAAATCTCTACCCTCCCTCTTCACCAAAACTGTCGGTATATCTAGGTGAAGCAGAGGCAGTCTGAGGTTCTTCGTATTCTGGATGGAAACCGCATGAAGTACCAGTTGGTGGATGTCTCGCTCAGTGAAAGTTTGCTGCAAGAGATGAGGGACAAAGTTGGCAAGGCCGATGCAGTCCCACCCCAGATCTTTAACGGAGACGAGTACTGCGGGGTAAGAAAAATCAGACTGGGGGAGGCAACCAAATTACGGATTCAGTTATAATGGCTGGAAAACAAGTTGAAGAGCAGGTGAATAAAAATACACTTATTCAAAATGTATTTTGTATGTGAATATGTCTCGTTAACCTTCCCTCCCAAAAAAAGGAAAAAAAAATTCTGGAATTTATTGACTTCCTCCCGTTCTTTTTTTTTCCTTCCCTCATTGGTACCACCTTCAGCTAGTTTCTTCTTTGAACATCGCAATCATCCCCAGCACAGATTACATGTAGACTATGCTATTATTTCCAAATGGAAAAGGGTGGAGGGGAGGAAGGATAGGGAAAATAGTGTGTGTGAACTACATTACATCAATGAGCCGTTATTTAGTCATCCAAAGTGCACAAAAGAACCAAACAATATTCCCATTTTTAGGGCTGACCTACCAATCAGATTTGCAGAAAGATAAGTTGTCTCTAGGAAAGGTCAGTTGGTTTGGCTTTGATTGGAAAATATCCTTGCTTGTATGTAGCAGGAATCACATATTTTACCATCTTATCCCACCATAGAACTTTCTTTTCTGCTTTCTCCTTCCAACAATCCAAATTGGCAAATAAAGGTTGATAAAGAGTTCTCGGACCATGATAACCTATAGTATGGTTTCATTTAGTTTAGCATGTTCTGTGAATCTCCTTGTTAACAAATCATGGTTTAATGTGATGTCTGTAGTCAGTGAGCGATTGGCACAATCCAGTAATCTTAGGAATGGAATGGCTATTTGAATCCAGGATCATCAGATTCAAGCTCAGCAATAACAGCATTCTGAAGAAAAGTGACTTTCATCCCCGTGCCTTCTGGCTTCTTAACTCAGTTAACTTCTATCTTTTGTATTTGTTTCAGGACTTTGAGATGCTGTATGAAGCAACTGAAAATGAAGAAGTTAAGAAATTCCTTAAGGTAGCAGCTGTAGACAGAGTGGGAAAAAACGTGGCAACAATTTGAAGATGTTCCTTTATATAAGTGTTCAATGCTTAAACCATGTTTTTTTTAAAAAGTTTAAATAAAAGGGGAATTTTATATGTCAAAAAAATTATATGTCACATTCCCTGTGAAAGACATGCGAATTACAAAAATTAATATCCACTGTATCAACTTTTTGTGTAAGGTTTACTATGAGGATAAGGCAGTAACACCTTTCTCTAATAGTAGGAGAACACAAAAAGTGAGCCATCACTTTGTGGTAGGTGGGTGGACACACATTTAAACACGCCTACTTGAAATCTCTCCTACCAGATAGAAGGATTTTGACTCATTTCGAGCGCCAGAGTGAAAGACCAAATGGAATCTATCTTTTGAAGTTGTGACTTTGGATACCGATATTATCTGGATGAATAAAATAATAAAAGTAAAGTTACTCAGAACTGTTGGGTCTCCTCTGAGAACATGATTCAAATATCCTGCAAATGCATGCGTTGCCTTTAGGATGAATCAATCCTTGAATTGATTTAGAAACGGATTTTTTTTCCTCCCAAGTTTTTTTTAAAAGATATTTCTGTACTGTAACATCCAAAAATACTGATAAATTCCCTTTAGTTTTCAAGGGTCCCATTTCTGTTGGCTTTCATAATCCCAGTTACCTATGAGAAGTTATTGAAGATAGAGAAAATGTTAAAAGTATAAAGAGGATTCTTACACACTAAAAAGCTGGCGATCGCCATACCTGAAGCGAAAGCAGCAGTTAAAAATAACAATGATTGTTTTGTGTGTAAAAGTAGAAAAAGCTTATTACGAAATCGCATATTATTATAACAGAAAGCAGCAGAAGACGTGCAGCTTTTACTAACAGATTTCTGGAATCGGAAGCTGGCACAACGTCCTCATTGCCACAGTTAAGCCCAACGTAACAGATCAGATGAAAATCCATCCAAAAATGTGTGATTCCTATGATATACTTTTTTTAAAAAAAAAAGAATTCTGATTGAACTTTCCTAATTCAGAGCCCACGGCCGTCATGAAATAGGGGAAAGAAAGGTTTCAAGGAGTTGTGAACGGCTATCAGTTAGGAAAAGGAACAGGACTGCCAGCCAAAGAGACTCAAGAGAAAAACGGGATTACGAGAGATTACGAGAGAAAAACGGAAGTCATGAATGGATGGCAAGATCCGATAGACCAGAAGATGGGTGATCAAAGGCCTGAAGTGGAAACTAGCAGAACCCCAGCAACAACAGACCATTAGTGCCATTCGCAGAGTTGCAAGTTGCCCAAAGGGGCAAGGAGCCCCGGTGGAACAGCGGTTAGAATGCAGAATTGCAGGCTAACTCTGCCCAAAGCCTGGAATTCGATCCTGGTGGTGCTCAAGGTTGACTCAGCCTTCCATCTTTCCGAGGTAGGTAAAATGAGGATGACCCACATCGTTGTGGGGGCAAAATGCAAATCATGCTGCTAGATTGTAAACTGCCTAGAGCAGGGGTCTTCAAACTTGACAGCTTTAAGACTTGTGGACTTCAACTCCCAGAATTCCTCCTCCAGTCGTGTTAGCTCAGGAATTCTGGGAGTTGAAGTCCACAAGTCTTAAACTTGCCAAGTTTGAAGACCCTTGGCCTAGAGAGTGCTGTGAAGCGCTATGGGGCGGTATATAATCCTAACGCTATTGTTAAATTACCACAGCTCCATGTAGCAGGCTAAGCAATGGCACTAGTTCAGGATAACAGCAGACAAAACGAAAGGATAACTGCTAATGATAATAGGGGTCCTGGGATTGACAAACCAAAACCACAAGGCTTGCAGAATAGGCCTGTGTAAGAGGAAAAGTTCAGGCCGTCGGGATATGGGCAACTACGGCAACTTTAAGACCCGTGGACTTCAGCTCCCAAAATTCCTAGGAGTTGGGAGTTCACAGGTCGTAAAGTTGTCAGAGTTGCCCATCCCAATTGCGGAATATAAAAAATACAGAATAAAAGATATAGCATAGGGGACATCATACAAAGATGGAATTATAGGGTTAGTATAACAACAAGAGACTGCTTATAAGAAATTAAGAGTATAACAAATTTGAGTTAAAATATACTCATTTAATGCAAAGTTAATGAGATTTGAGCACAGGATTACTCCAACAGGAATAGGAAAGTAAACAATAGATTTTAAGAGATAAGATGGTTGTCTAACAGAGGCTTTCCAATAGCAATGAATTAGGAACCCAAGGTATATTTAGATCAATATATTGGAGTGAAAAACTTTGGGGAACCGTTTTCAGCCACTGGATACAGGATTTGTCCCGTCTTGAGTTTCTTACGTCAAAACCCATCTCAAACCTGCAGGGTATTCTCTGTCCAATCTGAGCTCAGAGCCAGGACAACTAGGAATGATCATTTGTGCAAAAGCATATACCGTATTTTTCGGAATATAAGACGCTCCGGACTATAAGACGCACCTACCTTTTTTGGGGAGGAAAACAAGAAAAAAAAATCTGCCTCTGCCTCCCAACAATTTGCCTCCTTGCAGCAAACAGCCCCTTTCAGCTTCAGCACGGCCTGATTAGCACAAGCAGCTGATTGTCAGTTGGATCGGCTTCCCGACCATCAGCTGTTTCAGGCTGCAGGGATTGCCATAGCCTATTGCCGCCTCTGTGTACCCCATTTTTTGCCCGTTCCAGGCGGCGAGGATCGGAATGGGCAGAAAATGGGGCACATGGAGGCCGAAAATAGGGTGCGCAGAGCCTGAAAATTGGATGTGGAGGCCGAAAATGGGGCGCGTGGAGGCGGCAATAGGCAATGGCAATCCCTGCAGCCTGAAATAGCTGATGGTCGGGAGGCCGATCCAACCGACAATCAGCTGCTTGTGCTAATCAGGCTGTGCTGAAGCTGAAACTGGCTGTTTGCCATTTGCTGCTGGGAGGCAGAGGCCAAAGGGTGGGGGCCAGCGAGTGGGTAGGGCTACATTCGGTGTATAAGATATACCCAAATTTTCACTCTCTTTTAGGGGTGGGGGGAAGTGCATATTATACTCCGAAAAATACGGGTAGTATGAACTATGAAGAGATGGTCCTCTTGTTTTGAAATCCAGAACTGGTAAAACCAGACATTCTACATTAGCATTTCTCAACCTTGGCAACTTTAAGATGGGTGGGCTTCAACTCCCAGAATTCCCCAGTCAGCCATGATGTGGAATTCTGGGAGTTGAAATCTGCCCATCTTAAAGTTGCCAAGGTTGCAAAATATTGCTCTACATATTGCAGATTTCCAAAGAAAAACACCATACTAAACATCTTTCAGAAAACAGCGCAGGTCAAACTTTCACACAAAAGAGAAGCAATTACTGTATCTTGACTCTCAAAGGCCTCATGAAAGCTAACACAGATAAAATAATGCAGACGTTATAAAGTTAGCCAACTCCTGCAGAACTTAGAGTCTGGAGGGAACCATGTCAACAGATTTTTTTAAAAAAACCCTCATGTTGATTTGTGAATTTATCTGCATGTATTATTAAGTGGGGAAGGGAATATTTGGATGGAGTCGTCTACATTAACTTTGGTCCTCCGCATGGGCTGAGAATACAACGTCCATGAAATAAAAAGGCAACATACATCTATCTATCTGTGGAGTTCCTGATATTCCCCGAGCTTGATTATATCTGCATATGATTTGTTATGATTTGACTAAATAACATCATCAATGCTCCTGTTTTACGCAGCTTGCCTTCCCAGTGTGGCTGGGGTGTGTGGTTTTCTCCTTGGTACTTCCTTGATTAGGGTAACATTTTCCGCTTGATTGTTTCTCTGGTGTTAATCCCTGCTTATCTAGTTCTGTTGAAGAGGATGGGTTAAAGAACTGCCAAGGAGAAAACCACTGCTCACCAACGCTGTGGCAGGGCAAGCTGATGTACCAAAACAGAAAGCAAACCCCAGACTCAATCTCACTGATGACGTTATCTAGTTGGGTAAGGAAACATCTGCAAGCCAACAACCAGGTTCAGCGTGCTCCAAGGACTCCACAGTTCAACCCTGAGCTATATACATATATATACCAGTATATTCCCTTCTATTGGATATATCTATCTTGATATGATTTGATTAAGGCTTTGAGATTCAGTTGCATTTCTTCAACTTTCCAAATCCACAGGAGGGAGACACACATTTTGCAGTATTACTTGTAACTAATACGTTTATTGGGGTGGGGGTTCTTGCCTATATCTTTGATCGTTGTTGCACTTTGTGAAAATAGTAGGAGTTTGACAAACTGCTAAAGGTAACTTCACAGCATTGCAAAACCAGACTGAAAAATCAATTGAACTTCCTGTATCATAGAGACCTACAAGCTTCATTCCTGCAAATGATTTTTATTCCATTTTATTTCATATTGGACCCTTGATTTTAACAGATCTCATCTTGCACAGAAAACGTTTTACAAGCTCAATGTATCAAACTAAGTTTTATTCTAATTCATAATTACTTGACCTTGTTTCTTAATAATAATAATAAAAAAAAATAACAAAAGTATTTTGGCCCCATATTACATTTGCTTCACATTCTAGAGAAATAAGAACTATTTTGTTGTTTTCGTAAATCCAGAGGGTTAGAAATGCACGTTTTACTGAGACTGCACAAAAATCTTGCCTTTCCTTAAGACAGTTATTGTGTTCTGATCAACCCTGGCAAATCCTGCCCTGATTCCATCAATGAGACTCCAATGGCATCAATCTATGTTACAAAAGAACAACTCTACAAACATCCTAACCACATCAAGTCATTGCAACTTCAGCTATGTGACATTGCAACTTTTTAGAAATAGCCATTAAAAGAAAAGTCAACTTTAGGACATCCTATTTGTCATTTCGGTTTTTGAAGCAGTAGAGGCACTGGGGTATATTAATAAACATTTTTGCAGCTACATTTTCTCTGCATCTGCAAGTATAATTACAGATCTGTGTCACGGAGAGCAAAAATACAATGCTTTTGTTAATTTTACAAAAAAAGGGGGAGGGGGGTTGAGGACTTTTATGTAATTGCCAGGGAATAAATCATATCCACTGCAAGAGTCAAAATTCAATCAAGGGTTTCTAGAAGCGTCATTTAATTTCTTTCTCTCTCTCTCGTTGTGGCACATTTGTGTTTATTATTATTATCATCATCATCATCATTCATAATGATAATACTATTTGGTGTGGCTTTCTGTTAATCCTATACGGCAGAATATTGTGGAGAGCAGCCAGTAATTTTGGGGAAAACAACAAAACCTTTGTTTCTTTTTCCTCCAAGCGCATTGGTTTTTGCTATTGTAAGGGAGAAAAGCTGTAGGATTTTTCTCTTTGCAGAATTTTTAAGGCTTGAGGCTGGGAGGGAGGGAGGGAGGAAGGATTCACATCCCTTGTTTTGCTAGTGCTTCTGCCTCCTGTGGAAAGACAATGAGAGAAATGTTAGCCAGGGTTATTTTTAATGAATAAAATAAAACAATTTGGTCACTTGTACAGGTAGTCCTTGACTTACGGCTGTAATTGAACCCAAAATTTCGGGTTGTTAAGTGGGATGTTTGTTAAGTGAATTTTGATTCATTTCACCACCTTTCTTGCCACAGTTCTTAAGTGAATCATTGCAGTTGATAGGATAGGATAGGATAGGAGAGGACAGGACAGGACAGGACAGGACAGGACAGGACAGGACAGGACAG
>WNWU01000035.1:3195724-3221493 GCA_012654045.1 Ptyas mucosa
TCTCCAGCCAGCTTTGCTGGCTGGAGAATTCTGGGAGTTGAAGTCCACAAGTCTTAAAGCAGCCAAGTTTGGGAACCCCTGCATTAGCCAATCAACCAATGCCAATATGAGAATATCTGAAGCATCAGATTTTGGTTTAATAGTATTATTTTGACACCATCAATACAATTGAAAAAGCCAAAACTGGGCAGATTTTTTTAAAAAAAACAAAATAACCTTTGCAATCATATTGGTTATAGTCAGGCTCACAACTGCAAGGCAATAGGTAACAAAACAAATCATTACTTCCTGGGAATTTTAGATGCAATAGATTCACAAATTCCTTCTTTATATCACCATAGAGGACCAAACGTAGAAGGTCATGAAGACAGAACATAGAACAATATGGAAGGAAAGGACCTTGGACGTCTTCTAGTCCAAACCCCCGTCTGCTCAAACAGAGACTCCATTTGACAAATAGCTGTCCAATCTCTTCTTGAAAACCTCCATTGAACGAGCATCGACAACTTCCGGAGGTAAGCCATTCCACTAATTTATTGTTCTCACTTCAGGAAATTTCTTAGCTCTAGGTTGAATCTATCTGTAATTATTTTCCATCCATTACTTCTCGTCTTACCCACAGATGCTTTGGAGAATAGGTCAGACCCAGGGTGCTATTCAACAGGTTCTGACAGGTTCTGGAGAACCGGTAGTAAAAATTTTGAGTAATTCGGAGAACTGGCAAATGTCACCTCTGGCTGGCCCCAGAGTGGGGTGGGAATGGAGATTCTGCAGTATCCTTCCCCTGGAGTGAGGTGGGAATGGAGATTTTGCAGTATCCTTCCCCTGCCACACCCACAAAGCCACGCCCACAAAGCCACACTACGCCCTCCAAGCCATGCCCACGGTAGTAAAAAAAAATTGAATTCCACCACTGGTCAGACCATTTTTTTTTATGACAGCTTCTCAAATACTGGAAGACTGCTATCATATCACCACTAGTCCTTCTCTTTGATAGACCAGACATACATAGCTCCCTCAATCATTCATCATGTGGTTCAGCCTCCAGTCCCCTAATCATTGTTGCTCTTCTCTGCACTCTTTTTACAATCTCACAATCTTTTTTTGTATTGTGGTGACCAGAATTGGATGCAGTATTCCAAGTGTATAATATTTCACACCTAAAAAGATGTTGAGACTCTAAAAAGAATGCAGAGTAGAGCAACCAAGATGATTAGGGGACTGGAGGCTAAAACCTGTGGTGAATGGTCGCAGGAACTGGGCATGGCTAGTCTAGTGAAGAGAAGGACCAGGGGAGACATGATAGCAGTCTTCCAATATTTGAGGAGCTGCCACAGAGAGGAGGGGGTCAAGCTATTTTTCAAAGCACCTGAACGCCAGACAAGGAATAATGGATGGAAACTGATCAAGGAGAGATTCAACCTGGAAATATGGAGAAATTTTCTGACAGTGAGAACAATCAACCAATGGAACAGAAGTTGCCTTCGGAAGTTGTGGGAGCTTCATCATTGGAAGCTTTCAAGAAGAGACTGAACTGCCATTTGTCAGAAATGGTGTAGGGCCGTGATGGCAAACTTGTGGAACGCGTAGCCATATCAGTGGGCACACCAGCTCAGCTCCGGCACGCATGTGCATGCCGGCCAGCTGATTTTCAGGCCTTCTGGGCCCACCAGAAGTAGGGAAACAGGCTGTTTCCTGCCTGGGGTAGGTGGGAAAGGCCCGTTTTTCTTTGTCACCTGGCTCCAGATCTTCTCTATGCATCTGGGGAGGGCGAAAACAGCCCTCTGGAGGCCTGAAACAGCCCGTTTCCCAACTTTCGGTTGGACAGGAAGTGACGTTTTTTGCTGTCCCCAGCCTCCAGAGACTCCTAGAGAGGCTCTGGAGGCTGGGGACAGCAAAAAACGCCACTTCCTGTCCAACCGGAAGTTGGGAAACAGGCGGTTTCAGGCCTCCAGAGGTCCTCCAAGGGGGTGAGGAAGGCTGTTTTCACCCTCCCCAGATGCATAGAGAGAATCTGGAGCCAGATGAGAAAGAAAAATGGGCCTACTGGGCCATCGCATACCAGGCGCGGCGGGGGGAGGAGAGTCACACACAAATGCGTGGGGTAGGATGCATAGAATTATGGGTGTGGGCACCCTTGTGTATGAACCTCCCCCCCACTTCCTGGCACGCAATGGCAAAAAGGTTAGCCATCATTGGTGTAGGGTCTCCTGCTTGAAGGAAGTGTTGGACTAGATGACCTACAAGATCCCTTCCGACTCTGTTAATCTGTAAGTGTGGTCTCACCAGTGCAGCATAGAATGGTACTATCACTTCCTGAGATCTTCAATCTATCCCTCTCTTGATGCAGCCTTGGACTCGATTCGAACCGCTGAACTGCCGACCTTTCGATTGACAAGCTCAGCGTCTTAGCCACTGAGCCACCACGTCCCTTTTATTGCCCTCATTAGCAGCCCAGTAATTTGACCACTGTCTAGAGCAGAGGTGGGGAACCGTGGGCCCTTGATGACTTGTGGACTTCAACTCCCAGAATTCCTGAGCGGAAAAAAAAATTGGGAGTTGAAGTCCACAAGTCACGAAAGGGTCATAGTTCCCCCACCCCTGCCTGGTCTAGAGGAAAAAGTGCTCCTTCAGTTGGGAATTTTCTTTATGGTTATTACTGAAATAATGCAGCCTTCTCTCTAATGGACCAGAGAGGCAATGTTCCAGAGCCACAGGCATTTCAACTCCCTATCTGCTTCCTGCAGATTTACTCTCCCCATTTGCGCTTGGCAAAATTCCTTTAAGTCACAAATTGTCTTGAAAAGTTTAAAGCGGAAACAACTCAATGCAGGAGTGAGACTGAGCCAGTCTGGAAGGAAAAGCAATAGGCAAGCAAAAGAAACTTGGAATAGCGATGCACAGTATAAATCAGCCCTGGGCTGATTTAGAGGGGACATGTCAGCGCCCCCCAAGAACCAAGAAAGACCTGTGGAGTTAATTCTGAGAGGCTTCTTTTATTGTTCCTTACCTAGAGACAGAAATCTTACCTACACTAAAACAGCTACAGGTAGTCCTCAATTTACAACCATTCGTTTAGCGACTGTTCGAAGTTGCAATGGCACTGAAAAAAGTAACTTGTGACCGGTTTTCACACTTATGACCATTGCAGTGTTGGAAGAAATATCCATCTGATTCAGTTCCAAGCCGGGAGAAAGACACTGGAAAGATGGAGGCTGATTGAAAAGATGGTTTAATGATGAAGCAGACCACATGGAGTTGAGAATGAGGGGTATTTATACCTTCTCTTTGGCTTTGCACTTGAGCTTCCTGTTCTTGTGCAAGAACATGTATTCTATTGGCTGTTGTCAGACTCCCATGGAACCATGGACATATCATAGGAGCTTGTCTGAGCTAAGCTTGGTTGAAGTTTGGGCTGATGCAATGAAGGAGTTTGTTGGGCAATTCCTATTGTGGCTGAGGGCTTATCCTACCTTTGTTGGATCTTGGGTGAGGGTATCTGCTTATGAATAGAGCTAGTTATCTCTTTATCTCTTATGTGCTGACCTGTGCTGAGGGCTATTAAGAAAGGTGGGGGGCTGCTTTCCAAGAACATGTTTCTCCATTTCTCATCCAGGGAAATATAATATTCTGCCTTTTTAATATTTCTCAAAATATTTCATTACTCTAGAAGGGGGGAGGGGTAGCTTCCCACAGCAATATTCCCATAGTCACTTGATCAAAATTCAGATGCTCGGCAACTGATTCATATTTACTACAGTTGCAGTGTCCTGTGGTCATGTGAACACCTTTTGTGACCTTCTGACAAACAAAATCAATGGGGAAGCCAGATTGACTTAACAACTGTGTTAAATAGCTCACTAGAAAAGAAACTAGAGGCAGAAAATGCCCAAAAACTTGTTGTTGTCTGCTAGCAGCCTGCGGAGCTGGCAGGGGAGTCGACAGTGAGGAGGCTGAGGAAGAACATGGGCCAGTCCTGGAGGCTGGGGAAGGCACAGATGAGGGCTCTGCGTCGGAGGCAGAGATGAGGCCAGGGCCATCTGGGAGTGATGTGGGGACTCCGGAGCCTCCAGAGGCTGACAGCAGAGAGGCAGAGTAACAGGAGGAGCCTGTTCTAGTGCACGCATGAGAAGAGCTGCCAGAAGGCAAGAGCAGCTAAAGCAAAAAGGACGACTCAGGAGTAAGGCCAAGAGATGATTGGCCCCTCCCATAAGGCTTAAAAGACCAGCAACGGCTCTTGGCCTCCTTGTCGGAAAACAACGTTGATAGATTTGTTTCTTGTCTTGCTGCATTTATTTCTTGTCGGCGTCTTCTGCTTCTGAACTTTTGCCAAGAAAAGCCTTTGGCGGGTTGCCTAATTAGACCAAGGTTGGTGATAAGGCTGAAGAACTGTGTTATGAAGAATTTGTTTTGAATTAGCTTGGACTACGCTGAGAATGAGTTAATTCTCAGCTGTTCTAATAAAGTCTGTTTGTTTTCGAACTGATTGCGTCTGATAATACCTACTTGGGCCTGGGTCACAGCAAAACTTTCCCGTATACATTTGCAACCAGGGTTATGACAGTCTTATTCCCGGCAGACCGAGAAGAGGTGAGGTTAAGCAAAGATGCTCTAATTTGCTCCAGCTAAAATGCTGGCTTTCTCCAAAAGCACTTGAATGTATGCTAACGCTTTTTTTTTTAAAAAAGACAGGTGAGCTCCTCCTGTTTTTAAAAATTTAGGAATTACACCTAATTCCTGACGGGCTCATTCAAACTTCTTTGGCTGCGGCCTCCGGCATCCGTCCATTCAAATGGCTTGGACTTCTGTTGATAGAGCTCAGAACAGGCCTTCCTTTCAAATGAGAGGAGAAGGGGGGGGGGGAGAGAGGTGACAACAGGGAACAATGGACTGCTGCCAGGAGAAATTAATTTATCTGCAGGGAACTGAGCCAGCCTGCATGTTTTGCCTTTGTTTGACATTTAAAAGAACACTAGGAATGTGCTTACTGCTCCAGATTGAAAGTGCATTCAGCAAGAGCGCAGCTGGGAACTTGGTGGGTTTCACAGGAGAAGACAAGAGAAGTAGTTGGGATGACACAAAGCCAACCGGTAGGCTGCAAAAAAAGCCAAGCAGCTTTTTTTTTCTCCTCCCCCCCCCCTTAAAAAAAAATATTTATTTATTTATTTTATTTTGTCAAGCGTGTATAAAATAACAGATATAAGTATAAACACGATTATGATTACAGGAAATGGATGCGGGTACATGGGGACGGTAGGACAGGGACAGAAGGCATGTTGGTGCACTTATGCACACCCCTTACAGACCTCTTACGAATGGGGTGAGGTCAACAGTACAGAGCCTGTAGTACAGTGGTTTAAAGCACCCTGTTATTAACATCTATTAACATCTGCTGCTTGCAATTACTGCGAGTTCTAATATCACTAGGCTCAAGGTTGACTCAGCCTTCCGTCCTTTCTAAGGTAGGTAAAATGAGGACCCAGATTGTGGGGGCAATAAGCTGACTTTGTATAAATATACAAAAGTATGAAGGCTATTGCTTAATGCACTGTAAGCCGCCCTGAGTCTCCGGAGAAGGGCGGCATATAAATCAAATAAAAATAAATAAAATAAAATAAACAGTAGACAGTCTAAGGCAATGGTGGGTTGCCCCTGGTTTGGACCAGTTCGCAAGAACCGGTAGTAAAACCGGCGGGAGGTTCCGCCCACTGACCCAGATGTCATCAGAAGTGATCTGCGCATGCGCAGAAGAGTGCGCGTGCATGCATTAAGCATGCATGCACGTGGGGGCATGATGCGAACCGGTAGTAAAGGTATGTAGAACCCACCCCTAGTCTAAGGTTAAAATTATGCTGGTTTGGGGATGAAACCACAGAGTCAGGTAGTGCATTCCACTCTGTTGCTGAAGTCATATTTTCTGCAGTCGAGTTTAGAGCGGTTTACCTTAAGTTTGTATCTATTGTGTGCTCGTGTATTGTTGCGGTTGAAGCTGAAGTAGACATTGACAGGTAGGACGTTGTAGCAGAGAATTTTGTGTACTACACTTAGGTCAGACCGAAGGCGGCGTAGTTCTAAGTTGCCTAAGCCCAAAATTTCAAGCCTGGTAGCATAAGGTAGTCTCTTGTGAGCAGAGGAGTGGAGGACTCTTCTCGTGAAGTATCTCTGGACTCTCTCCATTGTATTAGTGTCCGATATGCAGTGCGGATTCCAGACAGACGAGCTGTATTCAAGAATTGGTCTAGCAAAGGTTTTGTATGCCCTAGTTTGCAGTACAATATTACCGGAAAAGAAGCTTCACAAGATTAACAACTCTTGGCCACCAACTGTTATTCCTGATGGTCATTAAATCATAAGGAACTCTTTGGAATTAAAAGAATCTGCCTTAACCTAGCCAATTGGATATTTGGGCATGAACTTTTTCCGAAGGTCTTGACTTCCTGGTGTTGGGTACACATTACTCACACTTTGCGGTAAGCAAAGAGCACAAAAATCTAAGGAATCTATATTTCTGTAAATGGTATACAAAGGTTTACAGGCCAGGAATGCAGGTAGGGTTCAAATCAACGGAACTGGGACAAAAGCTGACTTGAATTAACATTTAAATCCATTCATATTAAGACTGCTGGTTATCTAAGATGCCACAAGATTTAGGGCATTTAATTTTAGGTTTCTTGGAAACTCCAAAGTAATATATTCAACAGCCTGTTGACTTTAAAAGTCATGATCCTCCCTAAAAAAGTTTTTAAGAAAGAACTTTAATAAACTTTTTTTTTGTCTATCAGGCTCACAGGTCACAAAAAATTCCATTGTGAGAAACTGGAGACAAAGTCTTGATAAATCACAAGCTAATTTTGCTCCTTCTGCAGAAAATAGTATTTTGGGGTAGCGTGAGGTTTTTTTTGTTATGGTTTTTTTGTTTTGCTTTTTAATTTAGCAACCACTGAATTTGGTAGATTCAAAACAGATTTAAAACAAAATAATAAAACAGAACAATCAGACTGTTAAATGTTACCATTATAGAGTTAAGATCCTTCCCAGAATCAGTTTTCGTCGGATAAGCTAACATGGAGTTAACATTGCTGGAACATATAGAGAATTTAGCATTGCATAATAGGTCATCTGACTGTAGAGCGCTTCCTTCTTTTAATTGTAAGACAAGAAATGGCAGCTACTGCTTGCCTTATCCAAACCAGCTCAATTAATGATAGCATCTAATTAATTAATTAATTAATTAATTAATTATAACATCAAATTGTTAACTAGAGCATACAAAACTTAGGTGTCCTCCTGGATTCACGGCTATCTTTAGAAGAGCACATGACGGCCGTGGCCAGGGGGGCCTTTTATCAGGTTCGCCTGATCCACCAGTTGCGTCCCTTTCTGGATCAGGATGCCTTGCGTACAGTCACTCATGCCCTAGTCACCTCCCGTATGGACTACTGTAATGCTCTCTACATGGGGCTCCCCTTGAAGAGCACCCGCAGGCTCCAGCTGGTCCAGAATGTAGCCGCGCGGGTGATTATGGGCGCAACTCGTTACGCCCATGTAACACCTCTCCTGCGCGAGCTGCACTGGCTCCCGGTGGTCTTCCAGGTGCGATTCAAGGTGTTAGTCATCACCTTTAAAGCGCTCCATGGCTTAGGACCTGGGTACCTACGAGACCGTCTTTTGCCACCAATAGCCTCCCACCGACCAGTTCGTTCTCACAGGGAGGGACTACTCAGGGTACCGTCAGTCAAATCATGCCGACTGGCGACTCCCAGGGGGAGGGCCGTCTCTGTGAGGGCTCCAACCTTTTGGAATGAACTGCCCCCAGAGATACGGAATATCCCTGATCTCCGTGCTTTCCGCCGTGCCCTCAAGACCCTGATGTTCCAACAGGCGGGGCTAAACATGAACATGTGAATGATCTTTTAAAATGTACACCGCCTTGAGTCCTACGGGAGAAAGGCGGTATATAAATATAATAAATAAATAAATAAATAAATAAATAAATAAATAAATAAATAAATAAATAAAACCTTTGCCAGACCAATTCTCAAATGCAGCTCATCTGCCTGGAATCCACACTGTATATCGGATATTAATACAATTGAGCGAGTCCAGAGGTATTTCACGAGAAGAGTCCTCCACTCCTCTGCTCACAACAGAATCCCTTATGCCACCAGGCTTGAAATTTGGGGCTTGCACAACCTACAACTACACCGCCTACGGTCTAACCTAAGCGTAGTACACAAAATTGTCTGCTACAACGTCCTACCTGTCAATGACTACCTCAGCTTCAACCGCAACAGTACACGGGCAAACAATAGGTACAAACTCAAGGTCAACCGCTCCAAACTCGATTGCAGAAAATACGACTTCAGCAACAGAGTGGTCAGTGCCTGGAATGCTCTACCTGACTCCGTTGTTACATCCTCAAACTCTCACAGCTTCAACTTTAAACTGTCTACCGTGGACCTCACCCCATTCCTAAGAGGTCCGTAAAGGGGACGTGCATAAGCGCACCAGTGTGCCTACCGTCCCTGTCCTACTGTCCCCATTTATTCATACTCATTTCCTGTGTTCATTGTCCATGTTAATATTTATACCTGTTTTCTTGTACATGTTTGACAAATTAAATAAAATAAATTAAAAAAAAATCTACTGCCATCCAAACCATAAAAAGGATTAATCAGGTCCAGTGTGTGTGTGTGAAAAACACCAAGGAGATATTTGTGTGTCACCCTACTCAAAAGTATTCCAGACAGCTCAGTTTCAAAAATCTGGTGCCAAATAATATATGCCAAATAATAAAATTACAACGCCAAGAGTTGGCAACAGAAAGCTGGTATCAAGGACTCCCTCCAAAGTCGAGCAAGCTTTAATCGTCTTCTGAAAGGTTAAGAGAGAGAGCTAAGCTAAATTTGGCCACAAATTGATCCAAGTCAACCGCTAAGGACATCAGCATCAATCCAAGTATTGGTGTCTGGCCTAAAATAAGGCCATAATAGTCTTGTGTCATTGCTTGATCGGATTTTAGATCTGGATTTTCTTCTCCACTTCTCCAACTTCTTCGAAATCAAGAAGATGGAAAGAAAAAAAAAACCATTTGCAGGATCCAATCTGGGTCAGTCATCCAGACCAGAGGTTTAGTCTTCTGAGCTTTCAGACTCGTGCTGGAGCCCATCCTCAGGGATCTTCTGCCTACCAGAATGTGTGGACATTCTGGTCCTAGTGACCAACCCAGATTGGATCCTGCGACGTTATCCTCAGACACACATATATCTGCATTCATTCGTGAGAAATATATTTACTGGATCTTACCAAGTTGGCTCAATTCAGAAATCACAATAAACTTGTTCAACGCGTTTGACCGTTGAATGACCCAATCTCAGATTTCACACATTGCACTAAACCATAATAGGGTTTGCTTATTTTGGAATTAGTGTTGGGGGCAAACAAACCATATTATTATAGCTTGATCAGCAATCATGGCAAAAGACCCTGATTTACTGTTGTGAGAATATAATTAATATAGTTAATATCTGCATTAAGCTTTGACTCCAGCTGTTTACTCTACTTTCAAAGATTGTTTCTGTATGGGAATGCAACTTGTGAAACTATCCAAATAAGTAAGGAGGTACTATGATGTCATCATATGCTTAATAATGATTTATCAGATAACCCTGGATTGCTTCCCACAACACACTAAGCCAAAACTAAGCCAGTCACATGATAATTATTATGCCAAGGTGGAAGGAATCCAGCTTTTGTTGGAAAATTCTTCTGGGTAATTTCCAATTGAGTTTGCCCTCAGCACATTCCCACTCAATTCTGATATCCAGTTCTGAGCAAGCAGACTGCTAGCAAAAAGATAGCTTGGCGTTATTTTATTAAACTTTGACAACTATTTAATAAAAATAAAAATCATTTATTAATCAGCAAATATCAAAAATCTATCCTGTCATGTCCTGTTTTTAATTGGCAAAAACAGGAGATGCTGACAAAAGAAGAGGGAAAGAAATACATGAACAAGTAAGAGATAAAAAAAAGCTGAAAAATTTATTAACAATCATCCATCCATCCATCCATTCATCCAGTGGTGAAATCCATTTTTTTTTTTTTTACTACTGGTCCTATGGCCGTGGCTTGGTGGGCATGGCAGGGGAAAGATACTGCAAAATCTCCATTCCCACCCCACTCCTGGGGGAAGGTTATTGCAAAATCTCCATTCCCTCCCCACTCTGGGGCCAGCCAGAGGTGGTATTTGCTGGTTCTCCGAACTACTCAAAATTTCCGCTACCGGTTCTCCAGAACCTGTCAGAACCTGCTGGATTTCACTGATGGATGCATCCATCCATCCATCCATCCATCCACTCTCTACCTATCTATGACCAATTAAAAGGCCCAGAGCTTTTCAGAGCACCTAGAAATAATATTATGGATAATGTGTACAGAGAGTCCTAAATGGAAGAGTTCTGGGTTATTCCAGCTTTAACTTTTGAAGGTACATAGTGGTAGCAGAATAGATACTTAAAGTAGGACACCAAATTATCCTTCCTCTATTCTGCACCACAAAGGCAACAATTTGGAGGACAGAGATGATGATGATGATGATGATGATGATGATGTCCTTTCTTTATTCTCACAATCAATTTGTAAGGGAGGTAGTGTTGGAAGAAATATCCATTTGGTTCAGTTCCAAGCTGAGAGAAAGACACTGGAAACATGGCGGCTGATCAGAAAGATGATTTTATGATGAAGCAGAAGCACATGGGTGGTTCTAGTGCAGCTGACCACATGGAGTTGCGAGTGGGGGGTATTTATACCTTCTCTTGAGCTTTGCACTTGAGCTTCCTGTTCCTGTGCTAGAACATGTATTCTATTGGCTGTTATCAGACTCCCATGGAACCATGGACAAATCCTAGGAGTTTCTCTGAGCCACGTTTGGTTGAAGTTTGAACTGCCGGGGGTGGTGCAACTGAGATGATGTAATGAAGGGGTATTGGGCAATTCCTATTGTGGCTGAGGGCTAATCCTAACTCTGTTGGATCTTGGATGAGGGTATTTGCTTATGAATAGAGCTAGCTATCTCTTTATCTCTTAAGTGCTGACATTTGCTGAGGGCTATTAAGGAAGGTGGGAGGGGGTGCTTTCCAAGAGCATGTTTCTCCATTTCTCATCCAGGGAAATATAATGTTCTGCCTTTTTAATATTTCTCAAAATAGTTCATTCTTCTAGGAGACGGGTGGGTGCTAACTTTCTACAGCAGGATTAACAGAAATGGACTTGTGTGCTCAAGAGGAGCTTTGAACGTGAGTTGCCCGGTACAAATCCAATATCTTCAAAGCTTGGTGTAGTTGGTCAACCAGACCAAAATCAAACTAAGCAGGTCTCAAATCAGTTTTGTTTCTCTCAAGTCTGTGTAGCTTGGGTTCTAAGTCATGGTTAATGGAAACCACAGTTTGGCATGATGCCTCAATTAAGTAAAGGCTGAAACCTTTTTGGTTTTTAACGGCCATAAGAAGCTCATCTATCTGTTTCTCAAGGATTTCCAACAATCTTGCGTCGATGGATGCTGCTACGTGTTGCAGACTAACTCTGCCTACAGCCAGGAGTTCGATCCTGATCGACCCTAGGTTGATTCAGCCTTTCATCCTTCTGAGATTGCTAAAATGAGGACCCAGATTGTTGGGGGCTGACTCTGTAAACTCTTTAGAGAGGGCAGAAAAGTCCTACGGAGCGGTATATAAGTCTAAGTGCCAATGCCATTGCTATCCCAAGCAGATGCTGACTTTCCTTAAGAGCTTGGGACACTGAAGGAACACTGGAAAATCACTGGCTTAAAGCTACAAACATTCGCTCTACTGCTCAGCACTGTACCTGCAGAGATGGATATCGGGGGGGTGGGGTAGGGTCTTTTCTAAAACTGGACACAGAATTTATTCAAATGCTGTATCGGGATCCAGAAAAGGCACTCAGGATATTCCTGCTTTGATCCTGTTGATCCTGTTCAGTACTAATTTGGCAAATGAAGCAGCCTGAAGGAGCTCTTGTCAAATCTGTCCATCCATCAACTCAGCCATTCCAACAACAGGGGACGCTTCCTTTAGAAGGCAGGAAATAGAAAAGCACAATGCACAGAAAGATAAAACATCTCTTTAATTCCTCAAGTAATCCTTATGTGAGCAAGAGGCAATTGTTTATCAACAAGAATCAATACGCTCCAGGCATTTCCACTAGTGCACTCTGGATGCTCTGCTTCATTTTTTAATTTTTTTCTTTTAATTCAGAGACTGTTTCATTTAATGACTGAGTTTCCAGGCTCAAGTGTGGTCATTAAACAAGGGCTATGTTGTGGCCTGTTGGCCGCCGGACCCTCCAGTAGCCGAATCAGATGAGGAGGAGAAATGGGAGTCAGGGTCAGCATCGAGGCAACCTGAGAGCTCCGAGAGGGAAGAGGGAATGGAGCTGGCAGAGAGAGAGAGAGAGAGAGAGACAGAGGCGGAGCTTGGGCCATCTGTCAGCCCTCAGATGGAGAGTCAACAGCGCCCAGGTCTGGAGGTGGCTGATGAGGAAGAGGAGGAACAGCTGGGTCCAGTGCCTGATGTGCGGATGTGCAGAAGGCAGAGGAGAGGAGAGCAGTGGAAATCTATGGGCCGGGCCTTGGGATGGAATAGCCACCACTGCTAGTGAAGCCCCATCTTAGCTCTGGGGATAAAAGGCAGGGGGCAGAGATGAATAGATGTGGCAGACAACTATTCATCTCCCGGACGAACGGACTTGTAAGCCTGCGAGAGAAACTTTTTGCCGGGGCTGCCAGCACTCCTAATAAAGGAATCTTTTGAGTTCATGTCAGAGGGTTTGTCGTGTTTGGGGAGCTGGGTCAGAACAAGCTATTTCTTTTTGGAGGAACATCTCTTCATGTCACCTGCCACTTTTACTTTGAACTGGCCTGGTCCAAATTTACCCATAGCTCTTCTAAGGTGCCACTGGGTTGTACCTCATATCCAAATCGGAGTTTACAAATTTTATCGGTTTAACAAAATATAAAATACGAACCATACGAAGAACAATAATGATAATGGAAAAATAGGGGAAAGGGGAAGAGGAAAAAGTGCAGGGCAGAAGGAAAAAGGAAAAAAAAGACGTTGACTTCCGACTTCTTTTGGTGCTGTAGGGTATGGCAATAAATTAAGACCTCAACTTTTTACTTTTACGCAATAATACGTACTAGCCATTTCTATAACAAACCTATCTAACTGGCAAAATCCAAAGTCAAAGTTTCATTATTTTTCCACCACAAGGACAAAGTCCAAAAGTGGTTTCCAAGTAGAAACAAAATTAGTTGTGATCTTTTTGTTTTTAAATCCAAGCAGCCAATTTGGCCACCTCTGCTAACTCCACCAACTTGTGCAGCCATTCATCCATTGTGGGAATCAAAGCATCCTTCCGTTTTTCACGTCTGAATCCCAATCTAGGGATCCAATGCTATGATTCCCAGGCCTGAATTTCAAAGAGTGGAGCCACAGATCATAAACGAAAAGCAAAGGATCTATTAACATTAGGGGAATTCCTATTTCTCTGGTATGCATTAGGGAAACTCCTACATTTCTCCAGGATGCTCTGGAAATAACCTTTTGATAGATAGATTAACAGAGTTGGAAGGGACCTTGTAGATCATCTAGTCCAATCCCCCCTGCCCAAGCAGGAGACCCTACACCATCCCTGAGAAATGGCAGTCCAATCTTCCCTTGAAAGCCTCCAATGATGAAGCTCTCACAACTTCCAAAGGCAAGTTATTGCATTGGTTAATTGCTCTCACTGTCAGAAAATTTCTCCTTATTTCCAGGTTGAATCTCTCCTTGTTCAGTTTCCATCCATTGTTCCTTGTCTGGCCTTTGGGTGTTTTAGAAAATAGCTTGACCCCCTCCTCTCTCTGGCAGCCCCTCAAATATTGGAAGACTGCTATCAGGTCTCCCCTGGTCCTTCTCTTCACCAGACTAGCCATGCCCAGTTCCTGCAACCGTTCTTCATATGTTTTAGCCTCCAGTTCCCTAATCATCTTGGTTACTCTTCTCTGCACTTTTTCTAGAGTCTCAACATCTTTTTGGTAGTGTGGTGACCAAAACTGGATGCAGTATTCTAGGTGTGGTCTTACTAAGGCTTTACAGAGTGGTATTAGCACCTCCCTTGATCTTGATTGTATTTTACGGATCTTGATCGTATTTCACTTTTACTGACTCAAGGACAGGAAACAAAAGAAATGGAGAAAAGATTAGTGCGGCATAGCAGCCACGAGATTTGAAATATCGCTCTGCTTCTGACAACTTGACACAATGGTATAAACTAACAGCAGCTGGATTTACTCGGATGGGCCTCCCATTTGACAGAATTTCAAGCTGCAAACACCAGGAAGGCTGACAAGCTAACAGTGGTGGACAGAGAAGCCAACCCGTATTTAATTCAAGTTTAGGCTGTGAATTTTACAGCTCGTAAGACAGGATGAATCTGAAGCAGTTGAAATTTGAAAAACAGAAGGAAACCTAGAAACGTGAAAAAATTGGGGAGCATTCTAAAGATGTCTGAAAGGTCACCAAAATGGTGGTTTAATTGCACCTTAATCAAACACCAGACGAAGGAAAAAAACCCTTTAGCAGCATTGCAACTGGTTGGTACAGGACATATATTTGAAGAAAGCATTGTGAACAGTGGTGGAATTCAGCCGGTTCTCTCCGGTTCGCGCGAACTGGTAGCGGCGACTGCGGGAGGTTCCGCCAGGCGTGAAATCCAGCAGGTTCTGACAGGTTCTGGAAAACCGGTAGCGGAAATTTTGAGCAATTCAGAGAACTGGCAAATTCCACCTCTGGCTTGCCCCAGAGTGGGCTGGGAATGGAGAGTTTGCAATATCCTTCCCCCAGGAGTGGGGAGGGAATGCGGATTTGGTAGTATCCTTCCCCTGAAGTGGGGTAGGAATGGAGATTTTGCAGTATCCTTCCCCTGGAGTGGGGTGGGAATGGAGATTTTGCAATATCCTTCCCCCATGAGTGGGGAGGGAATGGGGATTTGGTAGTATCCTTCCTCTGGAGTGGGGTAGAAATGGAGATTTTGCAGTATCCTTCCCCTGGAGTGGGGTTGGAATGGAGATTTTGCAGTATCCTTCCACTGGAGTGGGGTAGGAATGGAGATTTTGCAATATCCTTCCCCCCTGGAGTGGGGTGGGAATGGAGATTTTACAGTATCCTTCCCCTGCCATGCCCCCCAAACCACACCCACAGAACCGGTAGTAAAAAAATTTGAAACCCACCACTGGCCCAGACATAATGCGTGACTACTGCACATGCGCAGAATGCGTTGCACATGCGCAGAGGTGACACGTGCAAGCAAAGCGTGCGCGCACTCATTTTTGCGAAAAAGTAGGGAAGGTAAGGGAATCCCACCTCTGCTTGTGAACTTTCTTCAAGTTTACTCACACGATAGGTATAGGTAACATATTTCCCGGTAAACAAAGCACATGGGTTGTGTCTCCCACCCTTTTGAGTAGGGCTGACAATTTAAAACAATACTCCAAATGTTCTCAAATCCGTTGATCTACGTCTGTGCATATGTGTGTTTGTATGAGTCACTGTAGCGTCAAAAAATAAAATAAAATACACCCAATACTATTATGGAATTCTACCACTCGTTTAAAAATCTCTACATGAGGGGGGGGGGGGGGTTTGGTATCTTTTTCTTTTTTTTTAATCTCCATAATCCTGTGATGTAGATTGCTACCGCTGCGGATTCTGGAAATAATAAATCAGAGCAAAGAGAAAATGTTTTTTCTTTCTTTCCAAAGTCGTCCAGAAAAAGTCACAGCTGGGTGAGAATCTAAATCCAGGATTATATCCCAAATGCATTCAGTACATGTAGAAACTCCAGCACTCCATGTACATATTTGAAAGAATTTCTAGATTTCTAGGGCCTCTTTTTGGGGGGTGGGGGGAGAGGGATTATTGGAGGGCTAAAGCTGCCTAGAATTACTGAAAGAAGAGTGGGTGGCCATAGAAATTGTCTCAATAAATAAATAAATAACGGTATAACAGCTGCCTTAAACCTTGCAGAGGTTTAAGGATCCTGCAAACAGCCATTACAATCCACAAACCAGAACAAATGTCTAGGTTTTGGAAATGGGTTTTAAGGAGCAAAAGGGTATTTTAAGGCCCTGCAAGATTTAGCAAGTTCATTCTGCTCCTTAACTCCTACTCACCCACCCACACATAGAGAAGGAGGTTAAAATGTTGATACCACCCATTTTGGCAAAGTCGCAGCAAAATTAGAGTAAACAAGTATAATTCCCAATCCAAAACAGATTGTCCATTTATGATCTTAGTAAAAAAAAAAAATTAGGATACTCTCTTAGGTTTACTTCTTTACATTCCAGATTTACTCTCCTGGAACTGCTAAACAAATGTGTATTATTTTTGAAGGTGGATACCATGTTTAATTCTCTTGAATAAATTTAATTTTGCCATTTACACGCCAGTCTTCAGCTGGAAACAACCTTGAGCAGCTTACAGGATTTACCGTCCCCTCCAATCAGCCAAATCTTACCGCAACTCCCCCACTTTGTAATGTGGGATTTTTTTAAAAAAAAGACCTTTTCCTGGCTGGGAAATTCTGGCTATTGAAGCCCACACCTCTTCAAGTTGCCAAGACTGAGAGACACTGTTCTAGAGGATAAACAGACTAATTTTTGCGTCCAGCTTTTAAATACACTTTAAATTAGTGCACAAAGTGAGCTATTTGACTTTCCCATCCTACCTTCCATATAGCTCATTTACCCCAACTTTTTCCCCTAACTGAGCAACTGATACAATAAGAAAATTGATTTTTAAAAAATTATTTACTTGCTTAAAATATGCTCATGGGGTGGGGGGGGTCCTCGGGGCTCTCTGAGCTTCGTTGTTTTCTTGCAGACATTTCATTACCCAACTAGGTAACATCATCAGCTTTCAACATCATTAGGAACATCATCAGTGCAGCATGCTACTAATGATACGTAGCTTTGTACAGTTTCCTTCCATTATTCCTTGTCTGGCCTTCGGAAAATAGCTTGATCCCCTCAAAATTTCAGCTTTCTCCTGTAGGATTTTCAGCACCATGACTAGTTTCACACCGAAGTCTGCAAAATTAAGATCTGGAATCCCGTCAATCCTAATTCTGCAGGCGCCAAAAGTGACATCCTCATTTTAGACCTATCCTGAATAAATCTCGTATTGATCTCACTTGAGGACTGCAGCTCCAGTTTGCTTAAAACTGAAATCTCCTTTGAAGAGAATCAATTCTGTAAAATGTGAGTTGGGGGGAAAAATTGGACGCCAGCCACTAACTTCAGTTGGCAACCCAGCAAAAAAGCAATGTGATCAAAGTCTGAAAAGAATGCCTTATGGCCATAGTTTGAGCTCCTTCGGAAAGCAGTGGGCCAAAAGTTATCCATGAGGCCACCCAATTACTGCCTTTCAGTAGGAAAGGCCCAGCTTCTTGGCAGGCTCTGAAATCAGCCAAACAATGTTTGACTTTTACAGCTCTGAAAATGGCTTTTGTATAGTCCAAAATAAACACAGAGGCAACCTCTCCAATGGCTGGAGGGCAGCTGCTTAACATGGTTATCCATTAACTGCTAAAGGTTCAGCAAGGAAATTGGGGAAGGGGGGGGATGGAGAGCCATAGCTTGCCTGCTGAGCTCTGCCGAACATCCCTAAGACTGATTCACATTTTTCCTCTATTATTGTTAAAAGCATAAAAACATCTCATACTTGCTAACCACAGTTCAAAGATTAACAGCCAGAATAATTCAAAATGAACTGGGGGTTTTTTTGGGGGGGGGGGGGCAACGGCACTTCCACTGATTCTGCGTCTTCCTAACAATTTACAAGTTCATGTTTTTAGGGTGGTTCTCAGAAAAGCTGCTTGGTGAAGCTTGCCAGGAAACCGCAGAATTAAAGAATTGTGTCTTCCTAAAGACTGCTTCCTATGCTTTTTTCCAGTTGAATTTTCCAGCTTGGTTTGGAACAACAGATGCTGCAAATTATAACTTATTATACAAATCTAGGCCATCCTTTTAAAGATGACATCCATCCTCTCATAGACTTTCATGTTCTCCAGCACACCCCAGTGCCATGATTAGATTTCCTGTCTTGTATGATCATTAAAAGACATGCTCAAGGCATATTTTAGCCATTTAGCCATCCAAAACCACTTTCACTACAGTGTGCACAAATCCAAACTCACTTATAATCAAAAAAACTATGAATCAGGAAGTTCCAACATATAATTAGCAAACCAGAGACCTGGAAACCACTTATACAGTCGGTAACTCCTGGATTAGGTCTCTCCCCCCCCCCCCATCAACTCCTTCAACTCCTACCCTCAAAACGACGCTATAGAGCACTGCACATCAGAACAACTAGACACAAGAACAGTTTCTTACCGAACGCCATCTCACCCTGCTAAACAAATAATTCCCTCAACATTGTCAAACTATTCACTAAGTCTGCATTACTATTAATCTTCTCATCGTTCCTATCACCCATCTCTTCCCACTTATGACTGTATGACTGTAACTTTGTTGCTTGTATCCTTACGATTTATATTGATATTGTTTCTTGATTGTTTATTTGTACCCTATGAGTATCATTAAGTGTTGTACCTTATGATTCTTGATGAATGTATCTTTTCTTTTTATGTACACTGAGAGCGTATTTATTTATTTATTGGTTCGATTTATATGCCGCCCTTCTCTGGAGACTCAGGGTGGCTTACAATGTGCCTTCATACTTTTGTATATACCGGCTTAGGAGAGCTTTCGGACCCCCCTAAGCGGTGTTTTTTTTTATACAAAGTCAGCTTATTGCCCCCACAATCCGGGTCCTCATTTTACCCACCTCGAAAGGATGGAAGGCTGAGTCAACCTTGAGCCTGGTGAGATTCAAACTTGCAGTAATTGCAGGCAGCTGGTGCTAGTTAACTGGACATTAGTCTGCTGCGCCACCAAGGCTCTTTGGTATGCACCAAAGACAAATTCCTTGTGTGTTCAATCACGCTTGGCCAATAAAAAATTCAATTCGATTCGATTCGATTCGATTCGATTCGATTCGATTCGATTCCATTCCATTCCATTCCATTCCATTCCATTCCATTCCATTCCATTCCATTCCATTCCTATTTCTACTATTTCTATTTCTATTCTTCTGTTGAATCGTGTCTTATTCTTAGAGACTATCTGAACAAGTCCCTGCAGTTTTTCTCGGCAAAGGTTTTTTGTTTTTTGTTTTTTGGAAGTGGCTTGCCATTGACTCCCTCCTAGGGCTGAGAGAAAGTGACTGGCCCAAGGGCACCCAATTGGCTTTGTGCTCAAGGCACATCTAGAACTCAAAAATCTTTCTCAAGGTTTCTAATCTGGTGCCTTAACCACTACAACTACGCTGGGTCTCACCCACTGAAACTCTACCCTTCCTTTAAAAGTATTTGCTCAGATTGTTCCCCAAAATAAATACCTTTTAATGGTCTCTAGATGAATGATTGGGTTGAGACCCACTGGCACAAGGCCTAAAATAAAGCTGAAAGCAATATTTAAAAGGACCAAGAAAAGAATCCGAACAGCAGGAAAACTGGACATTCCTGCCTCATTCCTACGAAGGAGGCCATCCACCCTTTTCCAGTCCTCAAAAAATATTCAGTATGATCCCCAACCATCCAGTCCTGCACTCAACGATGAATCACAGTGGTACACAAACCACGATGCTCGAGTTCATACAGCACACTGAGACCCTATGAAACAGATGGCTTAGAGGGTGTGAATCAGGGGTGGGTTCTAAAATTTTTTACTACCGGTTCTGCTGACATGGCTTATTTTGTGGGCGTGGTTTGATGGTCATGTGACAATTCTTTAGGATTTAGCAGAGCTACTGGTCGACCAGGCTTTTAACTGCTTGCAGAGCTGTACCGGTCTACTCATTTATTGTTGCAGGCACTGGTCTACTCATTCCTTTTTGGAGGCACCGGTCTACTCGTTTGTTTTTGGAGGCACCGGTCTACTCGTTTGTTTTTGGAGGCACCGGTCTACTCGTTTGTTTTTGGAGGCACCAGTCTACTGATTTGCTTTTGGAGGCACCGGTCTACTCATTTGTTTTTGGAGGCATCGGTCTACTCATTTGTTTTTGGAGGCATTGTCAACCCATTTATTTTTACGGGCACTGGTCTACTCATTTGCTTTTGGAGGCACCGGTCTACTCATTTGTTTTCGGAGGCATTGTCAACCCATTTATTTTTACGGGCACTGGTCTACTCATTTGTTTTTGGAGGCACTGGTCTACCACCACACTGTCTTGTAACACTGATCAGCTGTAGGGCGGCCCTTTGAAGCCCCACGGCAAGAGTTTAAACAGTTTTTTTCCTTCTAGCCGATCAGCTGGGACTCAGGAGGCAGCAATAGATTGGGGGTGGGGCCAAATAAAAGGTAAGAATAACACGGAGGGGGGGGAGCGGGAGGGCCCAGCTCCCAAACAAAGAGAACCGGGTCGGTGACGTCATATCGTCACCGCTACCAGCTCGGCCGAACCGGGCTGAACCGGGAGGAACCCACCACTGGTGTGAATCCAGCCTGTAAGTGACTCTTATGATCTGCTATCCAATACCTAGGACCGTGATGGCAAACCTATGGCATGATTGCCAGAAGTGGCACACAGAGCCATCTCTCCGGGCACGCGAGCCGTCGCCCATTGATCGTCTGGGTTCCGGTGCACCGGCCCGTTGGTCTTCACGTGTGTGGGAGCACCAGAAACTGGAAGAGTAGCTGCCCGGTGCACATGCACACACTGGGAAGATGATTTTCCGGTTACCGGCGCGCACATGCAACCGGACAGCTGGTCTTTGTGCACACATGCACAGCAGAAACTGGAAGACCAGGTGGCTGGTGCGCATGCGTGCATCGGAAACAGGAAGATCATCTTCCTGACGCATGCATGCGCACCGGGTGGCTGCTCGTCTGATTTCCGGTGCTCCCGCATGCCCCAGTTTCGGCACTCAGTGCTGAAAAGGTTCACCAACACTGACCTAGGAGTACCCAAGCCAGTCTCTGCAGAAAAAAGGGGAAAGATTGGACTTCTACAGGCTAATAATAGGAAGATCTGCATGATCTGGAACCTCGACATGCCTTCATTTTGGGTTTAGGACAATTCATCGTAGCCAACTCGCTAGGAGACAAATCGCCACGGCCAATTTGCCACAGGACAATTCATTGTGAGACAAGAGTTATGCTAATATCAAAGAAATGGCGGAATAGAATCATTAAATATAATTGGTTTAATTATATTAAATTGTTCTTATTTCACATTATATGTATGTTATTCTGACTGTTCACCGTCCTGAGTCCTTTGGGAGAAGGGCGGTATAAAAAATAAATAAATAAATGAATGAATGAATGAATGAATGAATGGATGAAAGGATGAAAGGATGCAAAAGGAGGGACAGAATAGCAATAGCACTTAGACTTATATACCGCTTCACAGCACTTTACAGCTCTCTCTAAGCGGTTTACAGAGTCAGCCTATTTGCCCCCAACAATCTGGGTCCTCATTTTACCCACCTTGACTCACCTTGGAAGGCTGAGTCAATCTTGAGCCGGTGAGAATTGAACTGCCAAATTGCAGTCGGCTGGCAGTCAGCAGAAGCAGCCTGCAGTACTGCACTCTAACCACTGCGCCACCGCAGCTCTTAGAATGAAACGTGAATGCCAAAAATTAAATATATTTTTTTAAAAAATTTAAATAATTGATGAAATAGAATTGTTAAATTGTCTTGCAGAGAGCTGTCCTTCGGCTAGTTGGCTGCGACGACTTCGCCGCAGCAAGTTGGTTGTGGCAAGTTGTCCCATTCAGGGGTGGGTTCTAAATTTTTTTACTACCAGTTCTGTGGGCGTGGCTTATTTTGTGGGCGTGGCTTGATGGTCATGTGACAATTATTTAGGATTTAGCAGAGGTACTGGTCTACCAGGCTTTTAACTGCTTGCAGAGCTGTACAGATCTACCCATTTATTTTTGCAGGCATTGATCTACCCATGTATTTTTGCAGGTACTGATCTACTCATGTATTTTTGCAAGCACCAGTCTACTCATTTGTTTTCTTTTACCACTGATCAGCTGTAGGGCAGCCCTTTGAAGCCCCAGCAAGAGTTTAAACAGTTTTTTTTCCCTCTAGCCATCAGCTGGGACTCAGGAGGCAGCAATAGATTCGGGATGGGGCCAAATAAAAGGTAATAATAACACGGGGGAGGGGGCAGAATCGGTTAGGTGACGTCATATCACCACCACTACCAGCTCGGTGGAACCGGGCAGAACCAGGAGGAACCCACCACTGGTATAGCATCTTTCACTTTAAGTCAGTGGGTTTTTTTTCCCTGAACTTGACTTAAAATGTGTGGACTTCAACTCCCAGAATTCCCCAGCCTCCCTGCTGCGTGAACTCAAGGTGACCCTGTTGGGAATCTCCAAATGGCCAATGAAACAGCCATTTTCACGGGGTTTGTTTATTATGGACATGGCTCAAAGGAGTAACAATTAAATTAGTATAAACCACAGGAAGATACCTGCCTCAAAGGTTTATGCAGGAAGTCCTTGACTTACAACCACAATTGAGCCCAACATTTCTGTTGCAAAGTGAAACATTTGTTAAGTGACTTTTCCCCCATTTTATGACTTTTCTTGCCACATTTGTTAAGTGAATCATTGACGGTCTTAAATTATTAACACGGTTGTTAATTGAATCTCGCTTCTGACTTTGCTTGTCAGAAGGTTGCAAAAGAGGACCCCGGGACACCGCAACTGTCATATATGTGAATCAATTGCCAAGCGTCTGAATTTTGATCAATGGGGATGCTTCAACGTGTGACACTTGGTCGCAAGTCACTTTTTCCAGTGCTGACGTCTCACTTTGAACAGTCACTAAACGAACTGTCGTTAAGTGCAGGACTTACCTATCATCCAGAATGTCGTTATGAAGGAGGAAAGGAGAAGAAATGCAAGGAAAGGGTAGCAGTAAGAAAGAATAAAGCAGCAGCTTTATCAATAGTAGTTAAAAGCTTCCACTTGGGTTTATTGATTAAAGCAGTGTTTCTCAACCTTGGTAGCTTGAAGATGGGTGGATTTCAACTGCCAGAATCCCCCAGCCAGCAGTGCTGGCTGGGGGATTCTGGGAGTTGAAGTCCACCCATCTTCAAGCTTCCAAGGTTGCGAAACACTGGATGAAAGGGTGAAAGCTAATATCTCTACTGCAGAGATGGCTTCCAATCGCTGCGATACTTAAGAAAGAGAAGAGGAACAGAAGGTTCTCCTTCCTCCCTGTTTATCATTCTGTAGTGTGAAATTTCAGGGGTAATCTCAACGCTATGACAAATTGCCTACACCATTGTCTCTGCCTGGCTAAAAACAGTTTCTTTAATTATAGGCTTTGCCCAAAACATGTTACAAAGCAGTAGCACTGATGTCTCTCCACCAACCCTCCCCTCGTGAAAGCACCAGGGGTGGGCTTCAAAAATTTTAGCAAGGGGTTCTCTGCCCGGTTGCTGGGTAGGCGTGGCCTAGTTGGTCTCCTTCACCATGACGGGGGGGCGGGGTTTGCCCTCCCCGGACTCTGGAGGCTTTTCTCGAGCCTCCGGGAGGGTGAAAACGGCCTCTCCAGGCTCTCCAGGTTCAGGTTCCTGAACTTCCGGTAGGCCCATTTTTCGCCCTCCCCGAAGCTCCGTACGCACCCTGCACTTACCTGTATCCAAAACGGGCCACGTGGGGACTCCTGGGAGAGGTGGGCGGGGCCAGCCAGAAGTGGGATTTGGAGGCACAGAATCTTAGCTAGAGGTTCTCCCGAACCCGTGCGGACCCCCAGCAACCCGCCCCTTGAAAGCACTCCTGATACATTCACACACACACACATCAGCGTACTACCATGTGGGCGAACCGAGTAAAAGCGTAATTCTGCACAAAGAGAAATTCGGCACAAAGGGGCTTGACGTTAGTTTCCTGGAGCAAAGGTTAGCCTCCGGGAGGTTCAGATCTCCACAAGGCCTTCAGCTAAACTGCAGCTCAATAAGACTTTTTTCCACGTGAACTTTTAAGAGTTGGCTCCCTGCTTGTAAAAAGGTCGCCAACACAAGAGGAGTGGCAAAGGAACGACTCGGGAAAGTATTAAGCAGCTCCTAAGATTCATTTTAAGGCTTGTTTCTCTAGTGAGAACATGGTACTGATTTGCCATTTTAAGCTGGCTTTGAAAAAGTCTGTCCAATAACAATTTTAAAAAGTCTGTCCAATAACAACAGACCATTGCTTTCTTTAAAGCATAAGAGCCCAAGGGCTTGCAAAGGTTTTCCTCACTTTATTTTCTTAGCGATAGCCCTGCCCAAAATGATCTAGACAAGAAGCACAAACAGGAGTGCTAACTTTATCTTTATTGCAAGTATACTATTAACAGATTCTTGCAAGACTGAATGTGCTTCTCCCTCCCCTTCTTTTTACTCCCCAGAAAACTAGGGAGGGTCTTTTCTGAAATGTTTCCCTTCCCCCCCCCCCACCTTCTGTGGGCTGAAACATCTTTTGCTTCCTCCTTGTCTAGTCTGCAGCTCTCCTTCCTGTCTCCCAAGGTCATTTGCACATAGCATTACTCTTACTGACCCCAAGAGGTAGATCAGGTGAGTCAGACAATTGACAAAAAAAAAAAAGAAGTCACTAAGTCTGATGACCAAGCAGAGCTTCTGCATCAAGATCTCCCCCGAAATACACCACCCTACTTACTCAATGCAATATTTTGGTCATCCCTGTGCATTTTGGGAAATAGCCCTCCGGTCTTTCCTTAGCTTTGCAAGTCCTTCATCAATGCTGAGTCACAAGAGATCTCACTGAATTATAGGCTGAGGCATTTTGGATGAAAACACAGAAAGGAAACATGAGAAATCTGTAAACACTCAGGTCTGCGAGACAGAAGATGCTTGGGAAAACCCACAAAGTGGAAATAAAATTTGGAATACACTGGCAAAGCAACATGAGGTGCATCAAACACCTTTGCTGGGATTAAAACAAAAACCAGAGCTTTGCATTTCAAACAGGATCTTTGCTTGGAGTGGTGAAAGCAGGGTGCTAAATGGATTAAATGGATGCTTATTGTTTAGATAATCTCGGTAATCTTTTTTTAAAAAAAGGTGAATATGACAAACTGGCAACTTGATTCCTCCCAGGCAAACTTGATCACCGGAGCCCGGAAGGCACTAAGGGGAAAAAAAAGAATTCTTGCACAGAAGAAAGAATCGGCGCATCTTCAGAGGCTCTCCAGACTAGCTGGAAGCTTCCTCTAAATTAGGAAAAAGAGTTGCGCCCAGTTGTGAAAGCCTCAAGCATGTATCTTAGGAGATGGGAAATGTTTGCGGTCCAGCCCTGAGCAGCAAAAGACCCCATCCAATGAAGATACACTGGACTATTATATCCAGGGGGGCGGGGAACTAAACCACAAAGCCATTATTTACCAAGGAGTAAACTGCACTGACCAGGAAGCCTTACTACACAAGAGACCAGCCATCCAGCCCTGCTGATGAAAACTTTAAAAAAGGCCACAACCACATCCTAGGTACCACCTACCACCCTTCACTAGGGAGACAAGCCTGTATCCATTTAAACCAGTGTTTCTCAACCTTGGAAGCTTGAAGATGGGTGGACTTCGACTCCCAGAATCCCCCAGCCAGCAGCGCTGGCTGGGGGATTCTGGGA